>CM070674.1:23240980-23605281 GCA_036346575.1 Dendrocalamus sinicus | reverse complement strand
TTGAGCAATGCTTTGAATCTAATGCCACTGGAGCCAATCATTTGAGTTCACCAGTTTATGGTAAAGCAATGAACTTTATGTTTGTCAATTATGCTCTCAGGTAGTACTTCAGAGCCTGAACTGGCTTTGTTGTAAGAACAACCTGGATTCTTTTGTGCCTGTCATCTTGTGTTGCATATCACCTTTTGCATGCCTATGAATCCTTTCAGTTTGTAGAAGTGAGGATGAAGGTGAGTAAATTATGTACTGGGGACTGTCTGCTCTGGAGCCTGGAACAGTGTTTCTTTTATCGAAAGAAGTATAGCATTATTTTTTAGGGTGGCAGATAAGCAGAACTCTGTTTGGGCTGCGGTCCTTGCAGATGCCTATCTTCCTCTGATTATTTAACTTAATTCTCTAACCGACTTCTGGACACTAATGTTCTGCAGCCGATGTACTTCTGTTGCATGGGTGCGGAGGCGCGCGAAGGCATTCGTTGTTAGCCATTCTGATGGAAATTTGTATGTGTATGATAAAGTGAGCAGATGCTGGTTGGGAACTTGGTATTTTTAAATCTGACTTTTGTTTGGCTGATGTTTGAACTGATGTATATTCTTTGTGTTCAGTGCAAAGATGGAAACACTGAGTGTACATTTCCAGCTATAAAGGATCCAGCTCAGTTGACAGTTTCACATGCAAAGTCGAGTAAGGTATTTTAAGCACTTCATTATTATTTGCCTAAACTGCATTATTTTGGTGTGCTTTGTTGTTAAATTGCTTTTCTCTCTCTATGTTGGCATGAATCTGTGGTCTGCAAGGTTATTAAGTCGTAAAGTCAGTCAGTCGCCAGGGGCGACTAGTCCCTAAGTCAGTCTACAATTGTCACAATCATAATAAAGAAGCAAACGGGATTATTATACTAATACTATAGCCAAAATAGCGCGGGTGGTGTGCAATAAGGATCTAGGGTTATTGAGTCATTGAGTATTAAGTTTGCGGTCGGGCCAAGCCTCTCTAGTGGGCCTCAAACTTACGATCAGTGGGCCGGCTCCTAGTCGTGCCGCTGGACATGGCTAACTAGTCATGATTAGTCGCTGACTAGTCGTCCGGCCGCTCGACTAGTCGCTCTAGTCGAATCGGCCTCCTAGTCGTCCGTTATGTACCGACTAGGCGACTAGTCGTGGATTAGTCGATGACTTAATAACACTAGTGGTCTGGCCATCTGTTTAGCTATTCTACAATGTCTAGCATTCTTAACTCTTTAGGTCTGAACATACGTCAAAGGCTTAAAGCAATGAACATCATTATTCCTCCTCGTGTAAATGATGGAAGTAGCATCATAAGTTGCTAAACAATTATAACCATCCAATATAAATTACTCATTATTTAAAAATCCAGGTAAGGACACGCAAATATCAAGTGCCTAAGAGAGTGCACTGTGTAAATGGCTTCAAGATTCAGATTGCTCATGCGTTCTTAAGTACACAAATTAGACATGCCAGATTAGTCCTTCAAAAGTAATACTTTTACTTTATGCTTCCATTTCAGAGTTTGGCTTTGGATTAATAAAAAAATGCTAGCATGATAACTGGCTCCAACACTATGCACTTGTACTGGTCTCTACCTGCATATAGTGTTATGGTTTTTACCACTAGAATTTACTTTTGCGACAAGAACTTTACTGGCATATTGCAGCCACCAGGTACAGTCATAGCAGCAGGTTCAGTACATCATGTACAGTGAATCTTGGGAAGTAGTTCCATTATGCTGTGCATTTTAGTATCTTACAAATAATTCTTGCTGCATAACATTTGGTTAGAAGAGTTTATATCAAGGTCTTGAACATGTTTTGCCTTAAAAGAAATGTGGTACCATGATTAACTTTGGATTTATCTCAATAACATTACAGAGCAACCCTATTGCTAGATGGCATATTTGTCAAGGTTCAATCAATATGATTTCCTTTTCTCCAGATGGGGCATACTTGGCAACTGTTGGGCGAGATGGTACTTGCTTTGTTCTAGACCAAGACTAGAGAGTTTTTTACTTATCCTAAAATCCAGCTATGTTGTATTGGTTATTGAACTAATATTAATCAACCATATGCAGGTTATTTGAGAGTATTCGATTTTTCGAAGGAACAACTAATATTTGGCGGGAAAAGTTATTATGGCGCGCTCTTGTGTTGCACCTGGAGGTAATTTTACTGCCGTGTTTTCCCCCAGTTAGTTCTATGATTTATATTCTCTACTGTTTGGCTGCCCTGTTAGTTATAATCTAAGCCATATTTATGATTTCACTCTTTGGAACTTTTATGCTGAGGTCTGTCTGAAATGTGTTTCTGTTTGTTACTCTTAGTTTGAACTCTTAAACCAGCCTGGGTTGACTAGTATGCAAAACTGGTGTAGTTTCCTTAGTGTAGACTAGCATATCAAGTAGAAGTTAGCTATCTGATTATTGGATATGTTCTGGTACTTGCTACATATGTCTGTTCTGCTCAGCAACCACTTCTGCTGTGTGCTGCTGTTCAACTTCTAACATGACGTGTTGAAATTTTTTGCAATTGAAACATCAAATTATTTGCTGTTTGGCTGCCTGTTTGCCACAGGCCTTTTTGCATCTGTGAGGTATTTTGTTTGTTTTGCATAACTCGTCTGGGACAAAAGGCTTTGTTGTTGTTGTGCATAACATTACATACAGTGTTTGAATGTCTATTTCTATTTGTTTGGTGTAGTAACACAAAATTTGTATGGCGACATTAGTTTCTAGCGTGGTTTGCTTTCTGTTATTTATTTTATTTTTTGTTTGGCATCATTGTAAAAGTTCCTACTTTTGAAGCTAAGGTAGCATATTGGTCCATTGGGTAAGCATGAACTATACATTGAAGCGTCTCTGCCTTATCAGCTTCCTGCTCTGTGTTTTTTTTATCTGCTAAATTGTTTCTACCTTTTCTACGGGCTTGCCAATTATGAGAGTTTAGTTGGGTGGACCAATGGAGTATGGTCCACAAATGAGTATGGCTTAGTTTCTTACCTAATTTGATTGTGGTCTGTTTTTACAGCTCGGATGGCAAATATCTGTTGACAGGTGGCGAAGATGATCTTGTGCAGGTATGGAGCATGGACGACAGAAAGATAGTTGCATGGGGCGAAGGGCATAATTCCTGGGTATTAATTTAATTTGCGTTGAACTTTTTCAATGGCCTGATGTTTCCTGTCAAAACTTGTAATTTGAGGACAAGGCTAATTTTCTGTTGACAGGTTAGTGGAGTTGCTTTTGATTCATATTGGTCCCCACCAAATTCTGATGGAACAGGAGAAAATGTTGTGTATCGTTTTGGTTCTGTTGGTCAGGTATGTATAGCTGGAATTATAGTTTAAAGTTTTATGGCGTACACTTTATATTGAAATCATGTAGTAGGTATCGTAGATAAGCAACAGTGATGCACGCCTGTCCGATTTTGTAACTTCTAAATACAAATAAAAGTGAAGGCTGGGAGTACTTGAAATACTTATCTTTTCATTTTTCATTTTCTCCGTTGCTTACTGAATTGTTGGGAGACCTTAGATTAATGAACTGTTGGCATGTTGCTGCTATCCACTATTATGCTTGTTGCAGGGCATCATTAAACTGATCATGCTACTTATGCAGTAAGATATGCTAATTTGTCCCGATCATCACCATGGTCATGCTGCTTTTTTCTCACTGTATGATGTATTTTAATATTTTCTGTTCATGTTGATGAACTTAATTATTGAAGGTTATTTTACCTCTTCATATTCTTGCGCATATGCCCTTAGTAATAGCTGTCTGATAAATTTTGGCCAGTTGTTTGGCATTTTTCTTTTCCAACATGGTTTATTGCTGAAATAAAATTTCACTGTTACATACTCATAGGACACCCAACTGCTTCTGTGGGATCTGGCAATGGATGAGATTGTTGTCCCACTACGTCATCCTTCCAGTGGCTCGCCAACGTTTAGCAGTGGGAGCCCTTCTGCACACTGGGACAATGCATGCCCTCCAACAGGTGTTCTTCAACCTTCTCCAAAAATGCGAGATGTGCCAAAGCTCTCACCCCTTGTCGCCCACCGAGTACATGTGGATCCCCTGTCCGGTCTGGTGTTCACCAATGAATCAATCCTCACCACTTGCCGTGAGGGACTAATAAAAAACTGGGTCAGACCTGGCCACAGCGAAAACAACCAACAATCAAATTCTTCTGAGTTAGTTTTGGCAGTGCTGTTTCAAGGACAAGGTGATCGCATCTTCGAATAAAGCAAGCGTTTCTAGCTTCAAGCAACCCTCATCTGTTCTGTTCGCATGACCGAGTGTTTTGCTTGTGGACCTTTTGCTCTGCTTACCTGGTCATTGGTGGCCATGTTTCTTACTAACAGCATGATTTATGGGGTGGATCTCTCAAAGGAGGCTGCTGGTGATGGAGGTGCACATTTGTTTGTGGATGTTCCTGGGTTACAGCAATGCCAGTGTTACCATTTGTGTGGCACCAAAACAATAAAGGACTATGCTCCTGTACAGATGCATATACTCCTACAAGTTCACCGTTTGTGTTTCATGTTATTCAAACGAGCCAGCAGGTGATGGGAGGACAGTCCATACCACTTAGCCGGTGTTATCTTTCTTATGCTTTGTAACCTATGTTTGTCTCTGTAAATTATGATTCATGTTATTTTACAGATCATCTAAAAAAATTCTCACATGTTGTAAATCGATTTCTCATTTCGTAAGTTATTCTGCCACTGAGCCATCGTACGCTGCGTTTGCTTTGGTATCACTGATTTCATTAGGCCAAATATGCTAATTTATGGGCTAGGAGGATCAACTTAGCACGGTAACCCTCTAACCTACGATTAACAAAAAAAAAAAGCAGATGGAATGAACTAACGCACCATAACTGACCCTCGGTTTTTGTTTTTATACTGCAAACCCAGTACCAATCTAATCTAGCCAAACAATATTATAGAACCAGACTAATTACCACAAAAATTGTATTAAGCTAGCCTACAGGGTTAAGGTTAGCAAAGCGAGTTATTTAAACCCCGAACCAACGCCACCTTAGATTCATCTAGTATCGCGGTGTTTTCTTCTGTAATTTTTGGATGAAGTAACTAACCTACACCCCCTCCCTATTTTTAAAGCCAAATCATGAACTATTACTAGAATCGGTAAAAAGATTTTCTTAACTAACTATACTAACATGTGTTGGATAACTCCATGTCAAATATACCATGTACACTTGTTTTTCTTTTCCTCACCAAAAGAGGTATGTTCCTTTTCAGAAAGGCTCACAAATTCGACAAAAAATCTGCCAAGGTCAATGACTCAAGTTCAAGCCCAACAATTCCATTGCCATGTGTGCTCTCCTCTTTTTGTTCTCAAAAGAATACCCCCAAGAAAGAATATCCTTCCTTCCTTGCTTTTGCATGTGTGCCTTCTGGAGCTAGAGCTGGAATTGGACGGCATAAAGTAGGCCTAAACCGCACGGGCCACCAACAACACGAGCAGGCTCTACTCGTATTGAGTTCTGTAAGTGATGTGCCTACAATTTGGTTTTATAGGCCAAAAAAGATATTGATTCATATAGGATTAGGATTTTCTAATAGGCCTACAACGTGGAAGACCATTAGCATGCTCTATAAATATGTGGAGGTGGGGCTACAGGTTTGTGAGACTATTGTGTTGAAAAACCACAGCGCCACCTCCCTGGCCGTATCCGAAACCTAGCCGGGCGCGCGGTGCTAGCACACCAGCGCCGCGGCGTTCCATCCCGGCGTGTGGACTTGGTGAGCCGCTGCTGTGACTGCGGCGCTAAGCGGGACGATCACGAGAAGACGGTTGGACGGAGAACGTTCGACTACTACTGCTACATCGACGCACGCTTCATTGAATCGACTGCATCAACGATACTTCCGCTGCACTGCGCGTCTAGTGATAACAATCTGCGATCTCTTACTTGCATGGCTTCCTAGTTTATGCGGTAGAAAATTTTATTCTACGCTAAAGTAGCGTACGCGTGTTCCTACAGTGGTATCAGAGCCATCCTGTGTAGTTTTTGATCTGGATTGGTCGCATATGGTTGATATGTTGGTTGTAGTAGATAACGGGTTGATTAGATCAATCGGTCATAAGGAGTTGAAATAGGTATGAGTTGATAGCATCATGTGGCCAAAAAGATTAGTTCATGCTCCTTCTTTGATGTACGCGCGAATTGCCCCTAACGGCTGGAATCACCATCGGGGCTAACTGCGCACATAGTCAGTAGATCGAGCCAACAGATCGAGGTCTTGTGTTGCGGTCTCCTCAAGTATACCGATCGCGATGATCAATGTGATTGATCTAATGAAAATTGAGATATTTTGAATGGCTCGGATTTGGGTTGATTTGATCGGCCCGATGAGATTTTCATAGCGATTTCATAGATGCGATTTATGTAATTCCGTAATGTTTTAGGGACGCCACTGAAACCGCGAAGCGGCTCCCCTCGACCCCGTCTGCGCATAGATTGTTATACAAACACATTCATGTCGAGGCGGTAGAATGCGTTCTACGCTAACTTGTTTTGCGAGGAATGATGTGAATGGTATGGCATAGATGTATATGTGATGCATATGTGTTTTGGCGGCCTGTGCGTCGTATTAATCACAGCTGAGTTGAGGCTGTTATTTAATTGTATAACGACCTGTGTGTCGACTTGTGATGCTTGCGCTCCTCATGTAATTCATTTGCTAGCTATTAGTTGTAATAGTTTAGTTCTTTACCATGGAGGCTTCAAGCATGATGACAAAGAGGACATGAAGTGTGGCGAAGGACATCACCGTGGAACCATGGCGATGGCGACCACTACGATTCAAAGGCCATACCATTCACAGTATAATGTGATTATATGCATGTGATGTTTATTTCTGTCATACTATTCTTTCATGCCATACACAGAGGATGTTTTTCTCATGACAGAATAGCTTCCTCGAAAAAATTAAGAATTTATTTGATGCCCTTCCAATTGTTGCGCCTATAAAATTACGATTGTTGTTTGGTAGGTATGCCAAGCGAGTACCATCAACTATCTTGATCGATAGGGTGGATGTCGGACATCCACATGTATAGTGTTGGTTTACTTGACAAGACTATCAAATTGGATTTGGGCCTTGGGGCTAGTGTTGGGAGCCGGGCATTGGATGCCACCCAACAAACAAGAGTCACATAAGATGTGATTAGCAGCGTTGCTTACTTACATCACTAGGTTTCTAGCGGTGATGCCAAAGCTCACTAGGGCTTAGTGAAATATGGATCTTGACTCACTATATGTTATTAGAGGGTATTTGATTTTAAACATATAGTGGAAGTATCTTTGTTAAATTGTTTAATGGAAGTATTCACATAAACATAGCGCTGAATTTTCGCATATATTTTATGTTGTAGACAATGCCGCCATCTACTTCCTCCACACTCAGTTTAATCCGCGATCTATTCTTGAGAAAGAAAAATTAAATGGAACAAACTTCATTGATTGGTATCGCAACTTGAGAATCGTTCTCAAGCAAGAAAAGAAAGAATATGTTCTAGAGGTCCATATCCGGATGAACGGTGAAGATGCTACTCGTGCTCAAAAGAATGAGTATGACAAACATTGTAATGACTCACTTGGATGTTAAGCTCTCATGCTTGCCACCATGACCTCTGAGCTTGAAGCAATATGAGAACACGGATGCCTACAATATGATTGTGGGTCTTAATGGCATGTTTGAGAACCGGCAAGGGTGAAAGGTACAACACCTCTAAGTCATTGTTTGCGTGCAAGTTAGTGAAGGAAATCAATCAGCCCTCATGTGATCAAGATGATTGGTTACATTGAGAGTTTGGAAAAACTTGATTTTCCCTTAGCCAAGAGTTGGCTGCGATGTGATTCTCCGATCGCTCCTCAGAGCTTTGAGCCAGTCATTTTGAATTTTCATATGAATGGCATGGAGAAGTCAATGACCGAGTTGCATGGGATGCTTAAGTCGTGAGAGGAGAGCATTAAGAAAAGCTCTAATCATGTGATGATGGTTGAAAACTACCAAATTCAAAAGAAGAATAATAAGGCTTTGAGCAAAGGAAAGGGCACGGGTAAAACTCAAGATGAGATCTCGAGTGTCAAATCTAAGCTTGAAGCTCAAGATTGGTTCACACACAGAAACCATTTGCTATCATTGCCAAGGAATTTGGACATTGAAAAAGAAACTACAAGAAGTACTTGCGAGGCTGGAAAAGAAGAAAGGAAGTAAGACTTCTACTTCACGTATAAATGTTATAGAAATAAATCTTGCTACATCTCATGTTAGTTCTTGGGTATTGATACGGATCGGTTGCTCATATTTGCAATTCGATGCGAGGGTTGACAAGGAGTAAGAGTTTGGCAAGAGGCGAGGTCGATCTTCGCGTTGGCAATGGAGCAAGAGTTGCTGCGTTAGCTATCGGCACTTACCATTATCTTTACCCTTAGGATTAGTTTTGGAATTAAATAATTGTTATTATGTTCTGCCTTAAGCAAAAACATTATTTCTGCTTCATGTTTGGGAGCAGAAGGTTATGAGTTCAGAATAAAGAACAATTGTTGTTCAATTTATTTGAATGATATGCTTTACGGTCTTGCTCCATTGATAAATGGATTGTATGTTTTAAATCTTGAGGATGTGCCTATCTATAACATTAATGCTAAGAGACTTCGGCCTCATAACTTGAATCCCACTTATATCTGGCATTGTCGTTTGGGTCACATAAATGATAAGTGCATGATGAAGCTCCATAAAGATGGCCTTCTAAACTCATTTGATTTTGAATCATTTGAAACATGCGAGTCTTGTTTACTTGGCAAGATGACAAAGGCGCCTTTCACCGGTCATAGTGAGAGGGCAAGTGACTTGTTGGGACTTGTACATACCGATGTATGTGGTCCATGTGGACCAATGAGCTCAGTAGCCAGAGGTGGTTTTCAGTATTTCATTACTTTTACCGATGACTTTAGTAGATATGGATACATCTACTTAATGAGGCACAAGTCTGAATCGTTTGAAAAGTTCAAAGAATTTCAGAATGAAGTACAAAATCAGCTAGGCAAGACAATTAAAATTCTGCGATTTGATCGTGGAGGTGAATATTTGAGCCATGAATTTGGTGAACATCTAAAACAGTGTGGAATTGTTCCACGGTGACTCACTTTGCACGCCTCGGTGGAGCAGGGTATCGAGCGGAGGAACCGGACCTTATTAGACACGGTTCGGTCTATGATGAGCCAATCTGATCTTCCATTGTCATACAGGGATATGCTCTACAAGCTGCTGCGTTTACACTAAGCGAGTTCCATCTAAATCGGTGGAAAAGACACCATACGAGAAATGGGTGGAAACGTCTGGATTGTCTTTCCTTAAGATATGGGGTTGTGAGACTTATGTGAAACGTTTGACGTCGATAAGCTCCATCCTAAATCTTATAAATGCTTCTTTATTGGGTATCCTAGAAACCAAAGGATATTATTTTACAATCGGGAAGAAGGCAAAGTGTTTGCGACTTGAAGAAATTCAGAAAACACACGAAAATGTTTCAGCTCTATTGAACATCAATAGGATGTACAAGATGTTGTACAACCGGTTATGGAGGCACCGCCCCACGTAGGTCTACAAGGGCACGTCGGCAGGCCCGAAAAGTTCACGCTCTAACCACGGGACAACGCGACATATTGTTGTTGGACAATAATGAGCCCAAGAGCTACGGAAGCAATGATGGGACCGGACTCGAAAAATGGCTTGGAGCCATGAGGTCGAAATAGAATCCATGCATGATAATCAAGTTTGGAACTTGGTGGATCCACACGATGGTGTAAAAACTATTGAGTGTAAATGGGTTTTAAGAAAAGATAGACATGGATGGAAATGTTCACATCTATAAGGCACGATTGGTGGAGAAAGGTTTTAAGCAAATTCAAGGTGTTGATTATGATAAAGCGTTTTCGCCCATCGCTATGGTAAAGTCTATTCGGATCCTCCTAGCGATTCTTTGCCTATTTCGACTACAAAATTTAGCGAGATGGATGTCAAAACGGCTTTCCTAAATGGAAACCTAAGCGAGGATGTGTACATGACATAGCACGAGGGTTTTGTTGATCCAAAAATCTTTGGGAGAATATGCAAGTTTGAGAGTCCATTTATGGATTGAAGCAAGCATCTCGGAGTTGGAATCTTCGTTTTGATGAAATAGTCAAAGGGTTTGGTTTCATCAAGAATGAAGAAGAGCCTTGTGTTTACAAGAAGGCTAGTGGGAGCGCACTTGTTTTTACGGTCTTGTATGTAGATGACATATTATTGATCGGAAATGATATTCGAATGCTAGAAGTTGTGAAGTCTTCTTTGAGAAAAATTTTCTCAATGAAAGATCTCGAGAGGCACTTACATTTTGGGCATAAAAATCTATAGAGATAGATCGAAGAGGCTAATTGGATTAAGCCAAAATACATACATTGATAAGGTATTGAAGCAGTTTAATATGCAAGATTCTAAGAAAGGTTTCTTGCCTATGTCACATGGCATTAGTCTTAGCAAGACTCGTGTGCTTCAACACTTGATGAGCAAAAGATGATGAGTGCGATTCCGTATGCCTCGACCATCGGATCCATCATGTACGTTATGCTTTATGCGCGTCGGATGTTTCATATGCTCTAAGTGTTACGGCGGTATCAATCTAGCCCGGTCTAGCTCACTAGGTGGTGTGAAGAATATTCTTAAATACTTTAGAAGGACTAAGGATATGTTCCTTATTTTTGAAGGTGAAGAAGAGATCGTTGTAAAAGGTTACACGATGCTAGTTTCCAAACCGATAAAGATGATAGCGGTCGCGATGCGGTTTTGTGTTCTGCTCTCAATGGAGGCGGTGGTGGAAAAGTTCCAAGCAAGAGACGGTAGCTGATTCGACAAGCGAGGTGAGTATATTGCGACTTACGAAGCTGCAAAGGAAGGCTATTTGGATCGAGAAAATTTGTTTTTGAGTTGGGTGTGATCCCTAGTGTGTCCATTCGGTGGATCTCTATTGTGATAATAGTGGAGCCATTGCGCAAACAAAGGAGCCTAGGTCACACCAAAAGTCCAAACATACTCAGTGAGATCATTGATAGAGGTGAAGTGAAGATTTGCAAGGTGCACAGTTTGAATGTTGCTTGATCCATTGACAAAGCCTCTCCACAACAAAGCATGAGGCACACACGAGTGCAATGGGTATTAGATACTTACATGATTGACTCTAGTGTGAGTGTGAGATAATTGCATCAAGTCTATGTTTATGAAATTTTGAATAAGGTGTTATTTGCTTCCTTGAATAATGATTGTATGCATTGATTGGCAAGTATGTGACTTGTTCGTGAAACTCTTTGTTTTATTCAATGTTATTCTAAAGATTCCTAGTCTTATATCATTACGTGAGACAACAATGATTTATGGACTAGCACATGTATTGATTGATGATCTTGTTTCACGGATCATGGATATAGGAATATCAAATCAATAATGTGGACACGTGTTAGAGAACATGGTGTTGGATTGACCCACTCAGAGGCGTTCTTTGGGATTGTTATGTTAATATGTGCCATCAAGCGATCTCGAGTGGTATACCTATGGATTCTTCGACCTGAAATCGCCATTGTTTCTCACTATATGTAGTGGTGCGTTTTGGGGCTGCCAAACACTACTCCGTAACTGGATACCTATAAAAGTGGTCTTCAGGTGTATCATGAAACATGGAATGGGATGTGAGCGGATTAAGATGGAATTTGCTCCTCCTACATAACAGGAGAGATATCTCTGGTCCCCTCGATGTGGTTGGATTAGGGAAGTGCATGGCCATGCCAAGGTGATTAAAGAGTTAATCACAATGTGACTAAAGGGTTAGTCATGAGTTGTAATCCACCACAAGATCGAGTGAATGATTGAGCTATCACAAGGGTGGCACGAATCTCGCCTTAAGTTATTTGGTATCGTGTGGCAAAGGGATCCAAGTGTGTGTATATCAAGGTTTAGTGATATGATCTTTATGTGTATTCGAGTCAATATGCCTGCTAGGTGCCACTATTAACTTATGACTTGAAAAGGGTTTTGGTCATGGTGTCTACATGAACCTAACGGGTCACACACTTAAGGGGTTGGAATTGGAAAGCTTGCCTATATGATTGTCTCTAGTGCAAGTGGGAGATTGTTAGTGATGTGTCCAGAGGCAATCATAAACAATTCGGTTTTATAGGCCAAAGGGATATTGATCCATATGGGATTAGGGTTTTCTAATAGGCCTACAACGTGGAAACCCATTAGCATGCTCTATAAATATGTGGAGGTGGGGCTGCGAGTTTGTGAGACTATTGTGTTGAAAAACCACGCGCCACCTCCCCTCATGTATCCGAAACCCTAGCGGGTGCACGGTGCTAGCACACCTGCGCCGCGGCATTCCATCCGGATGTGGACTTGGTATAAGCGGCTGCGTGGCTGCGGCGCTAAGCGGGGCGATCACGAGAGAGAAGACGGTTGGGCGGAGCGTTCGACTACTACTGCTACATCGGCGCCGTTGAATCGGTTGCATCAACGATACTTTGGCTGCCTTCTGCGTGTCTAGTGGTAACAATCTGCGATCTCTTACTTGCATGGCTTCTGGTTTCTGCGGTAGAAAATTTTATTCTGCGCTAGCGTAGCGTCTGCGTGTTCCTACAAGTTCTACTTTTGACTTCTATTTATAAAAGTCAAAGTCAATATGAATCTTGGCTTCTCGGCGGTTCTTCCACACCTCTTGCTACGGTCTCGCCGGGGATAAGCGAGGTCACGGGTGCATCACCCACTCACTCCTCTCGCTCGTCACGTGCACATATCTCACTTATTTTTGCACTACTCGTCCCTTCCTTTAAAGTCACTTCTTTCAACCACTACTATTTATTTTCAGTCAAAATCCATAAACCATAGCCATAAGTCATCAAGAAAGGCGATTACAAATGCCCCTAAGGGATGTTAGTTGTCTATAATCTTTGTCGCTTAAGATTTTTAGAGCGAATGAGAGAGAATGAGGGAGAGAAAGAAGCATGCAGCGGACATAGATAGCTTATAAGGCTCTTATAGATAGCACAAAATACTATTTCAAGAGTTGTTATCTATAAAAAAATATATTTTATGCAAGAGAATTAAAATATTGTATATCTAGTATAAACAACTTAAAAGACAATCTATTGTATGTGTTATCATTAGTATTGTTTGTAGATGGGCTGCTCCAAAGAGTTTAATCTTTTGGCTTATGGTTTCAATGTTGGCTTTTAAGCTGAAATTGTTGTAGTGGTTGTTAGCTTTTAGTCATTCAATTAAAATAAATAAATAATAAAATATTATTATATCGTCACCGATAATATAAAGAATAATAGAAAAAGATAAAAACAAAAAATAAACTAAATTGAAATTCAAAATCGATGTGTTCTAAATGACTTTTATGTTAAATAAGAAAAAAAGTTGAAACCATTTGGAACGCTTATACAGGGTGATATGGACAGCCGTCGTCTTTACATCGTACGTGCCCTAAAAATTGCTATCCCAACCGCAGCCGAAGCCCACATTACACACGACCGCCACTTCCCCCGCCGTCGCCGCCGCACAAACCTCCCAAACCCATCCGACGCCGCCGAATCCTTCATCACCACCAACACCATCTCGCATCTGCATCTGAGCGTGGAGTTCTGGATCTGAACCCCTCTCCTCATCCACCTCCTCGGTAGCGATCTGCGCAGCCCGCCCTCACCGGTGACTGCACCCGGCATCATGCGACGCGGAGGCGGAGGAGGAGGAGGAGGAGGAGGTGGGGGCAGGGGAGGGCGCGGCCGCAGGGACGCGCGGCCGGGGGGCGCCCGCGACGACAGGGACAGGCACGACCGCCGCCCCGACTACCGCCCCCGCCGCAGCCCCTCCCCGGACCACCGCGCGCGGCGCCCGAGGGACGGCGATGGCGACCGCGACCGCGACCCGCCCCGCCGTGGGCAAAGGGACTACGGGAGGGTGCCCTACCGCTACGACCACGCCGGTCGCGGCGACCGCGGCCCGAGCGGGAGCTACGGCGGTCGCGGCGTCAGCGGGAGGTACGACGCACTGCCGTACTACATGCTCCCCGACCACCCGTCCGACCTGGAGCGGCCATCCCTGAGTGCCACGAAGAAGGAAACCGAGTTCTTTGGAGGCCCAAGCGGCCGGAGCCTTGACAAGGACAGCGAGTTCTTTGGAGGCCCCGGCGGCCGGAGAGATAACAAGGAGAGCGATTTCTTGGGGGACGCCGGTATGACGCTCAGAGTCAGTGCGACGGGATTGGGAAGGACTAGCGCGCTGTACCTGGACCGCAGGTCGCCCCTGCCACCACCACCACCGGCGGTGTCTCCACCTCCGAGGGCACTTTACCCCTCGGTGCCTCCTACAGAGGCTGAATTCCCGACAGGGGGGCCAATGATGAAGGCCAGGGAAAGCTTTGGGCCTGGAAGTACCCGGTTGCTGCATGACGACAGGGAGTTTCAGTACCACAATCATTTGCGTGATCCGTATGCTGGGAGGAGTAGAGAAATCGAGAGGCTTTACCTGGTAGGGATTTGCTTGTTGACAGGGATGGAGAAATGGATAGGCTTTACTCTAGTAGGGCGTGCTTGGTTCGGACATTGTGCCATATACACAGTTGAAGGCGTATGCTGGTTCTTCCTCATCCGTGCTCGCCAAGGACCACTCTTATGGGGTGCACGGTGAACCTGGTTATGAGCCAAGCAATGGATACGTCATGGATAGCCTTGGCAGGCCATCCCATGACTCGTTAGGACATGGGAGTGGTCATGCTCGCAGGTTCTCAGAAAGGTCATTAGAGCTTGACACTGGTCATGATGACAAGACATTACTGGACATTACAAGACAGACACACTCTAAGCATCCACCAAGAGCAGCTGCATCCATGGAATATGATGCGCATCAATATGGCAGAAGGGATCCAGAAAATGACACATATCTTGTATTGGGCTCATCACCTTTGACAGACCTCAAGGATGAAAGGATTAACCACCAAGTTAGGCTACCACGCAGGATGGCTGAGGTGAGGATGCCTTCAGTATGCATCATGACATGGAACACAATATGCAGCATTCTTATCATGGAGATGCACCTACACGTTACCACAAGACAAGGGATGTTCATCTGCGGTACTCACACTCTCCTGAGACTGAGCCTCTTGCACTTGCAAGGCGCCCAGTTAAATCAACATGAGTTTGCTTCATTTGAGGATGGTCGTGAGTTAAGTGACCAGGAAGTTTCTCCCATTGCTTATAGAAGAAGATCCCGGAGCGCTGCATATCGTGATCATGAGATGGATATATACCAAGCTGATGATAGCCCTCCAGGGCGAGTATTACGAAGATGGTATGGATGCATATGAGAGAATGTCAAGAAGTTATGATATGGTTGATGATGAAGATGCATATGATGCAGGATATGATATGGCAGCTAGTCGCAATGTTTTCTCAAGGATTGCTTTGCCAAATGACATCAATGAGGAATGGACTGATGCAGATCAAGGAAACTATCCTCATTCTGACATGTTGGCCTGTGGGCGTTCAAAATGCAAACCTATCTATGAGAGGCTGTCCATACCCATCGTGCAGTCACAATTTGGGGGATCTGCCATGCATGGAAGAGGAAGAGGAGGATGGACAAAAAGTGCGAAAAAGAGATTGAGAATTTCTCTTCCTCAATTCCATGGTGGATATAAATCAGAGAGAAGTGAATTTGTTAGGCCAAATAAATTTCTAAAGATGTCAGGAGATAATCATAATGGCACCGAATTGAACCATGAGGATGCTCCAGAGGATGAGGACCCTTCTATGCAGAGAGATCCACCAGAAGGTTCAGATGAATTCAGTAAGCAAGTTCACCAAGCCTTCCTTAAGTACACAAAGATGTTAAATGAGAGCTCAACCATGAAGAAGAGATACTGTGAGGCACCAAAAGGGTCTTTGTCTTGCTGTGTATGTGGCAGGTTTGTGTTTCTTCATCTGTGCTAACACTCTACCAGCTAAACAGTTCCTCCTATCATTTGGGTAGGATGCACTTTCTGGTCATTTCAGCAGCCACTTGCTTGCTGTTTCGGTGACTGGAATGGAGGAATATTTCAAAACTCTTTATTGACTGGTCATGTTTTAGCATACATCGCCCTAGATATGATTGTTCATGTAGTTTAGGTTAATGTAGTGAATTATGTTAGTAATTTGTTTAAGGTAGATACCTCCCTGCTGCTTGAAAAAGCCATGTGTTTTCTGAGAACCCAAGTTATTTCTTGTATATGCTACTGATAGGATGCAATGGGCCACGGGTTGAGGGTGCAGCATGATGATTATGAGAAAATATCATGTTGACGTACTAGACTGTGCCAACATTGTCAGTTCATGGTTCAGTCGAGAGGCACAATACACTACAGTATGTTGGCGTTGTTTATAGGCTTCAGACATTGAAGCATTGGTGCTAAGGCTTCGATCAATTCCAGCATTGGTCTATGATTGATGTGGATCTACATTCTTTGGAGTAATGCATTGCAGATGTATTGGGACAAGATGGCTGGAAGAAAGTAAAAGAAACAATATGGTGCTGTTCATGAGACATTAACTTCATAACATCATTGCCACATTAAAGGTAGTTGGTTATTGGAACTTCTGGTTGATAATATCTGGGTATCAGCCTATTTTGCATCCTGTGAGATCAGGTGCACACATTACCAAATTGGTGTTACTCTATTCTTTGGATAACCAGGATCAAAAACATGGCAGACACATAACTATTCTGCTTGCTACGTATTTCCTCAATCAAGTAAAAACCTTTGTGGCACCATTACAAACCCCTTCAGCAATCAGCATGGTTACTTTGTGAGACTTGTATCTAGCCTACTGGTAAAATAAATTTCACTAACACAAGGTGAACTACGACACAGTTCAGTAGCATGGGCTCCAATAGTTGTATGGCATGCTAAATATATACGCTTCCCACTAGAGGCTGTAGGTTGAACCAACGGTTGTTTGAACTTTAAAGTAAGGTATGCGGGAATATTGTCTTTTGCTCTTTCTGTCCTGGTAGGTTAGTTGAAGTTGAATTCTACTTTTGCATTTGCATTCATCAAAGTCCTGTTTTATTTTTCTGCAATTTCAATAGTAGTATAGTACTGATCAGCTCCATATAGATTGTGATTTCTTTTCATATCTGTGGCCTTTGAGCAGTATCGTACTATCGTAACTACCAATGTTCATTGCCTTTGTTGTCTTCTTAGCTCTCAATAATTGGAATTTCTATATTGGTCATATTTTTTATTGTTTTTTATTGAAACTAAATGTATTTGCTACTTAAGTTTTGTCAGCATGTGACTTCCTGATTTTTCACTGAAGGTGTATAAATCATTTTTGTTAAGCTTTTAGCTGTTTCTTTGTTCCCATGGACAAGAATTTGTTTAGTTGTTTCTTTGTTCCCATGGACAAGAATTTGATTAATAACATATCATCTCGATGAAATATATAGTTCCAGGGATATAGAGTTGTCTTTTTAGATTCGAGTTTGTTTTAACTTGGTCTTCTGGTTACTAAGTGTGCAGATGCCATCTTACCTGCAAATTTGATTAGTCTTCTGACCGGATGTCCCTGATCTTTGCTTTCTTGGAATTTTCACGTGTCATGCTAATTCTGGTCAAATTTAAGCTTTAGACTTCAATTCAAATGTTTTTGCATGAAGCAACAGTTGTGCATATAATTTATTTTCAAAGTTTCCTTAGCTAGTGCAGTGTAGTTTGAGTTATGGGTTTTCCTCCATTAACATCTTAGCTTCAAGGATTGGTTGATTTTCTGGTGTTCCTAAATCCTAAGCATTTTTCTGAGGAATACATTAATTTGCAAACCCTATATTCCAATGATTTACGTTGCTATAGCTCTTTCTTTTCTACGTGGTTTTTATCTGCTCACAGGCATTTAGTTGGTTGTATCCACCTGAATTGTTTCCATTTTGTCAGTCATCATAATGCATTCTGAAAGATAGTGAAAACAAATTTGTTGTATTTATTTCTGATTTCATTGAACATTTACATGGAATGTCTAGCCTGAAGAAATGCTTCGTTTATTTGCTTTTGTTCACTTTCTTACAACAGTGTCGAGAGAAGTTTCCAGACATGGATGCCTTAATTTCACATGCTTACGATACATGCAAAGTGGGTTTAAAGACAAAACATTTAGGTCTTCACAAAGCACTGTGTGTTCTGATGGGGTGGAATTGGCATGTTGCTCCAGACACTTCTAAAGCGTATCACTCCATTCCAGCTGAGAAGTAAATGATACGAAGGGGATCTAATGTTGTGGCCTCCAGTTGTCGTAATACATAACAGCTCCATTGTGAACAAGTCAAAGGCTACTGAAGCAAAGATTGTGTCAATAGAAGAAATTGAAGGTGTACTTACAGGTTAGTCTGCATTAAGCACCAAAAGAATTTATATGCTATCAGTTTGCCACTTTTTGTATTTTGTTTGTATATATGCGACCTAGGGATCATGGCTATCTAGCTTGAGCTATCGTTTTTTTGGTCACATGCTTTCTTGAGATAGAATGATAAGTTCAACTGATACAGAGCAAGCATCTTCTTTTGTTCCTTTGTAGCTAGTCTGATTGCACCTTTTAGCACATCGAAGGCTTGGTCTACTATTTCTACAGCTTCTGACACAAAATACAATGTATTGTTTGTGGTATTTCATCTGTTGGGACTTTTCAAAGTTGTTTACATTGTCGCCTTGTGTATCCAGATATTGGGCTTGCATGTGAAAAGGCGAAGGTTAGCCATGGAAGGCCAGCCAATCAGAGCGTGTTCTTAGTGAAGTTCCTGCCAACGATATCTGGATTTCAGAAGCTGTGAGAATTCATGAGCATTTTACCAGCAACAACCACGGCAAGGAAGAATTCCAGCAGATCAAAGGTAAAAGGGCTGCTCCTGTCGACAAACTTGAAGAGTTGCTGTATGCGCATATTGCAGTTGCTGAAGACCTTGGTTACCTGGATGACGAAACAAAGAGGAGATGCGTGGTCAGGAGCAAGAACGACATCGAGGCCAAGGCAGACGCCACACTGAACTTAGACTCATGAAGTCACATAAATAAATTAGATTAGGTTAGATCTACTATGATACGAACAGTTAAAGCTGTCTTCCTCGTGCTCAATCTTTATGGCTGCTTGTTCACGTGGCTGTAACCTGAAGAATCTATTCTACTGTTATGGATTAAAGCTTTATACCATGATCCAAATGTTAACTTTTATGTTCCAGTTATCTGTGTGTCGTTTTTTTATCTTTTCTCCCCTCTAAATTGGATTAATTCATCTTTTTTCGTTTCGAAGTAATTGGATTGATTCATTGAGTTGATGACACTTTCCTGTGTCCATGACCATATGTAAATTCTCAAACCATCTCAAGGTTTCTTGCAAGTTTAGAACCATTGGAGGAAGCATGGACTCTGCCCAATGACATTCTCCCGAAAACGGAGGACAGAAAATGGTGCAGCTATCAGAGCATCGAGCCATATCACACTGCTGCGATGTGATATCAGAAAATGGTGCACAAAAAACCTGTAGAGCCCTATCACCATTGGAGGTTTGGCTGGCATGCCCAATTCATTAGTTTCGCGAAAGATTATTTATATGGCATTGTTTGGTTGTACAAATGTGATGGGTATAAGGATGCGAAGAAAGCCAGTAGCCCAGTAGTTGTCCATCACCTCTACTCCTAATTGTATAAGTTTATAAAAAAATTTATCAGTATAGAATAATCAGTGTCTTTAGAGGGGAGAAACAGTTATTAAGCCTATTGATATTTCTACTCAAACTGAAATTTGTCTTGTGAAGCTTTGTAGAGTATTCAAACGTGATGAGCTCACAATTTTGTTGTTTTCTCATCACAGCATCTCATGCTTTTATAGTACCTGTCACGAAAGTCAAGCTGGTCATAACATCATTGTCTGCATTAGCGTGGCGGACCCGGATCAAAATTTAGGGGTGACCCTGTGGATTTGCGTCTGCCTCCCATCATCATCGAGCGGTTAAGTGTGCATTCTCATATATATGCAAATAGTTATGAGAGAAATACAACGACGAACCAATAGATTTTCGTTGAAATTAAGCTAAGCGATGGGATCGACCATGCATGGCAAGTGTGTCCAGGAAGAACAAAGGGCGGGTAAAGGAATGAGTTGTGTTCCATCTGTGACAAAAGTCATCAATCACGACTAAAAATAATATGACCAACATAAGTTGTGTGTGTGGTGAGTCGGGAGCGAAGAAAGTGTTAGCTGCCATTTCCCATCTCGTGATAAACCACGAGCTCCTCGATTGAGATTAATTTACATCATTAGCAATTTTGGGGACCCAACAAAACAAGTGAGAAGGGCGAGTTCCAAAGCCATGAGCTCAATAAAGCTACAGAGGTGGCAAGCGGCAAGCGTAGAGTTATATATAGACAAGAAGAAGAAATAACGCCATAGAGCGAGGAAATGAGAAATTGAGAGCGCAGACAATTGGGAAAAAGAGGCGGCCGGTGTGCACAAACAATACAAGAATTACATGGCGAAATGAAAAAACCACCCTCATCCAGGGTGGCCCAGCCGTGAGGCGCCGCCCGACTGACCCCAGTGGGTCCGCCCATCTCATTAGTGTGTCCAATCTATTACTTAGGCCTCGCTTCAAATAACGTTAGTTTTTTTGTTTCTAAAATTCAGCCTTTTGGCTTTTTGGCCTTTTGATTTTTTCCCCTCCTTATTTCTTTGCATTGCCCCAAAAAAATTTAGCAATGTTTTTTTTCTGAATTCTTTACTATTTTTTATTTTTTAACACAAAAAATTAATATCCGCTATAGTGCATTTGTAGCCAAAATACATATAAAAAAGCCATAGCTTTAAGCCATTTGGAGCAAGCCTCTGCTAAATTAAAGAAGATGGTGAGCCAATAGTCTTCAGCAGGAATTTAGGATGTGCGTCCATCTTGGTTCTCACGTGCTGCTGCTGTCTCTGACTGGTATTGTGCAGAACAAGGAAGAACTTATTTTCTTTTGTTTTTTCAGCGGTTTTGTACTTTTAGCTTTTCTTAATAATTATTATTCACTAAATTAATAAGCTGTAATCGAAAAGACCAGACGTTTGAGTTCTACCGAGATTTCCAGATAACGATAAGTACTTCACCCCCAAGGGGTGGTAAGCCCTTACACAAGCGAGGCCAGCCCTATGTCATGTCTCAGATGTTCTAACCTATAATATTAGGGAGAGTTTATGTTAGTTTTGTTGGTGGATTTTTATTTTAGCTTATGAATAGTAATAATTTATAGAGAAGTTTATAGAGATAGACTTATAATTTTTTGAGCTCATCGCTATATTTAAAATCAAATCGATAGTAAATATAATTCAGGCAGGATAAATATATTTAAAATCGGATATGCAGAAAGAACATATAAAAGGGAAAATTAGTCGAGTAACAATGATTAAGGATACGCAAACGGAAAAATCACATCCGAAACTGACAAGCGTGTGCCTGTGAGAAAACGAGATGCTAGCCACGCGAAACATGAGTAAAATACCGAAAAAGAATTTACAGTGATGCCGCCGATAGTGGATGGAGTTGCTGAGTCCGCGTAGTTTCACAGTAGGACATGGTTGAGTCTTTTTTTTCATTCACGAGTACAATAAAGATATACTCATACTTGTAACGCCCCTGTTTTTAGGGCGCGTACGGACACGGCATTCTGTAACTATTCAAGCATGAACAGTTAGGGAGTGTTGCGCAAGAGTATACCATTGCATGCTTACAACAAAAGTCCAGCATATATTTGACATAAGGATTAACATCCAGTTTTTACAGCAGGGCGTGCAAGCCCAAAGTGTAATTACATTACAAAAGACTCCAGAATCTACTTCGAGCGCGGCGGAGACCTACAGCCAAGGGTCCTCGTCGAAGAAAAGATCCTCCGGGACTTCTTCAACGGGGAGACCTTCTCCTTCGTCTTGATCCTCTAAAGAGTGGATTAAGCAAGCCGTGAGCCAAACAACCGGCTCAGCAAATCCCAAAAGGGATCCTAACTTACTATATGCACGGAAAGTCAAAGGAAGGGAGTATACTTGGTTTATTGCATTTGGTGGATGCAGTTTTATTTGCAAACATTTTATAAAACTGGCCCAAAACTACTACTTAAGATCCCAGGGGTTTTTCACGAAGAGTTCATTAACCAACTAACCAAGTTAAACCATGTACAAACTACTTAAGCTTCGCTGCTGGAATCACCCAAGTGACACGGCTCCAATAGCAGGAGCACGGCGTATTCGAATACCATTTATTTGACTCTGCGAGTTTGCTCGGCTTTACCCACACGATCCCTTAACTCCGCTAAAGAGTTAAGAAAGTCAGTCGTTTCACCGCTCAACTCTTTATATAGGCTCTACAGGTAGAATTCACTCGGGTCGGCTCACACCACACACACACACGCACTGCACACACAGAGAGGACAACGTCCGTTTGAGTGAATTCCACCGTTGTTAGGCACCATGACACGGCTGCTAACCTCACCGCTACACTCTGTAGAGTTTCAATCGAGTTGGCGGCTAATAGACAAGTGTTGACAAGTCAACTCCTGTGGTTGGCGATCACCGTGATATTTGCTCGCGTAAGGGTTTGATCCTTATATTTTCACATGATCCGCAACCTCGCCGGGCCGCGACCCAACCTAAGGTAAGCGGTGGCGTGAGCCGTCTCGCGGTTTCCCACTCACCCTTACCCTACTCCAACCCTTAGGGTAACAAGATGGCCAAAGACCGTCTCGCGGCTCTTCCCAACCCTTACCCTACCTTGTGCACGGCGGCACTCTCGCTCTAAGGTACGGTGTCCCATACCACCCTACCTTAGAGTCGGGTTTTCCAAATTCTATTGGCCTGACGCAGCCTTATTAGTGTAACACTTTGCATGATAATAATATCCTACAGTTATCTAGATTAACAGATAATTATTTCTAGGGTTTCAATGGCATGGCAACAAATCAAACATGGCATTTATCGGTGGTAGGTCTAACTATATCACATGACATTCTAAACATTTTATTTTATTTTAAACTAATATCTCACAACTAGCATGATGCAAATAGCATATTAACATAATTAAATCACATGGGTTGCAACATGATCAAAGGATTTGGGACTTCCAGTCAATCCGGATGATCTCATTAGCTCGAGCGATGAAACGCTTTGGATCCCGAGCACGCTCTTGAATCTCGGAACTTCCGACACTAGCGCAAACACATAAAATAAATTAAATCCACTTGCAACTAATCAAGCGAGGAAAAATTAAACTAATTAAAAGGAATAAATTGCATAAATCCTTCAAATGGAATTTTAGGAATTTATTGGGAATGATTATGTGAAATGGAAGCCAACAATGGGTTTAGAATATTATTTGGAGCTAAGTGGTGAAATTTGGAAATTTTGGGATTTTCGTGATTTTCTAGGATTTATTTGGATTTTCTGGGATTTAGAAATTGAAAAAGTCTCTGAAATTCGGTGCACTGATGAAAGGTGGCAGGGGCTCTGATGCGGCTCGGCGGAAGCGGCCAGCGGTGAAGGCAGTGCGCGCCCAGTGCGTCTTGTAGCAGAGACAGTGCGGGCGAGGAAGCGGCCAGCGCGCGTCGTGCGCCGTCTTGAGTCGATGGCGCCGCGTGGGCGGCGCGGCGGCGAGGATGCGGGCGGATCGAAGGCCGGATAGCGCGGCGGAGATCGGACGGTTGTGAAGCGGGGGCGGGGGCAAGCGATGCAGCGATCGGGCGGGCGAGTTTAGACAGCGGCGAGAGATGGGCGGCGGAGAGAGACCACGTCGCGGGGAGAGTCGTCTTCCTCCTCCGGCCGCTCTGATAACCTCGCGGCGAGTCACGGTGGCGGCAGCGGCTGGCGCTAGGGAGCTCGTCGGCTACCACCGAGGGCATCGGCGGTGCGGCCGAGAGGAACCCGTTTTGGGCGGTTGGGAGGCGGGAACCAACGGAGGGCGGGAGGTAGAAGGGTGGTTCGGTGCTTGGAGGTGAGGAGGTCACCGGCGGCGAGAGAGGTCAATCGGCGCGGCTACACGTTCACGGGGACCGGTGCTCACATTAGAGGCGGCGGTGGGTGCTAGGGAGCTCGGAGCGGTCAGCCCACGGGAGAGGCTGCGGCGGCGGAGAGGAGCTTCGCTTCGCGGCGCGCGGATGCTTCACTGGCGAGTAAGTATCAAAATGATCGGTGAGGAGGAAGCTTTGGCGAATACAATCGAAGAATGATGGAGGAGGAGAGATTGGCTCGAAGGCCACGGCGCAAGGGACGGCGAAGCGGAGCTACGAGCGGCGGGCTCCAATCGGGTGCTCGGGAGGTGGTGGGAGGCGTGGGAGGCGAAAGGAGTGGTGGGGGCGGGAACCAAGAGAGCGGCGGGAGAGGAGAGGGGTTTTATACCGTGCGGAGGGCGCGGCGTGGAGAGGAAGGCAAGGGCTCGGGCTCGGGCGGCGAGGAGTAGCGGAGTGGGTGGCGTCTCCTCCGCGGGACGAGGCGGTGACCGTGCGTTGGCCTGGCGCCTGCAGCGTAATGGCGAGAGGCGGAAGCGAGTAGCTGCTGCGGCGGAGCGCGTCCAGCGAGCGAGAAGCCTTGCGGCGCGAGGCGGGCGAGGTGAAGGCGAGCGGCGTGGCGCGAGGCGGCGCGCGCCGGACCGAGGTTGTCGGGCGCGGGCGGTCGGAGTTTGGGAGCACGGCCGCGGGCGAGTGCGGTGCGCGCGGCCAGCGATGCTTAGCAGCGCGTCTGCGCGAGAAAGCGAGGAACAGGCGCATGCGCGTGAGAGAAAGGCGGGCGCGCCGCGAGAGAAAGCGGGAAGAGGCGGGCGCGGAAAAGAGAGGCGCCAGCCGAAAGAAGAAAGCCTGACGGGAAAACTTTCCGGAAAGGGAAAGTTTTCAGAAAACACCCAAAAATGCAGGAAAAAGCACAGAAAATTTTGGTTTGAAATTTTAGGGGCTTTTCAATACACATATATAACACCACACATACTATACACGTATATAACACCACACATACTCATCGGCTGATACACTCATATGAGGCCATGCTAGAAAGACTTATTTTGAGTGGCTTTTAACTGAAAATTACTGTAGCTAGATGAAAAAATACGATGGCTTATTTGGTGTAATTAAAGTTTTTAAAAAAATTAAAAATAGAAAAAACAGGTTAGCATGTTACAGACAGTACAAACGAATACGAGAAAAAATAGAATCGTTAAAAAAGCTAAAAAAAAGCCAAAAACCAGAAAAAGATGAAATTGTTGAATAGTAAAAAATAAGTCAGAAACTAGAATCTCAAGCTGAAATGAGTGGAGCCTGAGTAGGTTCAGCGTACACGTTAAGATAAAACCAAGATCCAGCACAGATACACGCTTTACCGGTGAGGCACCATTCAAAGGGTGCGGCTCAGTCTTTGAGGAGCCTGACACATAGCGCGTGCGGGGGTGCTCCTAGCACCCGCCACGTGTCCCCTAAGATACAAAAAATTTTCAAAAAATTCAAAAAAATACTTACAAAATCCGAAAAATTGTAAAAGTACTTTTGTAAAATACTTTTATTAAAAGTATTTTTAAGTACTTAAAAATACTTTTAATAAAAGTATAAATAAAAATTAAGTACTTACAAAAATACTGTTTATACTTTAAAAGTACTTTTACAATTTTCGGATTTTATAAGTATTTGTTTTAATTTTTAAAATTTTTGTGTCTTGTGGGACATGTGGCGGTCTTTGAGCACCCGCGCAGCGCTGTATGTGCTGCCCACCTGAGCTGCACCACCGTTCAAATGGCACGCCCGGTTCAAGCCCGGCAGGTGGGCTGGACGACGGCAAAGCCACACCATCTAGTGAGGCGACACGGTTGAATCTTGACGTGATGTGTAGCACTGGGAAATCAGGGGCAGCAGCAGAGTCCGCGTGTGTGGTGCGTCAACCAAAAAGAAACGAAGAAGAGAATCCACGCTGCCAGTGGTGGTGGGTCGGTGCGTGGCGCCTCTCAATTCATCCTCACCGGCCAACCAAGTTCCTTTGCAGGCTGCAGTGCGACCCATAAAGAGATACTGCCTCCTACGCGATATCATCGCTAATATTAGAGAAGGTATAATCAGGCTTAGTCGCAGGCTATAGTAAATATAATATCAATCAAATCTTACGTGTGAGAGAAAAAGAAGAGAGAGAAGGAAGTGGCTACTAAATTACAGCTAGCTATAGCACGTAAAAATATACATTTCACTCTCTTACACGTGGGCTAAATAGTTATTGTAATAGCTACCTTATTGTATAAACTATTTTTTGAAGGCTATAGATGAAATGGACAAGTGTTATAGCCACTAGTTGGTTATACTATTGTACTTGCTCTAAGATGGGATTGTTTCGGTCTTCTTCTTATGCCACGTTATTGTTTTTACAAAAGACCCTGATTGCAAAATAGCGTAAGGGTCTTCGGTTTTTATAAAAAAAGTCTCTACCACGTCATCAGTTTTCATAAAAAGTCTCTCTATTTTCTAGAATTTCATATACACCCTTAGATTTTTTTCAAAAGGCACTCCTTTTGCTCGATAGCGTCTGCGATTTTCTAAATTTACCTATAGGTCCTTGGTTTTTAGCAGAAAAGACCTTAGCTTTTGTGCAATTACGTACATGTTCTTGCTTTTTGTAGAAAATGCTCGTCACGAATTGTCGACTCTTTTACTTTGGTCCACACGATAGCTAGCGCGACGTCACGCCGCGCTACTGCTGCTAGTTTGTTCAACGCACAGATAGCGAGAAAGCATTAGATCTAATACATATTAATAAAAAAATAATTATACATATTCGTATTAAATAACATAATACAATCACTTAACATTATCTGAAGCGTACGAAGAGATAAAAGAGTGGAATCGTCGTAATACCTATAATACCGCGCTCTTGATTCACTCGATAGACAAACACCTTGTAGGGTATTGATAAACATCATCCGAATGTTTTCTTCCTAACTATCATCCAGATTTGTGACCATTAGATTAGAGATCCAACGGCCATAAATTCTCCCCCATCCCCTCCAAAAAAAAATCTCCCCCTCCTCAAAAAATAATCCCTCCTCCAAAAAAAGGGCCGTTGGATATCTAATCCAACGATATCAAAACTAGATGATAATTAGAAAGAAAACATCTGGTGATAGCTATACACACCCAACATTGTAAACCCAAGACTTTGTAGACTAAACAAACATTACGAGACGGAGGGAGTAACAGGGTATAAATCCACTACGCTGATACTGACGATGGAACAGTTACACCATTGACCATCCATGCAGGAGCTTAGCAAGAGAGATTCTGGCTTCCATTAGGAAATTGCTGCCGTGGATGTGATTGTCGTTAATGCATTCCCATTAGCGACAATCCTGATTAGTTTGTCATGTGCTCGTGCCGTATTTATTCGCTCGCTACGGTCCAGATGCTGTAGCACGAGCGCGCCACCGCCCATGTCGTCGACTCCGTGGAAAACCGCCTGGATGATGGAACGGAAATATTCCTCTTCTAAAAATTGCTTTTGATTTCTCTCGGTAACTAATTTTAAATGTAGTATTTTTTAAGACAGAATCTATAAATTAAGGGAGTGACTATTGCATAGACGACTGGATTTTTTTTTTATCTTTCAGTCACCTGAAGTTATAGGTGTTTTTTTGGAGGGGGCTGCAACTTCAGTTGATTGAGAATGCAATTTCAGGTGACTGAAAGATACAAAAATTTCAGTCTTTTGTGCAATAGCAAAACTGATAAATTAATTATACATATATTGTACTAACTTTATTTATATCGACTAAAATCGTACGTGAGTTTCTGTTATTTCATACTCTCTCTTACTAATATCCCAAAAACCATTAACAAGCCAAAGGAGAAAAAAAACCCGGCCCAATAACACGCTACATGGCCACATGTGTGCACACTGTTGCTGCCCGGATGACATAACATATAAGAAGATACTAAATGCAATTAATAAAATTTAAAGCTCGGTTCATTCTAAAAGAGAAAAATATACAATACAATGCAATGTCCCCAATAATTTTATCAAATAAAAAAAGCAACAGAAAAAGCTTTGTTAATGAGACAAGCAGCGTATTTTCATCCTTTAATCTCATCTTGATTAGTTTCAACTTTCATGAAGTAATGGGAGTCGTTTAATGCAAACTAATTAATTAAGCCGTCATTAACCAACCACTGGAAAGAGGAAGCAAGTAGTAGTCACATTAAGACATCTTCAATGGTTATAGCTAGCAACTAACTATAAGACTTCCACATCATCTATATAGTACACACTAAAGTTAGCATTATAAAGAACTATCTATAAGAGCAAGTCCAATAATAGAGCCAAGTGCTTGGCTATAAGCCAAGTTATAAGAGCCAAGTTATACAATAATTTGTCTTCTATTTGTCTACAAAAGTTTTATTATTATTATTATATGGTACCATATCTCACATTCTCTTTCCTACTCCTCCTCACATACATTTATTATCTGGGCCTGCATAGGCTCCAGTGTGCAGACTTGTTGCTGCATGAGAGCCAAGCTCTCCTCTCTCTCCTTTCTTCTCTCCTCCACATCAGCAAAAATCTTGACTAGCTTGCTATAAGACCCTTAGGCGTCATGAATGGTAATAGCTAGTACTAGCTATATAGTCGGTGACGTGGAGGTGAGAGACAAAAGCAAAGACTATTTTATCTTTTTGGACCCATATGCTCCTCTCTCATGTTCTTGGACTACGTGAAATAGATCAGCTATTTGCTCGTCGCTAGTGACTACTCTCTCTCCTACTTTTTTCTTGCCACATCAGATTTAGCTAACTAAATAGCCAGCTGTTGGAGACGCCCTTATTGTACTTGCTCTAAGGATAGCTATTTGATGCTTACATGCACATACAGAATTTATGGAGGCTGCCTCGTTTGGCGCTATAGACTATCTCTAGAGCTGTAGAGAGCTGCGTTCTCTTTCTTCATTTAATATCTTCCACGTATGACAGTTGATGACATAGACTCTCTTGTAGATAGCTGCTATAGACCCATTAGGGCATCTCCAATGGTTATAGCTAGCAACTAACTATAAGACTTCCACATCATCTATATAGTACACACTAAAGTTAGCATTCTAAAGAACTATCTATAAGGATAGCTATTTGATGCTTACATGCACACACAGAATTTATGGAGGCTGCCTCGTTTGGCGCTATAGACTATCTCTAGAGCTGTAGAGAGCTGCGTTCTCTTTCTTCATTTAATATCTTCCGTAGGACGAGTTGATGACATGGACTCTCTTGTAGATAGCTGCTATAGACCCATTGGAGATGCCCTTAGAGATGCCCTTAACATCAAGAACAGCGAAGTCAACAGCAAAAAAATTTCATCTTTCTTTTTTTTGTTTTCGTTTGTTATTGAAAAAAGTTGTAGTTCGTCATGTTTCGCCAAGCACAACACACACAAACAAATTCTCCTCTGATTCGCAACTCCTATCACATTTACAGGCTAAAAATTGCAAAAGAAAACAAAAACATCTCGCTACGCTTCTCTTTGATCGAAGAACTCCCCTGCATCGGCTCCGACGAGCTCCATCTGGTCCTCGAGGTACTTCTGCAGCAGCATCACCCGATCGGCGGCGTCACCCTGCTCCGCCGGCCGTCCCCCTCCTCCTCCGCCGCTGCCAGCGCGGCACGTCTGCATCCTCCCCATCCTCACTCGCCGGAACCGGACGGCGGCCACGGCGCAGCAGAGCAGCGGCAGCCAAAGGAGCACCAGCGACACGACCACAGGAGCGCGCACAGCGCCGCCGCGCCCACGGCCATCGCCCGCAACGTCGGCAGCCTCCCACCGCCGCCGGCCGCGCCATCCGGTAAGGCTAGCTCGTGGCGGACCGAGCCGGCGGCGACGAATGATTCTTGCAAGAAACGGCCCTGGCCTCGCTTGCTCTGCCTGCCTTTGCTTCTTCTTGGCTTGGATTGATACTAATACGAGTACTCGTAAAGCTTCCTCTTTTGCGCGTGTTGCTTCTACCGAAAGCTTTGGCTTCTCTGACGTAGTAGCAATCGATTCTTGTCTCACGCTCTCGCCTTTCTTTTACTTCTGGGAGAGGATCAGAATCAGGCATGGCCATGACACTTTGATTTTTGTTGCTGGTGATATTTTCTTGATACTTTTTTATGTGCCCCACTGTTATGCAGTGTTGTGTGTGTGTGTGTGGTGGTGGGGATATGAGCATTTTTATTTACAGGGCTCAAATGATCTCTAAGAAATTAGTGGCTACAATCGTCTATTTCATACAGAAGAAATTAAGACCATGTTTTACACGCATGAATTTCTCTGTCCTCGTGTTCTTGCTAGAATTTAGCTGTTTGCGGTGAAACCCGTGCCTTGCACATTCCACGAAGAGTTCACGGCACGGTTCATATTAGATTCTAAAAACGGTTTGTTTTATAGAAAATAGTTTTTATAATATCTAATTTTTAAACGAAATATTTTTTAAAATAAAGTCTACTAGTCGATTGTAGGATATACTATAGTAACTTCATTTATATCGATCAAAATCGCTCGTGAATATTTTTTTATAACTTTCTCTATAAGCTATTACTATTAATAAATCAAAGAAAAAACTAAAATCGAAAGCCAATATAAATAGATCTAAAATAAAGCAATACCTACCGCGAAAAAAAAGAGAAATATCGTCCTGCTTTACTTGTTGTCTATTCTAGCCTTTCGTCAAACCATAACGACTAACTGGCGCACATAATTTCATTTCATACGCTTCTCTTTGAGGGAAGTTTAACTATTTGTCACTCTTAAGAATGCCACCTATTCAAATGCCACCCTCTTCATTGCAATTAATATTTTGCCACTTCGAGCCTCGTAGCGCCAAGTCATGCCATGCGGCGCCTCCAGCGCCGCCGCCTCCCGCGCCCTTGCGCGCCTCTCGCGCCACGCCGCGCCTCCGTGCCACCGCGCTGCTGCCCGCCTCCCTCCGCGCGCGCCTCGCAAGATTTCGCTAAGCGCAGTAGAAATCGCGGCAGCGGCAGCAGCAGCAGCAGCGGCGGCAGCTTGGCGCTTGGCGAGCGCAAGGCAGGCGCGGCTTGGCAGCGAGCAGGCGCGGCGGCGCAGCGCGGCGCGAGGCCGAGCGGCGCAGCGTGGCGTAGCGGTGGCGAGGCCGGCAGCGCGAGCGAGCGCGAGGCGGGCGGTGGCGCGAGGCGCGCGACATGGTAGTGACTTAGCGCGGATAGGCTCGAAAGTGGCAAAATATTAATTGCAATGAAGAGGGTGGCATTTGAATAGGTGGCATTCTTAAGAGTGGCAAATAGTTAAATTTCCCTCTCTTTGACGCCACGGGGATGTCGAATTATAAGAATTAGTTGTTCTAGTATTTTTCTTCTTCCTCCAAGTTCGGATGGGCAAGCACAAAGCGTTGTGTGATAATATCCATAGTTTTTAGCTACAATCGGTAGATCTAATAAATAATCTGATATATGATCCTCATTTCAGCTTGAGCTTACGGCTTTAGTTTATTTTTCACTATTCATAAATTTCGTCTTTTTATGAACTTTTAGCTTTTTTTTTCAGTTTTTGGCCGGTTCTTTTTTCTGTATTCGTTTGCATTGTCCGTGATGAGATAACATATTTTTTCTATTTTTAATTTTTTTAAATTTAATTACACCAAATAAGCCATTTTTGATTCTGATATAATTTTAGCGACTCTGATTGCAAAAACCACGACTTTTCATCCTAATGAAACAACGCCATATATAAGTGAAACCAAAAGCTACTGCGGAGGTAGGATCGATCGAATTTTGGTACAAATAATCCATTTTTATTAAATTACAGAAATATACGTAGAAATTTTTTTACAAAAATAGGCTCCAATCGCCCAATGGTTGGACGTTGAAGCCTTCGCTAACCAGCGGATGACACAATAGCTGTCGCTCTACCCTCGGGCGACTGCATCTAGTCGCCCTCCCATTGGGCGACTTTCATGCGATCGCCCAATGGTTGGGCGACTACACTCGAGGGCGACAAAACCGTATGTACCAATTGTTTTATATACCGATGCAATATAAACAACTAGTCTGAAAAGATAAAATGGCAAAGTTATATATAGCTTATATATACTCATTTGAAAGGTTTCGACGAGATCTACAACTTTTCAGTTGAAGAAAAATCCAAATTCCGAAGGGAAGAACAAGAAAAAGGGTAAAAACAGAAAGAAAAAACTTGCGACGCAGGTTTAGGTCCAAAGATAGCCGATTTTCAGGGTCTTGGAGGGCAACTGGCACAAATGGGTCATTATTTTTGGATCGGGGTCATCGTTAGCTTTCCAACGAGTATAAGAACGTTGAAAACGGACACCGTATGCAAAAGTTATACCCGTTTTACTGAAGGTGTGTCGGAAACGGACTCGAATTCGTTTCGGTCTCAATTAAAACTGCTATAACTTTTGATCCTATAGCCGAAATTGCTCAAATTTTTTTCTGAAGGCTTTTGGATGTATGAAGAACAGTTCCACCAATTTTCACTATTTTTGGCGAAGGTTTGATGCACTTTCAAATTTCGGCAAAATGGACTCTTTCCTCTTTTTTCTCTCGGGGACCTGAGTGCAGTCGCCCAACCATTGGACGACTTTCATGCAGTCGCCCAATGGGAGGCGACTAGATGAAAGTCGCCCAACGATGAGGCGACTGCAATGTCATAACGGTTGGGAGATTTTCTAGTTGTCGCTATTGGGTTGGGCGAAAGGCTCCGATCGCTCAATGGTTGGGCGATGGAGCCTATTTTTGTAAAAAATTTTCCCGCGGGTATATTTCTGTAATTTCGAATAAAAAATGGATTATCCGTACAAAATTTTCGGATCGATCGAGCCTATGGCAGTGAGCGCACTGTCCAAACAAACCAAACCGTTTTCTGTTTCTTTCCAAAACTGGCTTTCAAAATCAGTTTTTTTTCTTCTTTAGAAAAGAAGCAACCAGCCAATCTTTACTGCTCAATCCTACGACTAATACGCACCAGTATGTATGAGCAAACACCTCACTATATTCTGCACACACAAGCTGACTGCCCGTTTTGAAGAGGGATTTCTTCTTTCCCCTTGAAACATCACTGTCGTGACTCGTACGAAGCCGGAAAGTAGTGTATTATCTCAGATTTTGACCGTGTAAATGCTGGTGGTGCGGTGACAATTCACATTGATTCACGGTTGGTCAGTGAACGCTACCTTATGCGCAAATTAGTTAGTGTAAGCGGCCATCACAACTGCTGGATTTGGACGCACACTTATGGTTTATAATTTAAATATTTAAATTTTAGTTATTCGTAAAAAACAGTACGCAGAGGAAAATAGTTGTATATGATTTTGACCGGTACGATTGAATTCAGTACACTTTTACTACAAATTTCCTATTGATTTCGCTTTGGAAAAACACACCGTTTAAAAGCTAATTACTGTAGATAGTACAAACATAAGTCAAATTTAAGCCCAAAAGAACCCGGCCTAAGCCTATCTCCGACCAACACTCAATTGATTCTCAAGTCAGGTAAGACCAACTGTGAAACATTCACGAGCGCAACGGCCTATTGTGTCGTTCTATTCTTTAGTCTACAAAAAATACTATGGAACACTGCATTGTTTTAATAGTTTAGATCCTAGTCATCTGATCCACCCACACAAATCATAAGGCTTCATCTCCCTCTCACAACTCTCTCTCTCATCTCTCTCTCTCGTATCCCTTGCTCGTTGATCTCTCTCTATCGTGTTCGACCACAGAGTGCAGTTGGTGAGCCAACGGATGCAAGCGGCCACCATGTCCTTCACTTCCAGCAACACTTCTCTACCTTTTGCTTCAACTTCGGCGTCACCCCCCTCTTCCTTCACATTCGGCTCCGGATTTAGCGTGGGTAGTGGCACAGTACTTTACCTCCGACTTGAATCTATCAACGGCGGCGGTCGCATAGCTTGGATAGCAAGATCCAGCGGGGGCACTCCGAACGGCCAAATGGGGGTGTAGTTCGGTGGCGTGGCATGGAGTTTGGGCCAGAGCTAGGGAAGAGAGAGATGGATGCTCAACGTGGAGCTTGAGCATAGATTTGGTGGTGGTGGTTGTCGGGCAAGTCGGAGAGGAGGGTGCATTGATGATGGATGGTGTTGAGCGGCTCTTTGGCAGTGCACTAGTGTTGTCGCAGCCAAGTGAGATTCAAAATTTGTTGAAACTTTGATTTAAACTTGTTGAAAATTTTGAAACTTTTGTTTAAAACATCTCGAAACTCTTTAGCTAAAACTTGTTGAAACTTCAGTTCCAAAACCTAAAACTTGTTGGAACTTTTCTTGCAATTTTCTGAAAAACTTTTAGAAACACATAAAACTTACAAAACATGAAACATTTAAATTGTTTTCACGAAACTTCTTGAAACGTTATAAAACTTACTGCTATACTGTTGCAATGCTATACCGTTTAATCCAGCCAAAATTCTTCGTAGAGCATTACATTGTTACGGCCCTTGGGCACTGGATACAAATGGAGCAAGTAAATGGGAAGAATAGTAAAGAATCAGAGGAGAATACACGGGGTTTGGGGAAGAACTGGATAAGGACTTGTTTGGAAGGGACTCCTTTTATCCTACCATGCCACTTAACCTACATGGGCCATGACTAGCCAAACGAGCCCAACTGCCCATGGATCCACGCCAGTGACACATGCGCACACGCCTGTTACTCTAAAAAAAAAAGCAAATATACCTGTTATCAAAATGCGTTTAGGGTGTGTTTGGTTCGTGGATTGAGGTTGTATCGTATATCCTGACTGAGTGGATGCAGGCTGAGTGGAATCGTATTTCAGAAAAAGAAGATGTTTGGTGAGGTTGCATGAGCGGATGCAAAAAGCGAGATCTTTGTTTGGTTGCTGTATGAGCGGATGCGATCTACCAAACACGAGAGGCGACACGTGGGACCGCATAAGATACACTGCATCAACCCATCCAGGATGGCGGTGAAGCTCATTTTGGCGTATTCACCCATTCGAGGATGAGGCGTATTTTGCATCCGCTCATGCAGGCTGCATCCACTCATACAAGCAACAAAACAAGCTCTTTCTCAGATTATACGGATCCACCCAGTCAGGACGAAGGAGATTCAGGCAACCAAACACACCCTTAGTGCCTCGTGAGAGGCCAATCAGCTGTCAAATAGCATCAGTGCAAATAAATTACTTTGAAACATAAACATAAAAGGTACAATTGCAATTTTGGATTTTTATTCGAAATTAATATGTCAGGCCGCCGCATGAATGTTCTCCATTGCAATTCGGCTGTAGCGTGGGATCTCGAACTGTTCTCACAAATGATATTGTAGTTTTTTCCAAATTTGGTAGCTCGGCAATGCGCTATAGTAGCTCTGAGCCAAGGTTGCTCGGTAGATCCTACCAAGCATGCACAAATCAATAGGTGAGCATGCACAGTCACTAACTAGCATTATAAAAATAATTAACATTAATTAACTATTATTAAAACTAATTATTACTAATTAGTGCGGCATTGCCGCCGTCTCTTTGAGCTCCCGACTCGGCGAGTCTTTGTCGAGCTCGTCGATCTGAAGAGGAGACTAGATTTATAAAAATAAGTAGGGGTGGAAGACGGTAACGGATAATTCGTTTTATCCGATATTCGTATCCGAGAGAAATCCGAATATGGTAAGCAAAATCCGTATTCGAATTCGAGAATATCCGTATCCGTATTTGAGAGTATTCGTATTCGCATTCGTATTCGAGAATATTCGTATCGGTATCCGTATTCGAGACTATTCAATTCGTATTCGATCCGTTTCTAGAACCCATGAAAAATCCGTACAAATTTTGTGATTCAAAACTTGAATTTAGGCGATTTAAAACTGGTAACGGTCAAAAACCGATGAAAAATCGGCAAAACCATTAGAAATCCGTTTTATCCGATATTCGTATCCGAGAAAATCCGTATTCGAAAATATCCGTATTCGTATTCGAGAATATTCGTATCCGTATTTGAAAATATTCGAATTCGTATTCGTATTCGTTTTAAAATATAGATTCGTATTCGTATTTGAGACTATCCGTTTCCACCCCTAAAAATAAGTGTCTAAATGCCAAGTTTGAAAAAAAAACTATAATCCTATTTATATGAACAATTTGGGATCTTCAGTCGCAAATCACTAGTTTGTTGTATAACAATGACAGTGGACCCAACTGAAAAGGTGAAAACAAACCCGATGAACAACAGCAGATGAGACATTCGCAAAACTGAGGTCTGGATATAGCATGTTAATCTCCACGTCGCTAACGCTGTGATCGATGGAACATGGGAGTTGAAGGAGTAGCTAGGTTATCTTACGCTCAAGTCGATACATCATTGTACATGTTGGAGTGAATTAATGAAGCGTGCATGGAGCTCTGCTACATGGATCCAACCGGATGGAGATGGATTACCAAACTAGCTAGCATGCATCCCCAGCTAATTAAGCGACGGCGCATGCTAAGCTATGGCATCATTAATTGCACTGTATACTATGATCAAAGTGATCCACAGGTTTACTTAGATGAGATAACGACGAAAGTTACTTAGAGACAATGAAATGATACTAGCTAGCTAGATTGAGCTAGATCCATCTTTTTTATTTAGTCTTTTCATAGGATCGGCAATGACATCATAGAAGAGAGAGTGAATGATGTTATCTTAAATTTTCTCAAATACTATAAATCTTTCACTCTAAAGCTAGAGAGCTAAAATGACCAGATTTCATATACTACAACCAAACAATAATCCGAAACAACGAAGATGCACGAACTCTATATCTATCTGGTCTGACCAACCACAGACCGGTGATCTAATCGGTGGTTGGCCTGATCAGGCCTAGGAGTAGTTTGATTGCTTCCTTATTCCCAAAACAAAATCAGCCCAAGTCCAAATCACTTTTGGTGTAAACATCAAAATCTATGATCAAATGAGGTCAAACTTTGTACACACCTTGCTGAGAGTCTCAGGAACATATTATATCCAAGGATCTTGGCTAAAGTCCAAATCTTTCCTCAAAATATGTAAGATTACACAAAAAAACTAGACAAAACTCAAAAACTTGAGAAACAATTTGCTCGTGGGTTAAGAATAGTCAAGATGGCTCTAAATGTGTTTTTCACATGTCACAGTAAGCAAAATCATCCAACGAATCGAATCCAAAACTATGATCAAGAATCCTCAAGAAGTACTCTAAATCAAGTAAGAAATGGGCAACATCAAAATCTTACAAACCACAGCAGCTAAATAGATAGGATCTGATCTACATGAATAATCTTCATCACTTATATGTCCTTAGCACGTAGCAAGATCAAGCAACGTGGTTTTGATCCAATGAAGTTTTCGGCATTTAACAAACTACCAAAATACTCTTGTCTTGACTCGATCGTCACCTTCCATTGCAAGCAATCATCATACTTACCATGTGTATGTGCAGCAATGGCTTGCCATATATCGACAAGTCTCTCCTACTTGGTTACATTGGACCATGTCTCACTTAGACCGACCAAGCCACTAATACAACTCATCGCTTGAACCTTCTCTTCCATATTTCTTCCCTTCTTTGTACCACGCTTGAACTCAACCATCTCACTCAGCGTCCTTGACCGTTATGGACCTTAGCTCCTCTATGAGCATAGCCTCGGTCCTTCTGCGTAACCACGATTAACTCCAAGCTACTTTGCATATCCAAAAGTCAAGAAATCATTTTCGGACACAAGTTATTCACAAGTTGACCCACGTTAGCTTAAACATACTTCATGCGATATGAATGCATTGACCTAGGACCAATTTACCCAATCCTCGACTAAAACTCCATAATTGAACATCTTGCTGAAAACAAAACACATCCAGTCAAGCGCTATGCACGGTGGTCTAAGCGCTAAGCACGGTAGGTCGATTGGCTGGTGCCTGACCTATCCGATCGGTTGCACAGCTGCCTGCGATCGACCGCTTAGCGAGCGATCGGACCGCTAGGGACTGAAACCGCATATTGAAAATCTAAATATTTCATAAATTTGAATTTGATTTTCATATTTATTGATAACAAAGCCGGTTAGACCGCTCAGGACTGAAACCGCACATTGAAAATCTAAATATTTCATAAATTTGAATTTGAATTTTACATTTATTGATAATAATTTATCATAAATATTTTTGAACGTTCTCACGTTATCCTCGCTTTCTTTCTTCCGGAATTGCAATAACCTTGTGCTGCTAATAACCTTCTGGACTCAACTAATGCTATATCAACGTCTGCCGGCACTAACGATCGATATTCGTATGCAGTTGTGAGAGGTTTCGATTGATTATCAGCTGTTGATGTTGGTCTCGCGTGCTGGAGCATCGTAGTTATACTCCCCCTGCAGTACTAACTACTAACTAGTGAATCATGCATAAGCACGCCATGAAAACTACATTAAAGCTAACCATTGTAGGATAGGGTATAGCGAGTCATAAGGGATGAGTGATGTTTTAAAATATCCCTCTGGAATTAGTAACCTAATGCATTGGAAAATATAAACTTATAAGATTTTATCAAAGCTAAGAGCCAAAGATCACAAAGTCACCTGAGACAATCAGTATCACTGGTCTGACCGTTGGCTAGGGGGTGGTTGGACCGCCCGACCGGTCTGACCGCAAGTCCCACTTGTCTGACCAGCCATGGGAGGTTTAACCGCTTAGGTCATGGTGGTCTAACTACTCAACGAACATGGAAAAAAATCAGCACGTCACACGATTAAGAAGATAGCTAACTCTTAAACCATGGATCAAAATATAATGAAACTTGATATAAATCCCCCTAAAATGTTAGAAACATATTCCAATAATAGATCGTGAAGATAAATATCAAAGTTTAGATTTTTATCGAAAACAAGGAAAGTTATAGTAAAACCGAACAAAAGAGATAAATCTCGATATGCACTTGCTCGTGAGTCATTGATGATCTAAAATATCTTAGATGGGTTCTCACATGTTGTAACAAGTTAGATTATAATCGAACTCAAGTCAAAACGCTCTTAAGATCAAAATTCAAATATCACCCATCTCTTGAGCAAAACAGAGAAATCACGAGAACATTCTATAGAAAGTGTCTACATAGATGTGATCTGATCTCCCAAGAGATATCTCCACCTCTTATATGCACTTGGTACCAAGTGAGATCAAGAAGAAGATGAAATCCAAACAAGAAAACAAGCAAATCAAAAGCATAAGAGAAAATCCATGGAATAACTCACTTGGACAAAATTTAGATATTGATTTAACTTTGAGAGGAATGTTTTACAACTACTCTCTCATGAAGGATAGAGCTCTTAGCCTAGAGTACACACAAAGCTTCCAACACAAGAAACCCTAACATTTCTCTCTAACAACCCTCCCAGAGCTCTTCTCTCAAAACACACAAAGGCTTATATAGTGGAGGCTCGTCACCTCACACCTAACCCTAACAACGAACACACCATTAATAGGTACAACCACTTACAAATGAGGAATCCAATAATCCATACATAAATTGGCTTTACATTCACACAAATTTGCACATTTTTCAAAGCATGACTTTCATATGACTCCGATAGTCTGGTAAAATGCTTCATCTCTAAGACATGACCTTAACTACTTTGACCACTATTGCGATTTTGCGAACTATCACTCCACCTGGTATCAAACAATTTCCTCGATTACAACCCACCGGTTTTCATAGGCATCTCCTCGAAGCAAACATCACAACAAAATCTGTGATGCCCAATGATATACCGCCAAGATCATATTCCTGCTTTGAGGACCATCACTTCTTAAAATGTCCAAGTCCAATGACACGCCACATGCTTGTATTTGCCTCATCATGATCCTTATTTTTCTCCGTGCTTCTCCGCTTGAGATGATACATCACTCAGGTATACACGGTCCTTCATAGCCTTAGTGTACTTCCCCTAGCCTCGTTCTTGCCATAGACCGCAACAATCACTAGACGCCATGCACATAAAAGAATAAGCAATAGTTTCGAACACAAGTGACATGTACTTAACTATCATCAATAAAACTGATGCACTTGACACCCACGTCAAGATTTCCATAATGCATGGACTCCCGCCATGAGCTCATGACTAACACTTGTATGGACTCTCGCTATGACTAACAATCGAAACCCAACTCAACTCACTAAATTTCCTAGAGGCGATCGATAACCAACCAACAGCGGTCGGACTACCACGAACTAACTTAAAACCCCTAGTAACAGGGGACTAGTTTGACTAAGGCAATCATACTGGTCAGACTGCCCGACAACCTCCGGACCCTGGTAAGACCACTGCCCATGGTCGGTCACACCGAACCCTGGTAAGACCGCTCCCACCTGATATCAAAAATTTTGGAGCAAATGACACAAAATTAACCTTAAACTTCGCCAACAAAGCACAAACAAAATTAAATACTCATCGCATAATATGGAGTAACCTCCATGTGTCTCAGAACCATTCTTGGTTGGACATTATTTTATAGTGCTCATGAGTCATGACTCTGGGCTTTATTTTTCCTTTGATAAGAAGCATATATAAGAGCTCACATATTAATCATTAAAAAAGAAAAAATTTATGTCGCTTAACTTATATGATGGGCCCGCATTACAAGACGTAGATTTATCAAATATAATTTTGAAGTTGTATAATATGTATAATGATAACTATTCTAGGAAGACGTAATGGCAACTTTAGTTATATGTACTAGAACTCTACCATGAATACTCTTATATTATATGTACTAGAACTCTACCATGAATACTCTTATATTTTAAGATATAACGATATTCGTCGTAACAAATTAATAGTCGCGAATTGCTAGGAACTTATGGCTAGTTGTTTTTCATGGCAGCACTAGAATTTTATTTGATGTTTTTATTTTTTACGGTTTCAACGATTTTAACTATAATTTTTTGCAACTTTATATTAAGATATACTAATAAAATTAATATTAATCTTATAATATAATTTCTGAGTAATCAATCTATATAGTTTTAAATATATTGCTGGAAAGTTTGTGACACAGATCCGAGGTATCAAATAAAAAGAACAGATAGAGTATAAGCGACACAAGATCGGCTGGATTTTTGGTCTTCATGCTTATGAATTTTGGCTTTTGTTAGAGTAACTAGCTTTCAAATGATGCGACTTTTAAAATAAAATTTATAAGTTGATTGTAATAGACATTATACCGATTTTAGTTATATTGATCAAAATCGTATGCGTTTGTCTCTCTTTATACTCTCTCTTGTGAATAGATAGAAGCCACAACAAAAAACAAAGTACCCAAGTCTACAATGGAGAAAGATGCCGACGTGTAATGATTCTTCTCGCGTGGGTATCGGAAAAATTTTATGAACAACAGCCGGATGACATCATAGCGCACACCATCACCCGTACATAAATATGCACAGCTAGCGTAGGTTAACCTACCATCACGATCTCTCTGCGCAATATGGCTCAGCCTTCAGAAATTAATCCGCATATATGGTTATTGCAATTAAGATAAGTCGATAAATCAGATAACCAGTTGGGCTTGGTAAGTATTGATTGAACAGATAAATCTAGGACCCTGTTCGGGGAGCTGTAGCATTTTGGCTTCGGACTAAAAAGTAGTTGTAACTTTTTAGTGGTATCTTCTAGCTTTTCAGCTTTTATGTTATTTTTTGTTCTAAAACCGACTTTTAACTTTCACCCAAAACTGCTTTAAAGTTATCCTATTTGGATGGTTTTTGGCTTTTGAAAGCAAAAAAACCAGCTTTAAGCCCCAAATCGGGCCTAGATATCTAGCAATCCTTCCCAATCTACAACTAGCTTTTGGGTTAGATAGATGGTTGTGACGCCCCGCGTTTTCTAACTAACCTAATCAACATAATTAGCATATTAATAACAATTAAGCAGCCAAATTAATATTAGGGATCAAATTCTTTAGTTCGATTATCGCCAAGGAAATTCCAATTAATGAATGCGAGTAAATAAACCCAACATATTGTATTGCAAATCAAAACTCAATTATCCATTATCATTGATTCACACTTACAATAGAGAGAATTAATTACAAAGGGGAAACCATCTCATACATACTCATTTACATTCGGATCAACAGAGAATAGAAATTACATTGGATTAATACACATTCTCTTACGTACATCAATATTAAGAGAAAGCGAAGTTACATTCATATCATCTCATACATTAGGATTCACCATCGATCCAACACCGCACCGCTATTTCTTTGTGAGTAAATTAGTACTTAAGATGCCGAAAAAGTCTGAACAAAAGAACAAATAAAACTAAGCGAACCAAAGAAGGAAAGAGGGATTGTCGTCAGAGCCCTAGATGTTAAGTTACAGCGAGGCGATCCGTTCACGGAGATACTGATTGTCACTGGGCGATCGGCACCTCTCACAACCATAGGGTCATCACTCGGCATAAACAAACCTGGGTTATTCTCAAAAGACATAGAAACCAGCCAACTATCCCCAAATCACCAAAATACCCTTATGCATCTCCAAGACACCAGGAAAGCCAGCAAAGCCCTTTTGGGCACCATAGTCATAGAGAGGCCATCACAACACCCTCCAGAAGGCATAACACAACAGTGCGGACAACATGGCCACAAGCAAAAGAGCACACGCAACGGTCGAGTAGAAATGAAGGAGAAGAAAGCCCACAACACCATGAGCCATTCCTTTCTTCCATTCCATTCCATCCTAAACCCTCAAACTCCACGACCACAGAGCATCGACCACGCAAGACAATTAGGGCAACTCGACTAGGAGCAAGAAGCGACAAGGAGCGGTGCGAGGCCTCAAGATCGTATACCCTAGGAGGAGGTCACCACCGGTCGATACGCAAGCAACCAAGAAAGCGACCGCCAAGCACAAGCCATCAACTTTTCGAAAAACCAATCATCAAGCGCAAAGGTAGCCCACAAATTACCCATAGTATTAGCCTCCATTTCTCAATATTAAACCATGCATGTCGTAGCTAATATGCAAGTAGCAGAATGTCACATAGCATCACTAGAGCACACAGAACTATCACAAAGATTGCTAGTTGATGGTAGAGAAGTAGAAAGCAGAGGAAGCAAAATTACGGAGAAGGCAAGCCACATTAGTGTAGGGGCGAGCTACGTGCACGTGCACCACACCATGCTCCCCTACACATGGTCTAACCCAAGGCTGCCTCGACAATGAAACACCACACTCGATTCATCTCAAGAAATCAAAGATAACAAATAAAACATGAAAAGGAATTGGGTAAATCTAGAGAGGGAGGAGGAGGTAGGAGAAGAAGATAAGAGTAAGGGGAGAAGAAGATGAATCAAAGCCGATGGGCAATATCGCCAAGCGTAGGGTCGACCTAGGGTTACTAGGGGCGCGCGGAGCTCGGTGATGCGGTCGGAGTCGGTGTAGAGGAGAGCGATGGCGCTGATTGAGGGAAGCGGCGAGGCTAAGCCCGCGGCGGAGATGCCGTGGCGGCGCGAGGTGGCGGCGCCTTGGGCGGAGACCGAGCCAACGTGAAGGGGTGCAGGTAGAGCCGATGTGGGGCGTCCTATCCCAGAAGGGGGAGGGGGCCAAGGCGGCGAGACGTCGAGGAGCCGAAGGCATGACGCTGAGACCCAATCTGGATCGGGAGGGGAGGAGGTGGCTGAATAAGGAGAGGAGCCTGGAGAGAGAGAGAGAGGGGAAAATGAGAGGAGCCGGCCGGGTAAGAAAATAGAGAGGGGAGGAAAAGAAAAGAAGAGAAAAAGGAAAAAAAGGAAAGGAAAGAAAGGAAAGGAAATGGGAAAAAGAACATAGGCTAGAATGAAAATGTGCAAATTATTTTTTCTAAATTTAGGAATCCTCACTAAAAGTAGTGAAATGTAAGAATCTTGCCAATTAATTATTTTATGCAATTAAATAAAATAATTAGGGGCACCAGAAACTAAGTAATTAAATTTTGACCGCGTAAAAATAATAGAAATTCGTGTGATAACTATTCGAGACCTTAGCACAAATAATCTGTGTCCATTTAATATTCCTGGATTTCTACATATTTAAATGGCATTAGTCGAATAATGCCCATTTGTTAGCTAACAAGTAAAATATATAAGAAACCCTAGGAGTCCGTTAGTAGCGGCGGAAATCTAACAATCATGCAAGAACGTTTTAGTATAGTTCGCTCATTCATTTATGCCATATCATCTCTCGACGCCACAGTTAAACCCTAGTTCTCGTATAATTTGCGGGAGAAGTCAGGGTCTTCAATGGAAATTGTACTAGGGTAGTGCGGAGACTCGGAGCTTTATTTTAGACTTAGGTAAGTATTCCTTTGAGCAACTATTCAGCGTATATTCCATAAAACAAGTATTTCTATATTAATTCAGTATCACCTTGTATCAAAGCTGTGAAAAGTATTTAAATCGAGGAAAGGCTATAAGAAAGAAGATAAAAGAGATAGATGGCAACCGTGGATGATTGGCCACTTAGATTAATTAAGAAGGTGGGCAGAGGTTGCCTTGGCAGGTAACAGAGAGGTAGGTTGGGACCTCTGCATAAGAATAGAATATAAGAAGTCACAAACTTCATCCATATGAATAGACCATACTACAACATATCAACCAATATCTCGTTCGAGAACGGACAGACTAGTAAATCTATCAAGATTATTATATTCTCCATATGGATAAGTATTAATTAGGGGAGGAACCCACAAGAGCTGGACCAGAGATCGGTGGGGATCCACGACCGCAAGAACCAGGCTGGTAAGAAGGCGGAAGTGGGGATGCGGATCACAAGAACCCAGGATTGGTCAGATAATAGAAGCGGGGTCTGCGAAGGCGATATATTACACAATTGAGTGTTGGGTGAGGGTCAGAAACCGCCATAGCCAATAGTTATGTTGCTTTCGGTGGGTCTAGGTGAGGGTAGTACACCGTCCTAGGCTGCCATTTGTGAGTAGCTGGATGGAGATATAATATACTGAGATAGATATAAAAGTAATGCACTCTAATCTAGGCACCACATCTAAGGAAATGTGAAGATCTAGGAGCCACGAGGATCAGAGTGATGATGGGTAAAGTGATACAAGCTTGCGCAATGCTACAAATCATGAATTCATGCATATCTCCAAGAAAGGATAATTACGGAAACTTTTGGAGGTTTTTCTGCTTTATACAAATACTCAGTAGTTTTCCAAAATAATGAATCCAAAACCTTTCACAACTAAAACCATTATTTTCTATGAATCTGAGAATGAGATTGAGTATAAAAATGAGAGATGGCAATAGAGGTGGAATAGGAGCATACAATGCATACTTGTTATATAATCTTGTTGAGTACTCTATACTCACCCTTACTATTATTTCCTTTGTTTAGAGGAGAGTCAGTGGGTATCCGGTGGGGATGAAGCCTATGCAGAGAAGACCTACTCTCAGTAGAAGGGAGGTTGTACTGAGACCAAACCGTACGAGGGTCACACCGTATATGAGGACTGGGATAACTAGAGACCTAGGAGCAGCTCGGACTCGACAATTAGGGTACTTGTACTGTTAGTGTATTGTATCTGCATTCTCTTTCTTGTATAATTAGAATTCTGAACTAGACTATCTTTCTTGGTATTGTAATATCTTAACTAAATAAGTTGTATGAAATTTAGCCTGCGTGACGATGTGAATATGTGTAATCTTCTATATCTAATGATTGTTCTGCTACAATACTTTGATGGACTTATTATTCGTTACAACGATATTTTATCGGTTAAAATGAATAATAATCCATTTACTGGTATTATAACCCTATGGTAATAACGTGGGTAGTCTCAATGGTCATTGTCGATTGATGCATGGCAGTTACAAAACACGAGACCGAAGTTGGGATAACGTATAACTTTGAATAATCAACGGTAGATATTTCTGAAGTGTTGTTACCTCCTAAGCATAGTAAAAAAAAAATCCAGTATCGTGATTGGTTCGCCGGCGGAGCAGTGGATAATGGCCTGAAGTTTGGACACCGAGCTGCAGGAAGCCGAAACGAAGTCAACCAGAGTTATTAGTAGATGGAGCGTGGTATGTCTTTTTGTTTTTCTTTTCTATTTTTACTTTTGTCTCAGTTTTTTTAAAGTTAAAATAAATAGAGCGATTGCTCTAAACGATTTCTCGAAGCCGTTTCTATAAACGGTGTCTGAGTCCAAAACCATGTGCAATTTCTGTGTTAATATCTTCGTCATCTATTATTATTTTAAAAAATATAGATAAAAATCAATAATTATAACAAAAAGTTATCAACCGTAGCTAAAAAATACATGCCGAATTGTCCGTAAGTCTTTGGAGGAAGAATTTGATCTGATCTAGCTAGCTAGATATGGTACTGAAGTTGGTCCGTAGCTCCGTAACAGTCACAATTTTTTGGTTTGATTCTGGGAGTAGTTAGGTGCTTTAATGAGAAACAACTAACCCTTGCCAATCACACACGATCATCCATTTCAACAAAATTAGCCGTCCAGGTCGGCTGAAATATATTGGATTATAGTTTATTTTGCATCTTAGTTAATTTACTTTGTACTATTATTGATGATGAAATTTATGGCGTAATTAAATTTAAAAATAGAAAAAAAAACAAGTTAACCTATCATAGATAATACAAATAAATACGAGAAAAAAGACAAAAAAAAAGCCTAGAAAAAAGTAAAAAAACTAAAAAAAAAGATAAAATAAAAAAATAGTGCACTAGAAGTCAGAAATTAAAGTTGAAATGAAGGAGCCTAAAGGAAAGAATCCATGTTACGGATTGGAAGCAAGCTCTCTGCATCATATCATGCGCCCGCTGGCTGGCTACACATCAGAGTACTACAGGACTAGACACAAAGGAGGTACACAATCAAGGCGGGCCTTTTGGTATGTAGGACACACTAATTGTTGACTCTCTGTTGTTAAGACTTTTGGCCTGTTTCCCTGCAGCCGTGATAATCCTGTTCCGCCAGTGTACGTCCGTAGCTGCCATACAAATTAGATTTCTGATTCCACGAGTTTCTGATCCTCTGAGGGCCTGTTTGGTCGGTGTCATGCCACATACGAGTTAGGCCTGTTTAGTTTTGTTAGGCTAGTGTTTGATTCCATCGTCTAAACTGTGAGTCCCGTTCTTTCTTAGCACTGTACCTCACGTATCATCATCAACAGAATGTTTCTGCGAACCTTTCCGCATGCATACTTACCAGCCAAGCTACGTAACATTGGCAAACCAAACTCGCATGTCGTCCTACCAACCCAGCTTTACATAGCTTGTAAGTTGCAACCGTTGCTCCGTTGGTTAGTTCATGTGAAGCTAGCATGCATAAAGCTGCAGAGTATTTTTCATCAAGGCAGGCACCTGCAGCTATAGCTGGTAGTGAACTATAGTAACGTATAATAGAAAGTTGGTAGAGGAAGAAGGCAGAAGAAAAACTGAGCCAACGAGCGAACAGGGAAGTGCGTCGTCTAGGAACATGCGTGCAAAGGTGATGGAGGGCAGGCAACCCCAACGGTCGGTCCCACCACTAGCTCCACATGTGAGAGATGCAGCAGCAGCAGCAACAGTAACGCACCAGCTGCTCTCCGCTTACGGTTCAAAAACGCTATGATTCTCTCTCTCACACACACACACACACACATATATATATATATATATATATATATATATATATATATATACACATATGTATAATTATTTTTCTCTATATATATAAAGCTATTTTGGTATCCCAAAAGTACATACTTTCATTTCTAATATACCACTAAACCAAACGTGTTACACCTTTTTATCATTTTTGATATACTTAAATACTAATTCTATGATACTCCAATGCGACTTGGTTAGATATTTTCATCGGAATATTTTATTTTTGCTACATATTATTTTCATATGTAAAATGAGTATATACACAAATTATGAAATAAAAAGTGAAATTTGATAAAATTTTCATGGAACCCTCTTATAATCATTATTAGAATATGTTTAAATAAATAAAAAAAGGTTATATATATGTGTGTACACACACATACTGACGGAGCTTATGGAGGCTAGGGTGGTCCCAGCCCCTCTTCCTCCCTGAAAACTCCATGATGATGTATACATGTTTTAGTTATATATTAGGTTGAGTTCTTTTCAATTTTCAGCCAGTTTATATTTGTACTGTCTATAGTAACTAGCTTTTAAATGATGCGTTTTTAAGTGATGTCAACAGAAAGATTATAGTAAAAGTATAACGAAAATCACATCGACTATTTTTTTGTACATATTACTTCTCGAACAGCCAAAATTCCAATATGTAATGCATAAGTCATAACCCATCAGCAAAAAACAAAAAAAAAAACAAAACCACTCGTAGCACTCGTTTGCACTTTCATTGCGCAAAATGGGCAGCTAGAGTTACTGGTCCTGGGAGTTGAACACACTCTACACCAGTAAGGTGGAAGTAAATCTAGCTGACTGGTGTGTTGGAAGAATGACCACCAAGCCTAGGAGCTAGTCCTTTGTGCCATCCTCAACGGTATTTATTCACAGAGCGCGCGCGCTACCACGGCTAGTCTCCAACTCCCCGCTCAAAACTACCTACGAATCACCTGAGCTCACCCCTCCCCTCTCCTCTCCCGACACACCATGCGAGCGTCTGCCTCTCAGACCCAGACACCGCAGCCGCAGCCTCTTCCGCTACCGCCTCCGCCGCTCTCGCTGCCATCGCCGTCCACCGTCCCTCGCCGGCGCTACCGCTCCGCCTCCTCCTCCTCCTCCTCCTCTTCCTCGGTCTCCACCGCCTCCTCTTCCTTCTCCCCGTCGCCGTCCCCTGCCCCGTCACCCAGCGCCTACGCCGCCACCACCTCCGTCGTCCCCTTCTCGTGGGAGCGCCACCCGGGCATCCCCAAGAGCTCCCTCGCCGGCCTCGCCTCCTCCGCCAGCGCGCCCTCCCGCTCCCGCCTCCGCTCCGCGGGTCCTGGCCGGCACCAACGCCGACGCCGCCGCGCAGCCAGCGTCCCCGCCTCCTCCGACCCTCACGCCGATCCTTTCGCTGCGGCCTTCGTGGAGTGCACCAGGGAAGACGGCACGGACGAAGCCGACGTCGACGTCCCGGGCAAGCTCTGGCCGGCGCCGACGTCAACTGTGTCCGGCCGCTCCGAGCGCAGATGGTGGCTCGCCGGCAGCGGTGTCGTCGGATTCCTCGACCTCTACGGGTGCAAGAGTGCCATGGCGGTCGCCGACGGCGCATTCCTGGCCCACCGGCCCGTCTCGGCACGTCCGTGTCCGGGCCGGGCTACCGGAATAAGTAACAGATGGATTTGATCAAATCTTATCAAGGCGCGTAGGTATATAAGAACTAAGATTCTGAGGGCCTGTTTGTTTCAGCTGTAGATTCGAGAAGTAGCTGATCCAGCTAGTCGAGAATCTAGAGAAGCTGGATAACCCGACTTCGGCTACTAGTTCATTTTCGGATTACGTAGCTTCGGCTACTTAGAATCTGGATGAAAATCTGGACTGTTTGGAGGAGCTGCAGATTCTAGGAGTAGCTGCAGCTGCGAGAAGCTGAAACAAACAGACCCTAAGAAGGATTGGCTATCCTTGTTCTGCCAGAAGCAATGGCAGAATAACATGTTTGGATCAACTCGATCTTATGCTTAATTGAAGCGTTGATTTCTAATCAGACAATCGAGGTGTCACGAAGAACAACATGCGCTGTTGCTTTGTAGCTAGAGGCAATCAAGCCAAGAAAGCCTAGTGTGTTTCTCTAACTTTTTTCCCTTCGTGGGGTGTTTTTTTTTTGCTAATTCGAACTGTGTGTCTGATGAATGATCACCCTGCATGTATTGTTCACGGTGTTCATGGTTGTGTGCCACACTGCTGTTGCTGTTGTATGCCAAGCAACTAAGAGACACCAGTAATTTTTTGCTCATCTTCAGATTTGTTTGGTTTGTTAATGGGTATTGATAAACATCACCCGGATATTTTCTTCCTAACTATCATCCAGATTTATGAACATTGGATTAGAGATCTAAAGGCCATGAATTCTCCCTCCACCCATTCCAAAAATAATCTGCCCCTCCTCCAAAAAAAAAGGGGTCGTTGGATCTCTAATCCAACGGTCTCAAATCTGGATGATTGATAGGAAGAAAACATATAAAGTTTGTTGTTGTTATCTGTGTCGCATTCTATACACCTTTTGCTGGTGAGAGTGGGCTGGCTGCTCCTTGAATTATATCACCAAACTTCTTCAAGGTCACCATGCACTCATAGCTGGCAATGTAGAGAGGAATGTGCTACCGCTGTCCCTACCTTCGCCATATAGGTGCTACATACATGTCACCCATAACTCAGCAAATTGATGTGTTAGCACTATGTAGATAGGTTCCACTGACACAACGTTTCTGTCATTTGCAACACAATCATGTGTACATGCGTGTATGTTGCTAATGGATTGCATGCATGATGACTCTCACCATGTTCGTCCCGATCTTGTACAGGTGATCTTAGCATCCCCTTGATAGTATCCTCGTTGAAATTCTTATGACAATGATCACAAGTGGTCAAAGGGACAGCTCGATTGAGTCCTGCAAAAAGGGTTCATGTGCTCGTCATCTTTCTCCCACATGGTCGACCAGTTCTTGCCACTGATCCATCACTCTTGAAAGAGTGAACTGGGCCAAAACCATACTGTCCTATATAGCTACTTGCAGACTGAATATAAGAGTGCTGTTAATATGAGTACCAATGTAAAAAATTCATATCGAGTTCTTATTGATTACAGTGGATAGAGTAGCTTCTGCGAAGGCTTGGAGGCACCGGATGTTGGTGCTCAGACCATCTGGTGCCAGCGGCCTGACCGGCCAGCTATTGGTAGTCAGACCGAGCAGAAGGGGATTTTCAGCCAGAATTTTGATATTGTGATTTTGAGTTGCGAAATAGGTTTTGGTGAGTATGGTCAGTGGTTTTATATTGCATGAGCTATGTTACAGCTAACGTAAGTCAAGTTATGAAGAACTTGTGCATAAAAACGATTTTTTTTATCTTTGGATGTGTAGGTCGTTTGGAGTCAACCGTGGTCAACGGCAAGGATCAGGGCGATACTCATGGAGGAGCAGAGGCCTAGAACGATCGAGAATTTTAGGTGAGACAGTGAGCTCAAGCATGGCATGAGAAAAATGAAAAATGTTGAAGGCGAGTTCAAACAGCGGGATTGCACCATATGGTTGGACAGGCCAAGTGATCCGTGGTTCAGTGGAACCAGGACGGAAGAAACTCGAAAATGTGTTGCAAGCTAGTGGTGTACCTACATGTGGCAAGCATAGCGATTGCTTGCAATGGATGATGATAACCAGATCAACGAAGGGTATTTTGGTAGTTTGGCCAAAATACCGGAAACTACTTTAGATCAAAACCATGGCGCATGTGTGGCGCTTGGAGAGTGGTTTAGGTCAATGTGAAGCTGGTTTGATTAAGATGGATCAAGGCTAAGGATTTAACGAATTCGGACTTATGCGCTTTGAAAAATATGCATAAGTAAACATGTGTGAGTAAAACCCATATGTGTGGGATTACCAGGTTTCCCCCATTGTGCTAAATAGATAGTATCCATTAAAGAGTGAATGTGGCTGGCTATCCCATCTATAAAAGGGGATTGTGATGGAAACTTGTGGTTAATCATATAACCCACCTCTCATGTGCTATCTTGTTTTAGGGTTAGGGTTTTGAGTGCATAGTGTGCTGTCTGTCCTCCAACGTGGAGTGACTATAAAACTTTCCTCTTTAAGCAGTAATAGAATCAATCTTTGATCTTCTCCATGTCTATCTTTTTATTTGATTGATTTGCTCTTGTTTTTGTTTGTTTTTTCTCTCCTGTAAACCTTTTCTTGATCTTGCTTTGCCAAGAACATATAAGAGATGGACAACATCTCTGGGAATTATCCTCCACCCATCTAGGCATGTTGGTAGCAAGTTTATCAAGAAACTCGGTTTTTGCATATTTTTTTATCGTCCAAGTGATTTCTTGATCTGAGTGTTTTTGGAGTGATTTCTTTTATGTTCTTACTTGCTGTGGTATGTGAGAATATATCCAAAGCCATCTTAGCTATCCTCTGCCCACGAGCAAGTCTTGATCACCGGTTTTTGTTTTAGGCCATTTTTTATGTATGCTTGCTTAAATCTCAAAAAGATCTGAACTTTGACGTGAGTTTTTGAGATCCATAGATGGAATAGATTTCTGAGACCTTAAGCAAGGTGTGTACACAGTTTCACAGTTTTTGGATCTTCCAATAAAAAATTATATGGATTGAAAATCTTGCGTCCGTACTGATTTTACTGTTCATAAGACTGAAAAACTGTTCATAGTAGTTAGACCGCCCGAATAGCGGTTAGACCCCCCCCGGAGGTTAGACCATCCCAAGGATGGTGGTTAGACCGCCAAGGAGAGGTCAGACCGCCTCCTGGTTAGTGGTCAGACCTCTAAGGGCTGAGTAATTCAAGATTTCATGTTCTTGAGTTTTTGCCTTGTTAGACCTCTAAGGGAGGAGGATTTGATTCTCAGTAACTTTGTAGTTATTTGAGAAAAGGATCTAGAATACCTAGAGAAAATTTTAATCGGCACCATTCATCCTCCCTTTGTTTCCTTTTCAGTCCTACATATAACTTGTCGATCAATTCATCGACCCCTTCGGATTAGTGTAATCTTGACCAAAATGGGGGGAGAAAAAACAGAAAAGAGTTTGGTTTATAGATGCTACAATCTATGAGGATCAAGCTACTTCATAGGGATGGCATTTTAATATTTCACTGAATCATTTATATTCCCCTGAAATTTAATTCTGACAGAGTTTTTGTTTGTTGTGCAAACACGACTCCCCATTCTAGTAGTTAAATCGGAGTACTAATGCAAAATACAGTTCATGTAGGACCGAAGATGGCAACAGAGGGGGTGAATGGTGTTTTAAAATTTTCTCTCAAATATTTACCAATCCTTCACTTCAATAGCTACGGAGCCATAAAGATTAGGATGGAAAGCCACCAAAAAAACTAGCAACTCGAGACATTAAAAGCCTATGAAAAATCAGAAAAATGGAACTATCGCCATTGTAGCCATGGTACTTCCGCTGCAGTAGTTGCGGTACTACCGCTGCTATAGTAAAATCAGGGTGAATAGTATTTTCAAGACGATTTCAAAAATCAAAATTGATGGAACTTTTGATCCATAAATCTAAATGATATGAAACATTGCAGAGATCTTCTCTAGGATATCAAGAACCTATTCCAATAAACGATCGTAAAAATCATGACCAATGTTGATACGTTTTTTAGTTTGAAGGAAAGGTGGACCTTGCTCACCTTGACCATCATCTACCCATGAGCAAGTTGAGAAGGTAACTTTTATAGCCAATCCCTCAGAATAGCAGAGCTCTAAGCCTAGAGCATATACATCAGGCTCCAATCCACGGAATTCTAATCTCACATGGGAGGGAGGAAGAACTAGCCACCAAAAAGCTTAGCCAACCTTCTCAAACCCTAATCCTTGCATCTTCTCCCCTTATGTAGCCTTACAACCTGAACCAAAGATCCACCCATTAGGCCAAACCGGGGATAATCCATTAACCCCACCTAACACTGAGTTTTACTCTCACGCACGCTTCTCAAAGTGGTTTACAACCATTAACCCACTACTGAATCACACACTTGATCTACTTCACATTTTTAGCATATACACGACCTAAACTACTTAGGCCAACACCGATTTCATACACATCGCCACTTTTTGTGTTGGAAAATTTACCAAAATGCCCCTATACTATTTTCCACGAAACTTCCCACTTCCTTTTCCACGAAGCATCGCTCATGCTTTGCCATCTTTCACGTGGCCCCAATGACTTGCCGCCAAGCCTCTTACACATCCGGATCCCACCGAACCGTCCTTACTTGCAAACGACCCAAGTCACTTGGTGCACCACATACTTCTCCTCATGCATGATGGCACCTGGCTTTCTTGACCGCACAGGACATTGCCTCATTCCTGAGCTTAGTCCCGGTCCAACTTGTCGTTGCCTGTCATGTCCACCGCTAGTAGCTCCCGCTCCGATTCCTCTTTGTCCCGGCTTGTAATCACCCCACGAGTCTTAGATATCTTTGGAGTCTCCCTGACTGTTCTGGACCTCAGCACCACCCTGTGCCTAGTCTCGTTCCTCTCATGCCTCACCATGACCTAGTTTTGAAGTCCTACAACTAACAACAACAAGCAAACCATCATGTAGCACCGCATAATATATAAAGCCATCAACTGACACAATTAATCTTTGCAATGCACCATGCAAAATGTATACAACTAAAATACTGATCCTAAACCTAGGATCAAACAATAAACCCATGTGCACACAAGCAAAAACACCCGTACCATGTCCACACGGTCACCCTAACTCAATCCATGACTCAAAACCCAAAATACTATTTTTCTGCGAAGTTCGTAGTACCACACGCAACATGCCGGTACTATCACACTGCGGTACTACCGCTCCCCTGGGTCGGTACTACCGTACCTTACAATTCGACACCAGACCTATCAGGAAATAACGTACCACAACTCAGACCGAAACTACCATTCGTGTGGTCTGACCACGCTCACAATGTCGGTGCCGCTTTGCGGTATGACCGCGCTAATACTTACGGTACTTTCGATTTTTCTGATACATCCAAAAAACAGTCCAAACAACCTGCGGACTTTGTAAAAGCACTTAATCACTCCATAAAATTTAAAATGGTTCATTACAATATTATTCTATACCTTCTTACATGGTCCTTCAGTTAGTTGATACTCCGGCGCCCGCGTCGGTTGGCTTGCTATCTCCGGCCACGGGTAAGAAGCTTCCTTGGCTTCGTACTGTGCCACGAACTGATAGAAGCGGCATAGAGTTTGGGGGAGAATTGGATAGGAGACATGGGGAGGAAGAAGAGAGAAAATATGGAGGTTCGATAGAATTGGGAATACCAGACTGGTTTATATGGTTACAACAACTACTTGTTTATACAGCTTTGTTGATCAGTCATAGTTGGGAGCTAAAGCCACTTTTGGCACTGTTTCGCATTGTATTTATAGAAATAGCTATATGCACGCAGTATTTGTAGAAATATCGCTTTTGCCGTCTGGTGGGCTGGCGGCAACGCCGGCGAGGTGACACGCGGTGCTACCGCCGGGGGATAGTTATTGTGTAATTTGTTAGAAATTTTATGTGATCAAAATTTACTACGCTTATTCGGGTTAACTTAATCATGAATTTACAAATATTTCACGTTTTTTACAATTTTATATATCAAGAATACTTGTACAGTTAAAAGTAATTATAGTAGTACGAAAAATGCATCACACTGGATGCAATATGGCTCATCCATCTGAGCCACTGCTATCTTCTCGCCGCGTTTGCCTCCTTGTACGTGGCCTTGTCTTCCGTCGTGCATGAGCATGTGCCGTTGGGTACGTCAGTCGGTCCGGAGGTTACGTGTCGGGTCGAAGGAGGTATGGAGACCATTCTGTCTGCTCAGTGGCTCGTGGTGGTCTAGTCGGCTGAGATACAATAGGCTGGATCTGGTAAGGCTTGAAGTCCTCTAGCTGAGACATACCGTACTGCAAGCCACCCGTAATAATGTCGTGTATGAAGGACTATAGAAATCCCCTTCGTCATGGAAGGAGCTCTCGCCTTGACCATACGACATAGTAGCGAACGCTGAGCTCTGCCCTGCGAGTGCTGCTCTTTGGAAGCATTTGGGAGGCCCGTGTCGTCATCGATGGACTCGTCATCACCCCCATGTTGAATTGGAGGCTGCAAGATGAAACGATATTAGTCACAATAAATATTCTGAAAGTACAACGCAAATCTCATACCTCCCAAATGTGTAGCGAAGATGAACAACGGGGAGCGGTAGTCTGTGCAGGTGGTGTGCAGGTGGTGTGGACGGCAAAAGGGATGCATCTCGATGACGGATCTACGGTAGGAGAACACCATGGTGTTAGTGGAATGCAGGGCATAATAGGAAAATAAAATGTAGGTTCGTACGTAAATTACCTCCTTGTCGGTACGATGCACGGATGATCGGCGGCTAGTACTACGACGCCATGCAAACTCGATGAATTACGATGGCCGCCCGAACTCGCTAGGTCACGATGGCCTGGCAGGTGAGCATGGTGCCCCCACTGAGTGGCTCATGTGCACGCTGTGATCCGTGGAATGGCCACAGCTTAGGTTGTGCACTATTTTTTGGCCTACTTTAGGATGTGTCGGGACCCCGGATTTCCGAACCCGGACCCTCTGTGTATTACTGTACTAGTCCCAAATCAAAGCTAGTGCACACAGTTAAACAGAAATGAATACATAACCAGCACTTTATTACAATATTAAAGAGTACAGACCAAAAAGTCTCATTATTACAATTGAGGTTTCAAGACCTCACACACATGAAACACAGCGGAAGCAAAAGATAAACTCGGTGAAGACCCATCAATACGCCACAGGCAATTGACTGGGGAAGCGCGACCTAGTACTCCGGGAATCCTTCGTCAAATCCACACGCGAAGAAGTCGAAGTCGCCTTCTTGAGCTTCGTATTCTTCTGAGATTTGTTTTTGAGTGCAGCATGTGAGTACATAAAGTACTCCGCAAGTCTTGGGAAAAATACAATAGATGCAAGGCTTGACAAAGGAAGGCTATATGGTTCTTTTGCACAAAGCAATATTTTAATTTCAATTACTAATAATTATTTTTGAAGGCATCAGTTTAATAAAGTAAACGTTTTAACATAACTATCATTAACTTTATAGTGAAGGTTCCATCTACCAACACTAGATAACCAATTACAATTGATCAAGTTTAAAACTGTGGGTTCCATTCACCATCTCTGGCTCCAACTGCCAGGATACCCTTCCGAGAGTTCCCTCCACTCTCGGAATACAAAAACTTTGATTTTAAAACCAAAACCAGAAATCTACTATGTGAATGCATTCCTTGCCCGCCCTTGACCGTGGGCACGACTATTCGAATAGTTTGACACTCTGCAGAGGTTGTACAACTTTACCCCCAAGAGATAAATTATCTTAATAGTCACCACGCTTCCTTTGGCATGAGACACGGATAAATTATCACAAAGCTTTTACCTCACTCTAGACTAGCTAGACACCACCCGCGAGGTTTCATCACGAAGGTTAAATCGCCCAATCCGAAGCCCCTCTTGCGCCATATGAGTACGATAAATCCCGTCCCTCACTTTGTGAATAACGATAAATCCACGGCACCCACTTTCCACCGGTGACACCTAAACTAGACTATCATGAGTTAATCAGCCTAGGTCGTACCCATATAGACTTAGGGTTGTACGGTAGTGCTCGGTCTGGACAAACACAAGCGTCGGTCCTTAGTTGACTAGGGTGGAACATACACTTTACAAGATCTCGTGCTTCTGCACCAATCCAAACCAAACATCCACCTAATCTAAACCAATTTCCAAATTTTTATTTTATTTTAAAGGATTAGTGGCAACTCCAATCACCACTAGACTTTAGAAACACAAGTTATTACAACAATTCATAATTTCCCAATTTCAAGATTTCAAGAGTATTACATAACATGACTAAGCATTATACTACCACATTATACTACCATTCTATTATTCGCAAAAGATTATACTACTCTCATTATTGAGACAAAGGAAATTCTAGGGTGACAAAGGTACATGGCATTCCACTCAATTGTGGGCATAACAAAGTTGGATTAACTAATACCTTAAGATTTGAACTAATCTTGTATGTAAATAGCAATGCACATAATTTAAAATAATTAAAACATTTCAAAATCATAGGTTCAAGATGATCAAAGGAGACTTGCCTTCTTGCACGCTCTCGAGGTCTTCCTGCTGCGGAGTGGAGAGGTCTTCAACAACGTTGGATTCTACGCGAGAAAAGACAGAGCAACAAAGCAAATAAATACAAAAAAAAATTCAAATACACTCAAAAAAATTCAAATAGAGGCCATATTTGGATGGATTATGATTTTACAAGAATTTAGAAATTTGAATGGCTCAATTTGGAGTTAAAATGAGAAAGTTATGCTTGTTTGAAATTTTCAGTTTGAATAAATCCAGAAATTAGGAAATTTCTGACAGGTGAGGCCCACTAGAAGTATTTAAAATTTTTAATCTTTTATTTTTATGCTGAGATTATGACAGGTGGGACCCACTGGTCAGTGAGCCCACTGGCTCAGCCTCTGACATGTGGGACCCACTGGACTCCGGGCCCATATGTTAGTGACCAGCGCAGATGGGTGGGGCCTGACAGCGTGCTTGTGTGACGGCGGCGGCGTGTGGGGCCAGCTTGTTAGTCTCGGGAAAATAATAGAAAGGCTCAACCTCGGCGTGTGGGCGGGGCTCGAGCAGCCGAGGCCGAGGGAGAAGAAGAGCGCTGCTAGCTTGATCGGACGGGGAGGCTTTGCCTACCCATATAGGGCAAGCTATCCTTTTGAGGTACTGCCGGGAGCGGGGAAGGTGGCGGAGGCGGCGCGCCGCGGCGGGGTGGCGGAGAGGTTCAGTGGCGCCCAAAATGCGATCCCGTGCGGGCGGTCTTGGTGGAGGGTCGGCGGGTCCGATGGCAGCGGAGGTGGCCGGCGAAGAGGTGGCGGAGCGAGCTCGGGTGCTCGGTGCGGCGAGCGCTCCGGAGGCGGGAGGTTTCCCGAGTCTTTGGGAGGATCGCACGGACGTGAGGAAGCTCGGGTGGCGGCGGTGGGCTGCAGGGAGGACCGCGGCGGGGATTGCTTGCCGGAGGAGGCGGCGCGCTCGGAGATGGGCGCCACAGCGGCGCGCTACGGGGCTCGGGAAGGGAGGTGGAGGCGTCGGAGGGTTGGGCGGAGCCTAGGGGTATTATAGTCGCTCGCCAGTCTTGTGGCCGGAAAAAAGGAAGGAAAGGAAAAAAGGAAATAGGGGCATGAAGGAAGGAGGCGCGGGGATTTGGGGATTCGGTGTGGCGGAGCTTGGGATTTCAAACCGGGAGCTGGGGAAGGAAAGAAAGGATTCGCGAGAATCGATCACGGCAAGAAAGGAAAGGAGGAGAGAAAGGAAGGAGGCGGCTCTGCGGGGGCAGCGGCGGCACGGCAGGCCGAGGCCAGTGGCGGCGGGGCGAGGCGCGGCGTCGCGGGCCAGAGGCCCGCGAGAACGAGAGGAGAGAGGAGCGGGGCGAGCGGTTGGGTGGCCCGCGCGGGTAGCGTGGCGCTCATCGGGCTAGCCATGTCTGCCGCCGGGGAGGAGGTGGAGTGGGCGGCGGGGCCCGCAGGCGGAGGAGAGGAGGGAGCGGCTGGATCGGGCCGGCGGCAACGTGGGCGGATCTGGGCCGTCCACGCGTCGGCTGGAGGGAAATTTAATTTCAGATTTTGATTTTTAATTTTAGAAAAGGCTAGAAAATTATTTAGGCCTTAGAAAAATATGAAAATACTTCCAAAAATTCCAGAAAAATTCACAGAAGCTTCTGGAGATATTTTGGACTTAATAAAGTTATTTCCAAGTACTGTTGGTAATTAATTTTTATATTTTAAATTACTTTTTAACTTTTAAAAATAGGTTTTAAACTCCAGAAAATCAGATAAAAGCCAAATAAAAATCCAAATAATTAATTTGAATTAGGATTTTTATAGAAATTCATAATATCATTTTATTTAATAATAATTTTAGGTTTTACTTAAAATACTTTTCAAATCTAGTTTTTTCAAAAGCAGAAATTGAGTCAAATCCAAATAAAACTCAAATACTTTAAAATAATTAATTTGAATTTAAATTTTTCGAAAGCAAATTTTTGGGATGTTACAGGATGAACTTCATAGTTTTCTGCGGGGCGGTGGTGTCTCGGACTCGATGGTGGCCTCCGACACGCTTGCGGTGCGCTGCATCCACTCCAACTGAAGTGACATACGAAAGCGAGTTCGATAGAGGCGATATGAATTTTTGAATGAAACGATAAGATATTGAACTGTCTTATGCTGTCATGCCGTTGTGAAGTGTTGTGGGGATCGATCGAGCGTTGCAAGCATTCCTCATGCGTGATCTGCTCGGGGCGATCTGGTGGAGGAATGGTGGGTCTGTTGCGTGACCGGGGTACGTACCACCAATACTCGTCATACGTTTGCATGTCATACGAACGCTGCTTCATGACGACATCGAGGTACACCCTATCCATCCATGCCGTCATCCACTACTGCTGCATTGGTCACCAGTCTGTACCATGCTGACCAGCCCTTGATTGCCTGCTTTTCTAGAAACATCGACATTACATAGCAAGACATACAAAGTGTACACATTAGTTAGATGTAGTTTGACTCACCGGTGTATGGCTTGCAGTAGGAACCTACCGTCCAGAGGGGGCATGACCTGGTGCAAACCTAGCTGTCGCATCACACATTGTGGCGCGTAACTCTCCACCATGTACGAGAACACCAAATGGTGTGTCATCGCCCACAGCTCCGCGTCCTCTAGGCAATGCAGGGACAGCCCGTACGACGAATCATGATGCACAAAATCTACCGTCCATGGACTCCATATGACATCACTGTCGTGCAAAGACTCGAACTTATTGTGCCACAACAAGTAGCACCTTGACGGCTTGCCCTTCGTCCACCACAGATAGGCAGCAGTCCACCGGATGCCCATAGTGGGCCCGTCTATCAAGTCCGCGAATTCACCGAACGGGTGCACTGGCGTCACGATGATCGGACGCTGATAGGAAGTGCTCCGGCTCCATAGCTACGAGAGCATGTAGCGAGATAGCCAGGTTGGGGTACGGCGGTGGCGCGTTAGAAAGTGTCACATAACCCCGATATGTGGCGCCGCAGAACCACGATACCCGGTATGCGAGGCATCACCCCAAACTCGCGTCTACCAAAGCCTTAGCAATACCGATGAATTCAGCGTTGCAAATATCACCGTGTGTGGCTAGAAACATACTCCAACCAAAGAGCTGGATAAGGAACGCGATGAGGTGCATCCTGATGACCTCGAGCAGTGCAACCTGCAGGCACACACTGAAATTGTTAAGCCATGTGTGGGACACCACGTGCACTCTCTGGGATAGGCCAGCTAAACCAGTCCGCTAGCCTCTCCTTCCAGTCGGCTGATGCAGGGGCTGGAACAAGTGTGTCACCCCCGAGAGGGAGACTGGTCAAGAACGCGACGTCCTTCGGAGTGACTGTCATCTCACCCCAACGAAAGTGGAATGTGTGCGTCTCGGGCCTCCACCTGTGCACCAGTGCCGCGAGCAGGCTGCCATTGATGGTGAACTCGTGCCTGGTGGAGACCAACCTCGCAAAGGGCAATAAGCTCGTGGTCCACAGGGTTGGGATGTAGCACTTGTCCAACGCCAATGGATCCCCCCCCCGCAGCTTGAACGGCGAAGGGCCAGGTGCGTCACCCATCATTCATGCGTGGCAACAGTGTTTCTCATTGTACGAGTGTTCCGAAACTCCGGTAAAGCCATACCTACCAACACATAGGATAGACAAAATATTACTGCGAAGATTAATAATATGATTAAGCTTATTTTATAATACAAACTACATTAATCATGACTAACTAAAAAGCATAATTATGACTATGACTACAGGAATAACGTCGAAAGTATTGTATAAAAAATTACATGTCTTTCGAGAGAAGTAATCAGCACTGCCATGCCCTTAATGACTTATGCATTGTCTTCTCCAAATAATTAGCTATGCACAATTAATTTTGAGAGTACCTTGCAACAAATGGGACAGACGAAATATTAGTGCGAAGATTGGTAATGATAGCAACATTTACAAGTCAATGATTACATGCATGCGTGTACTACATATGAATACTTCACTACTTACCGATAATTTGATTACTCATCCGAAAAAATGACGAGCCATTCATTATTGTCATCCTTAGCACTAACTCATTACTTACCCCTAAGTAATTAGTAATTACGACTACTTAATTACATATTTCCATTCAATAACAAATTATGGGTACCGTACGTACACAAACTACATTAATCATGATCTACTTACTTCATAAGACAAATTACAGTAATAACGACTAACTAAATAACACTAATTGATTAGGATTACAGGAATAATGTCGAAAGCATACGATAAAAAATTACCTGTCTTTCCGGAGAAGAAATCAGCACAACCAATTTTGAGCTACGCACTGGCTTCTCGAAGTAATGAGCTACGCACTCCTAATTTTGAGCGACGACCGCGACAATGACCTTCTGCGATGAGCACTGAGATGAGCAACGATGAACTACGAGAGGTTCATATTTATGGCCAAGTGAAAGGTGAACCCAGTGTGCTCACCCTGTACATTGAGGACCCATTATCACGAGCAGCGCTTCGGGTGAGGGGGGGACTGTAAGATCGAGGAGGCCGACTAGAGGGGGGGTGAATAGGAGGATTTAAAATTTTCGTCTAATTCTAATTAGCAATTTTAAACTTGATGGATTGATAGAGCAAGACAACACTAACACTAGCACAAGTAATTGACTAAGAGCAATAACGAAAGGTAGAGAACAACAAATGCTACTCTAACTAAGCAAGCAATCAAGTGATATGAATAAAGAGCGATGCTTGGAAGAATATGATCACAAGAGAGCAAACCACAATTTGACACGAATACTTTTTACCGTGGTGATCGGAGACTTGCCGGTCTCCCCTAGTCCACGTTGAGGTAAGCCCGAACGAATCGGACCGGCTCCACGAATGAGCCTAAGCACCTCGATCACTATTGGATGCTCTTTCCCTCTCCGGGTAGGCGAGCTCCAAGCCTTCACAATCTTCCGGGCCTTCTCACAATCTTCTTGAGAAGATCACCGAAGCTCCGCCAAGCCGTCTAGGTGCGGCAAGCACCAAGAGAATAGACCATCTGCGGCTTGATCTCACTCAAGTGCTCAATGGATCAACTAGAATGCAATGCACTTGAATTTTGGGTCAACTACCTCAAATGAATGCACAAGAGAGTGAATGAGGTGTGTGAGGTTGCTCTAGGCTCAAATGTATTCAATGGATGTTCAACAACGTGTCCAAGTTCGGTGGGGTGTATTTATACCTCACCAACCTCAAATAACGTTACAATAAACAATCCTGAAAATTCAGAAATCGGTACTACGCAGCAAAACCGCGGTACTACGGACCCTAGCTGACCGGTCAGAACGGCTATGTCAGAGAGTCAGAAGTAACCGTTGGTCAATGAGTGCGGTACTACCGCCGTTGAAACTGCGGTACTTCCGGACGTCCGGAAGTTCCGCCCCAAGCCCGGTACTTCCGATCTCAACAAGACTAAGTCTTATTCTCGGTGCTCTCTGGAAAAAACGTTCCGCTCAGGTGTCCGGAACTTCCGCACATGCGGTAGTTCCGCAGGTAAAACCGCGGTACTTCCGTTTTCCGAGAGGCTAAGTTAAAGTCCGGGCGCTCTCTGGAAATAAAGTTCCGCTCGAGTGCGGTACTACTGGCGATCGGTAGTTCCGCGAGTCAAGCAGCGGTACTACCGTTTTCCGAGACTAAGTCTTAGTCCGGCGCTCTCTGGAAAAACGTTCGCCGGGCGCCGGTACTACGGACTGCGGTAGTTCCGCCTAATACACGGAACTACGGATTTTCTGACAATGCACAGATTTGAATTAGTTTTAATTTCTAAGTGCATGCATGATCCTAAATTGATCCAAAGGGCACATTTGAACATGATCAAGCAATCACCATGATCCCTCTTAATAGTACGGCGTCTATCCTATAATCCGGTCTTCCAACCTAACTCCAAGACCGGTAAAACAAAAATAGATACCTAAACTATTTACCTTGTCGCCCTAGAGATCTTGAATCTTCATGGGATATTTTGTGAGCCTCTTTCTTTGCTATTTGAACATATCCTTTCAAACACTTAATGCACACATTAGTCCCATATTCACATAAATTCATTAATTACCAAAACTAACATTTTTAGGGGCCTAGATGCTTTCAATCTCCCCCTTTTTGGTAATTGATGACAACAAGAGCAATTTATGAGAAGAATTTAAGATTTGGATATACTTCTAATTTGCAAGATGTATATCACAAGGATTTTGAAATTTTAGAAATTTTTAGAACATGGGGAATTTTTGCATTTTAGGAACTAATAAGAAAGAGCTCCCCCTAAACATGTGCATCAAATTTTGCAGGAATTTAATAGGCATGATTTCATCATAGCATCCATAAGGATACGCAATAGACAAGTAAAAACAAGCATCGCATTAAGAGCAAGACATAGTTCATTACAAAGCATCAGAAATTAAAATACTAAATGACCACAGAGTTTAAACCACACAATACGCATTACATGGTTCATTTCACCATACATTATTACAGCGATAGATAAGACTTAAAACTAAAACTTCTTCTCTAACTATTTCTCTCCTTTGGCATCGAAATACCAAAAGAGGAGCTAGTCTGAGCTGCCTTGGGAGAAGGAGGACCACGACGGCGAGTGCGGCGACCATAACGAATGGAGAAGCGGTGAATCTGCACTCTCCAAGGCGATCGCGATCGCCAAGGGAAGACACGGTGGAGATCAAGACATCCTGGCGCTCCTCCGGCTGAGTATGGCGAGTAAATCTGGAAGCGACACGTCGCCTCGCCTCGGGAGGAGGATCGGCGGCACGATCTTGAGGCGAGGCGAGGTGAGCTCGAGCTGAGCACGGTGCGAGCAGGAGGCGAGAGCAGGAGGCTCGCACGCGGCTTGTATGGCTTGTGAGGGTGCGAGTGCTCCTCGGTATCGAGTCTTCCTAATGATCACCGCCATGATGAATGGAGCAAAGTTGATCCTTTTCTGTTTGTCATTCTTATTGGCGTCGATTCCCCTGATGATAAGATCCACCACGTCAAACTTTTGGCCGCGCATAATGTAATCAATTACATTCCACGCATGGCCACGAATAGCATCATAATTTCCGCTCTTGGGAAGAATGGTGTGGTTGATGATCCTGTTGACAAGGCTGGGAATAGGAAGTAAGCCATTTGTCGTCCCCAGTGTCCGTTCAGCAGCTTGGTCATAATACTCTGAATATGCAGCAATAGGAAGAGCTCGCTTGCTGAACACCTTCTCATATGCACTGGTTTCAGTCCCAAGTGCTAGCTCAAACTCGTGCCTGGTGCACTCAATAAACTGGGTCCCTGTCATCCAACTCAGATGCTCAAAGTTGGGAGAGACGTACAGGGTAGCATAGAACTGTCTGATCATGTTGTCCATGTAGTTGCATTTGAATGCAACGAGTTGATGAATATCGGCTCGCTGAAAGAGCTGATAAGCACCACTGAACTTGTCGATCTGCGACAAGTGATCCCAGTCCACATACTTATGGGCAGCAAATTTTCGGGCTGGACCATACATCTCCTGGTACACCTTCTCTTGAAACTTTGAATGAAATTGGGGGTTCATTGAGTCTCGAGGGCGTACATACTGACTTCGGCGACGAAGAATGGCATAATCTTCATTAGTGATCTTGTCGAGGTCCACTTCGTGGTCTGCAGTTACCTCAGGCATCTCCTCATCCGGGTGCATATTCCTCGCTCTCATGCGAGGCCTCGATTTGCTCTCATGCGAATCCTCCGAGTCACTCTCGGTCGGGCGGGACCCTTGCCCTTGTGCGCCAGCGGCGAGATGCGGAGTCGAGGAGGAGGATTGACTGCCGTGCCCCCATAGGACTTGTGCGAGACATTCTTCATCCTTGGCATCTTCAATGACACAATATGATAATCAAGGTATGAAGTAGAGTAGCGAAAGAAGGTTTGAAATTGAAAGCAATGAATTTTTCTTTGTTTGGGAAAAACGGAAGTACGGCGGCAAAGCTGCGGTACTTAAAATCCGGTAGTTCGGCATTAAACATGCGGTACTCACGGGACCCGAAGTTCGGCCGCTTGATCGGTAGTTCGGTTTTTACGGACATTTCTAGGGCATGACAAAGTTGAATCTTTTGGGGTATTTCTTGGATTGAATCAATGCATGTTTGTAAAAACATTCCAATACCTAAACAAATGTTTACCAAGAAAATTTCAGCGAAAGTCATCACATTTCAATTTTAACCTAAACTCCACCTAGGGTTCTAAGAACAAGGTAAAAGTGGATTTTGATCCGATTTACCTTGTGAAGTCGAAGGAGAGAACCACGGGGTGCAAATAATCGCCCAAAAGCGAAGAACTCCTCGGATTCAAGGATCGGAGAGGAGAGAGTTTCTTGGGAGAGAGGGTGGAGGAGAGGAAGAAGAAAGGGGTAGGCGGCGCGGTTTGGGAGGAGTGAAGAGGAGAGAGAGAGAGATAAAGAGTAACGGTTGGAGGAGTTGGCGGTTTTGAAAACGCAATTAATCCAGCAAGCGGTAGTACCGCGTAACACGCCGGTCGTCGCGTGCTCACGAAAATTCGGAAGTTCGCGGATTTTACTGCGGTAGTTCGGTTTTTCTGTCGAGCGGAAGTACCGCACAATGAATCTGCGGTAGTTCGGTTTTTCTGTCGGAGCGGAAGTACGCACAATGAATGCGGTAGTTCGGATTTTCGGAACTTTTCGATTTTAGATTTAGAACTTGAAATTTTGCAAATGATCCTAGTTTTGCATCCAACTAAAGTCATTCGGATCATTATGCATCAATTGAGCTAATGCTATATTTTGAAACTAATTTTTATGAAATTAAACGAATTTTTGACCAAAATAGGGAAAAACCAACGAAAGTCCATATGAGCACAACAAATGAGTAGAAATAGATGAAGTAGGATTTCAAGCTACATTTGAGTAGTCTATGACATTTAATTCATTCCTCAATTTGCAAAAGCGGCTTTCATCTAATGGTTTGGTGAAAATATCCGCTAGTTGATTTTCAGTTCGGATGTGGCTAATCTCAATATCTCCCTTGCTCACATGATCTCTCAAGAAATGGTGGCGTATATCTATATGCTTGGTTCTTGAGTGTTGAGCAGGATTATTGGATATTTTGATAGCACTATCATTATCACACAAAAGAGGCATCTTATCAAAATTGATCCCATAATCCAACAATGTTTGCCTCATCCAAAGCAATTGAGCACAACAACTTCCAGCTGAAATATATTCGCTTGGCGGTTGAAAGTGCTACGAATTTTGTTTCTTGGATGACCAACACACTAGAGATCTTCCTAGAAATTGGCAACTACCGAGGTGCTTTTTCTATCCACTTTGCATCCCGCATAATCAGAATCCGAATATCCAATTAATTCAAATTTTGCACCTTTGGGATACCAAAGCCCTATGTGAGGAATGCTTTAAATATCTTAGAATCCTCTTTACGGCCACTAAATGGCACTCTTTTGGAGAAGCTTGAAAACGTGCACACATGCATACACTAAACATAATGTCGGGCCTAGATGCGGTAAGATAAAGCAAACTACCAATCATGGATCTATAAAGCTTTAAATCTACCGACTTACCTTCTTCGTTGAGGTCTAGATGCCCATTTGTTGCCATGGGTGTTTTGATGGGTTTGGCTTCTTCCATTCCGAATCTTTTGAGTAGATCCTTCACATACTTTGTTTGGCTTATAAACGTCCCATCTTTAAGTTGTTTGATTTGAAGTCCAAGGAAGTAGCTTAGCTCACCAATCATCGACATCTCGAATTCCCTAGACATTATCTCACCAAATTCTTTGCAAAAGTCTTGATTAGTAGAACCAAATATAATATCATCAACATATATTTGACATACAAAGAAATCATCTCCAATAATTTTTGTGAATAGAGTTGTATCTACTTTACCAATTTTAAAGCCTTTTGATACTAGAAAGTTCTGAAGCGCTCATACCAAGCTCTAGGAGCTTGCTTTAAACCATATAGTGCCTTTGATAATCTATACACATGATTAGAGTATTTAGCATCTTCAAATCCCGGGGGTTGTTCCACATATACTAATTCGAAAATTGTACCATTAAGAAATGCACTTTTGACATCCATTTGAAATAATCTAATGTCAAAGCATGATGCAAAAGCAAGCAAGATTCTAATTGATTCAAGTCTAGCAGCAAGCGCAAAGTCTCATCATAATCTAAGCCCTCGACTTGAGTATAACCTTGAGCTACTAACCTTGCTTTATTTCTTACCACAATTCCGTTTTCATCTTGTTTGTTCGGAAGACCCATTTTGTGCCAATGACATTGTGCTCCTTGGGTCTCTCCACCAAAGTCCAAACATCGTTTTGGGCAAAGTTATTCATCTCTTCATGCATAGCATTTATCCAATCCGGGTCATCTAATGCTTCTTCTACACGCTTAGGTTCAAGTGAAGATACAAAAGAATAGTGTTCACAAAATGAAGCTACTCTAGAGCGAGTTTGAACACCCTTACTTACGTCACCCAATATTTGGTCAATTGGGTGATCCTTGGCTATTGCATTGTGAATCTTGAACATATTTTGCGGTTGATCTTTTTCTTCATCTTCAATAACTTGAACATCGTTTATTGTGGAAGAAGAGGGTGGTTCCACTTGTCTAGATGAGCTTGGTGATGTTGGATCCTCTTTTGGTTTGATGTCTCCGATTTGCATGTTCTCCATTGCCTTGCGAAGACTTTCATCTCCTACATCATCCAAGTTCTCATGCTCTTCTTGAGAGCCGTTAGTTTCATCAAATTGAACATCACATGATTTTCCACTAAACCCGAATTTTTATTAAAGACCCTATAGGCTTTACTATTTGAGGAATACCCTAAAAGGAAGCCTTCATCACATCGTCTTTGAAATTTTGAGAGCGAACACCTTTTCTTAGAATATAGCATTTGCAGCCAAATACTCTAAAGTAAGAGATGTTCGGTCTCCTTCAACAAGAAGCTCATAGGAAGTCTTTTCAAGAGTCGATGTAAGTAGAGCGATTTATGGCATGACATGCGGTGTTAATAGCTTCCGCCCAAAACTTGTCGGAAGTATCATATTCATCAAGCATTGTCCTAGCCATTTCAATCAATGTTCGATTTTCCTCTCTACAACTCCATTTTGCTCCGGAGTGTAGGTTGTGGAAAGTTCGTGCTTTATTCAAGTTCATCACAAAAGTCTTCAACTTTTGTATTTTTGAACTTCGGAACCATTGTCACTCCTAATTTTCTTGATTTTAAAATCAAATTCATTTTGAGCCCTTTTTGAAAAACTTTTGAAAATCCGGAAGTTTCACTTTTGTCATTTAGGAAGAAGACCCATGTATATCTAGAGTAATCATCCACAATGACTAAACAATAGCTATTACCTCCAATGCTCTTATAGGTTGTTGGCCTGAACAAATCCATATGTAAGGCGCTAATGGCCTAGAGGTTGACATGATACTTTTGGAAGGATGAGAATTAGCGACTTGTTTTCCGGCTTGACAAGCACTACAAAGTCGATTTTTCTCAAACTTTACATCCTTCAAGCCAACCACTAAGTCATGCTTAAAAGCTTTTAAGTTGAATCATTCCCACATGACCTAGCCTTCTATGCCACAACCAACCCAAAGAAGTTTTTGCAATTAAACAAGTTTTCAAACAAGACTCATTTGAAAAAATCTACCAAATAGAGATTCCCAAATCTAAAGCCTTTGAAGACTAGTTCATTATTATTATCTTTTGAGATTACAACATTTTCTTTTGAGAATGTGCATGTTAAGCCTAGATCACATATTTGAGCAATGGATAGCAAGTTGAAATTTAATGATTCAACTAATGATACATTAGAAATGGAAAGATGTCGTTTGAGATAGCGATTTTACCCAATCCTAATACCTTTCCTTTGCTATTATCTCCAAATGTGATTTTGTCATTGCTTCCATTCTCAAATGTGGTGAACATCTTCCGGTCTCGGTCATATGTTGAGTGCAACCGCTATCCAACACCCAATGCCTTCCACGGTTTTGTAGTTCACCTACAAAAGAAGATCAAGTTCTTTTAGGTACCCAAATTTGTTTGGGTCCTTGGAGGTTAGTAACCAAGGTCTTGGGTACCCAAATGGATTTCTTTTAGCACCCAAAATTGAGGTGCCAATGAAATGAGCAATAACATTTTCATTTGTGGATTTTCTAAGCATATAACATGAATCATATAAACCAATGGAATGCATGTTATTCTTAGAGCAATCACTTGGCATATGTCAATGCACCGGCATTTTGTGCAATACTTACCATTTTCCTTTACAAACCTTGGAGGCTTGTATACGGTTTTACCCTTTTGGGGGACATATCCAAGTCCCTCTTTGTTGAAAGAACATCTTTGATCGCTTAGTAACTTATCAAGGGTTTCCTTTCCCTTGTAAGCTCTCTCTAGGCTTTTGTTTAATTTTTGCACTTGTTCTTTTAAATTTTTGTTTTCATTAGCAATGATATCATCATGAACAAGATTTAGAGCATTTCTAGAATCTACACTTGATGAACAAGGTATGGCAAGTAGATCATCACAACAAGTAGATATGCTAGACTTTGAAATTTCTATACTAGACATTTCATTCAAGATATTGCAAGTAACTCCAATGCTAGTACTAGATTTGTGATTTTCTTGGAGAAGCAAATCATGAGCTTCCTTTAGCTCCTCATAAGAGTCTTTGAGAGAGGTGTGTTCTCTCTTTAAGACCTTAAACTTTGATTTTTCTTTTCCAAGAAATTCATTCAATTCAACTAGCATATTCATCAAGTCATCATATGAAGGCTCATCATCATCAAGCAAGTTTACCTTTTCTCCTTTAGCCATAAGGCATGTAGGAGTGGAGAATAGTGATGGAGCCTCCTTGATTGCAATGCCCACAAGCCCTTTCTTCTTGGGAGATTCGTCCTCGCTTGAGTCGAGTCCGAATACTCCTCTTGAGTTCCACTCACCAATATGGGCTTCATTCTTGCCATCCTTGTGAAGCTTTTGAAAAGCTTCTTCTTGCCGTTGTAGTTCTTCTTCTTTGATGACTTCTCCTTGTCATCCTTCTTTGTTGGACATTGAGAGGCAATGTGCCCCTTCTCATCACATTCATAGCAACGAATGTTGCTAAACTTCTTGTTGGAGGAAGAATGCCATTTCTTGGTCTTCTCATGGCTTGTACTCCGAAATGGGCGTCTTCTCATGAACTTCTTCATTCTTCTTACTAGAAGCGCAAATTCTTCTTCGGAGTCCTCCTCATCATCTTCTTCGGATTCTTCACTCATTACCGCTTTAGCTTTGAAAGCGGTGATCTTCTTATTCTTGGAAGAGGATTGCTCCAAGAGCTCTTCCTTGTCTTTCTTGTATAGCTTGTTGGTGATGAGGTTGCCCAACAATTGCGTTGGTGTCATTCTTGCCAACTCCGGTGAGTTGAGGAAGAGAGTCACCAACACTTCATATTTCTCCGGCAAGGCCCTAAGCATCTTTCGAACAATATCAAGATCGGAAAGATTAGTTCCAAGGCCCTTAAGCTCATTCACAATGTTGTTGAGTCTTGAGTACATCTCATTAATGTCTTCATGGGGCAACATTGTGAATGTCTCATATTTGATCCTAAGCCGATGCAATTTGGCCTCCTTGACTGTGGATGTCCCTTCGTGTATTTCCGAAAGGGTAGTCCAAATAGCATGAGCCGTCTCAAGATTGCTCACCCTATTGAACTCATCCGCGTTCAAGGCTCCAAATAGAGCATTCATAGCTTGGGCGTCTAAATGAGCATTACGCCCGTCTTGATCCGTTGGGTGATCCGGATCAAGAGCCATAACGTAACCCTCATTTACGACTTTCCAAATTTGAGGACTCATAGCCTTTAAATAAATAGACATTCTAATTTTCCAATAAGCATAATTTGAGCCATCAAATAGAGGTGCCTTTCCTATTGCTATACCCTCACTAGCCATCCTTTTCTCTCTAGACGGTTAAGTCTAAATTTGAGAGACCAAGCTCTGATACCACTTGTAAGATCGAGGAGGCCGACTAGAGGGGGGGTGAATAGGAGGATTTAAAATTTTCGTCTAATTCTAATTAGCAATTTTAAACTTGATGGATTGATAGAGCAAGACAACACTAACACTAGCACAAGTAATCGACTAAGAGCAATAACGAAAGGTAGAGAACAACAAATGCTACTCTAACTAAGCAAGCAATCAAGTGATATGAATAAAGAGCGATGCTTGGAAGAATATGATCACAAGAGAGCAAACCACAATTTGACACGATTACTTTTACCGTGGTGATCGGAGACTTGCCGGTCTCCCCTAGTCCACGTTGAGGTAAGCCCGAACGAATCGGACCGGCTCCACGAATGAGCCTAAGCACCTCGATCACTATTGGATGTTCTTTCCCTCTCCGGGTAGGCGAGCTCCAAGCCTTCACAATCTTCCGGCCTTCTCACAATCTTCTTGAGAAGATCACGAAGCTCCGCCAAGCCGTCTAGGTGCCGGCAAGCACCAAGAGAATAGACCACTGCGGCTTGATCTCACTCAAGTGCTCAATGGATCAACTAGAATGCAATGCACTTGAATTTTGGGTCAACTACCTCAAATGAATGCACAAGAGAGTGAATGAGATGTGTGAGGTTGCTCTAGGCTCAAATGTATTCAATGGATGTTCAACAACGTGTCCAAGTTCTGGTGGGGGTGTATTTATACCCTCACCAACCTCAAATAGCTGTTACAATAAACAATCCTGAAAATTCAAAATCGGTACTACCGCAGCAAAACCGCGGTACTACGGACCCTAGTGACCGGTCGAGCGGCTATGTCGAGAGTCGAAGTAACCGTTGGTCAATGAGTGCGGTACTACGCCGTTGAAGCTGCGGTACTTCGGACGTCCGAAGTTCCGCCCTAAGCCGGTACTTCGATCTCAACAAGACTAAGTCTTATTCTCGGTGCTCTCGGAAAAAACGTTCGCTCGGTGTCCGAACTTCCGCACATGCGGTAGTTCCGCAGGTAAAACCGCGGTACTTCCGTTTTCCGAGAGGCTAAGTTAAAGTCCGGGCGCTCTCTGGAAATAAAGTTCCGCTCGAGTGCCCGGTACTACCGGCAGTCCGGTAGTTCCGCAGGTCAAACAGCGGTACTACCGTTTTCCGAGAGACTAAGTCTTAGTCCGGGCGCTCTCTGGAAAAAACGTTCCGCCCGGGCGCCCGGTACTACCGGACCTGCGGTAGTTCCGCCTAATACACGCCGGAACTACCGGATTTTCTGACAATGCACAGATTTGAATTAGTTTTAATTTCTAAGTGCATGCATGATCCTAAATTGATCCAAAGGGCACATTTGAACATGATCAAGCAATCACCATGATCCCTCTTAATAGTACGGCGTCTATCCTATAATCCGGTCTTCCAACCTAACTCCAAGACCGGTAAAACAAAAATAGATACCTAAACTATTTACCTTGTCGCCCTAGAGATCTTGAATCTTCATGGGATATTTTGTGAGCCTCTTTCTTTGCTATTTGAACATATCCTTTCAAACACTTAATGCACACATTAGTCCCATATTCACATAAATTCATTAATTACCAAAACTAACATTTTTAGGGGCCTAGACTTAATGCCAGTAATTAAGCCGACTTAATTACCTGCCGCCCCCTCACCAGACGGCAGGCAAGCCTGCCATCCCTCATCGAGCGACAAGCTGCCTGCCGTTTAGTGAGGGGACGGCAGGTGCTTGCCGCTGGCGGTTGTGCCGTGTGTCGCCTCGCCAGCGCCGCCGCCCTCCTACCGGACGGTAAAAGTGATATTTTTACAAATACTACGCGCATATAGCTATTTCTGTAAATACGATGCGAAATAGTATCAAAAGTGACTTTAACTCCATAGTTGGAGTAGGTAGTGTATATATACCATTAATTGATGATCAGTTCTTGTACAGGCAATTAAACATGTAAAAACATACGCGGAGCTTGTACTTATTTAAAATTTTAAAATGAAATCTGTTGCACACATTGTCTATCTATAGTTCTATACACACCTAGCTAGCTAGGAGGAAAGGAGGCGTGCAGCAAAGGGAACTATATGCAACTAATTTGATTTTAACTAGATTTTTAATAAGATGGACATGAGAGGAATAAAGATGCATGATGGTTGCCGCCGCCTTTTCAGTCTATAGTTAGTTAGGGTTGGGCTTAGGCTGGCATGACAAATGTCAACATTGTCTTTCTCTTCGTAACCTCTATTGTAAATAACTAGAATTTAAAAGTCATAAGCTATAACTAAAAGAACCTACCCATTACCTATTGCTAATTTAACTTGCACTAATTTAATTTTCTTTGTTTTTATTGTTTATATGTTGTTCTAAGATGAAACAATATTATCTTTGACATATTGGACTTTTAGATTACTAGTTTATTGAAAAACAATTAAATAACTTTCAAAAATGAATCTTAATTCAATATAACATGAATAAGTGTACTTAAATTACAAAATTTAATGAAAAAAACTACAATAGACTTGCATGTTTAGAAATATAAGTCAATTTTTATATAAAATATATAGTTTTTAAAATATGATAGAATCGTGATTCTACGATCCGATCTGATTCTGATAACCTTGGTTACCACCAAAGGTTGCAGATACGGATGAAGTTTCAGATAGACCCAATCGCCCACGGCTCAAACAAGTTCAGACGTTTTCGTGTCTGCCGGTGCCTTCATGCGACACTAAGCGCGAACCAAATGGTGCCGGAGAAGTGGATTCACACCATGGAGGAGATACGGTAATTACTTGGACGTGCCAAAGTGGTTAAGTTTGACAGCCGCGAGGCCGCGCCTGACCGCCTGAGTTTGAGGCAATTAAGTGCGCATGCAACACGCGCAGAAAAAAAAGGCGGACACGCTAAGCTAGTCAGTGGTTGACTTGGTGCCGTTCGTGCACGATCAAGCACAGTTTTTCCAGCCTTTCCTTTTCTTTCTGTCCCAACTTCGTTGTGGAAACACATGTAGGCTTTAAAGAAATCTAGAGCTCAACAACCTATTTGAACTCGATTCTCGAATCGAAACTAGAGCGAGTCTGGCTCAAGTTTAGATCCATACCTACTTAAGGGAGCTTAAAGTTAGCTTTTTGCCTCCGAATAGCTGTAAGCTCTCCAAAACAGGTTATCTTTTGGAAGCAAAAGGCTAAAACCAACATTGTACTAGAAGCCAAGAGACGGACGTGCCTCTCTGGTTTCTTAAGAGTGGCAAATAGTTAAATTTGCCGAGTTTGAAACCCTATCCCATTTGCCTCTCTCTCCATTCGGTTCGAGGAGCGGTATGCCGTCACGAATTTTTTTATAAATAATCCATCTTTAATTTAAAATTACATAAATATACCGCACAAAATATTTTTTACAGAATGGACTCGATGCTAACGGCGATCCGATCTTGTCGTCCAACAGCCATGCGACACACATGCAGCCGGTGGACTGTTGGGCGACATAATTGTAGTCATCGAACAGTTGGACGACTGCAGGTCGAGTCGTCCAACTATTCGGCGACTGGATACGGTATATATTTGACCGCTCAGTAGAGCCTGGCGATTTCATCCGCCGTGCGCAAAGAGAAGAGAAGGGAAAGAAAGAAAGAAGAAGAGAGGAGAGAGCAGAAAAAGAGAGAGGAGAGAAGAGGAGAGGGAGAGGAGAGGTTCCGTTACATCTTTGAGGTAAATGTTTTTTATGATTTAGTCAATATTTTTGTATGAAGTAAATAGTTTGTTTAGTGTAAAATTAGGATTTGTAGAAAATTATAGTTATAGAACTTTGTTTTGAAGTAAATAGTTGTAAAAAATTTAGTCAATATAATTATAGAAAATTAGCATCCGTAGAAAATTATAGTTGTAGAAAATTTAGTAAATATTAGAGTTGTACAGAATTTAGTCAATATAGTCATAGAAATTTAGCATCCGTAGAAAATTATAGTTGTAGGGTTTAGCATCCATATAAAATAAGCATTCGTAGAAAATTCTAGTTGTAAAAAATAGTCAATATTATATATAAAATTAGCATCCTGAAAAAATGTAGTCGTAGAAAATTTACTCAATGTTTTTGCACAAAGTAAATAGTTCGCTTCGTGCAAAACATTATTAGATAACATTTATGATTTATTATGAACGAATGTAATGTCGTTAGTATATTGAAAATACTTGTGTACTGTTAGAACTAGTATGTTGACATTTATATTATTATGTAATATAAATTATCGAAACTCATTAGGAAGAATATATAGTTGGAGAGACCTCAAGCAGTGAGAGAAGAGCGACGTCGGTGTGCATGGGCGTAGATAGGGAGTTGATGCATATTGGGGTGGAGGAAAGAGTGCAGTGGCAGTGCGAATGAGGAGGGATTATGCTATGAGGATACTGTAGTAGTTCATGATAGGCAAACGGTCGTAAAAATGTAAATTACAGTACAACAGTAGTTCCATATTGTGCAATGCGATTTCAGTAGTACAACATTGAAAATGTTTACAGACAGACATCAGCAATGCCAGTACCCACTACATTGAAAGTGTATTATAGTGTCGGTACCGTTCGTGAAGGTCCGAACAGATTGACTTGAGCAATTTTGTGTAAGCCACTCTAGTACACCTGAACGACGAGAATGCTCGAATTATAGATATGATGTACTGGCTCACACACAGCTTCTCCTTGGACCCTGAGATGTGTAGTATCATCATACAAGAGCTCTAGAGCCGATCTCCTACGCACATTAGATGGTAGTTGAGAACATTGATGTGCACTGCTACGTGAAAGGGTTTTGTGGAAGGCTGTTGGCGTTGTGGATACGAGTGTGTGTTGCTTATAAAACCATGCCCAATAGAAGTTGTACAAGACCCTACCGGCAGCTATCACATGGGTGGTGCGAGCAGCTCAGGTGTTTAGCATGTTGGTGAAGAGGAGGACCCAGAGGCTGGTGTCAGAGAGGTTACGGAGGAAGTTGCTCGTGACGAGGCCGATGCGGTAGATGGAGGAGAGGAAGAAGCGTCACGGCGTGCTGAGCCTATAAGACAGGATGATGAAAGGGAGCATATGGATTACATAGTGTATCAAATAGAGAGCAATGATCGAATGGCCTGGACTGAAGAGAAAGTTGTACAGGAGCACAACGATGACATCTCCAATGTGGACGAAGCTCCCACCCACAGGAATGGAACATGTTTGATGCTGAGAGTTTTGCATGGTGCAGGATGTTGTTTCTTATGCACGCAAACATACGCTGTGCACCATGTTATTCCCAGCTTATTATGAAGTCTATTTTAATTTGCAATATCATATCTTGTTGTCTTTTCATATTCAATTCTTCGCGTAGTAAGGCATCCAACAGCATGAAAAACAAGTTCTCCATGTATGAATTCTCGATTGCATCACAATATCATTTACCTTCATACTTACTAATCATTGCTATCTCAATCGTTCTCAAAATTTTTTTTTGAAAATTTCTTGCACTACAACAACATATAACAATCGCAAAATTTTATTGCGAATCTAATAAATTTTGAACCATTCACAATCTACAAAAATCACAATGGATTAACCGATATTGTCTGCCATTTTTTTTAGAAAATGCAACTCACACATAAAATTTAGTAAATGTCGCCTACCTAAAACAATTGTCATTTACCTCCATGCGTGGTCGCAGGGTCAATTGCGTAAAAAAATGGGCTGAGGTGGTAGTTGCCAAATGGTCAGGCGACTGGACCTGCAGTCATCTAACAGTTGGGCGACTGGTTCAAGTCACGTGACCGTGCGGCGACTAAATCCTGTCGCTCAACGGCCCACTAATTGCCTGCATGTCGTTCGCCCCACGTTGTCCGACTGAAAGATATTCCTGTAAAAAAATTTTACGTTGATATATTTCTATATTTTTGAATAGAAAATGAATTATTTTACAAAAAATTATGCCGTCACCCACTCTCGTCCCCGTCCCCGGCCACTCCCATCGCATCGCCACCACCCTCATTCGTCCCGATTGCCGCTGCCCTAAGCCGGCCTCTTGATGCCGCCCTACTACACTCGTGCCTGCCACCCCCAGCAGCCCTCCCGCCACCACCACCATGCCCCTCTCGGTGTCGATGCCACTGCCAGCTCCCTGCTGGTGCTGACGATCGACGTTGTAGCCAGCTCCCTCTTGTTGCCAACACTGTTGTTCCCCTCCTCCCCCAACACCCACGTTCGTTGCTCCCTAGATCTGGTGGCGTGGATAGGCTGAGCGGTTGCCCAGCAACGGTGGTCGACCATGCAGAGGCGGTAGCCCAGCTAGATTTGTCTTTTTTTCTTTTTCCCCTAATTTATATGGGATTTGGTTGTTGATTCTAAAATATCAGATTTTGTTGTAAAATTTTAGATTTTTGAAATCTCATGTTCATCAAACAATTTATTAATCAGTTGTGTGTGGTACCAATTCTGTTTCTTGTGATGCATCAATTTGTTGTAACAGATCAATTTCTCTATGTTCAAATTATTTGAAACATGTATGAAATTTCTTCGAATTGTTTCAGACATTTCAGCAATTGAACTAGCATAATAGCATAGCTAGTTTGTATAATTTTGATCTAGTAGTGGAACAGGGACATTTGAGATTATTTACTGAATCAGATAGTAAGTTTTCAATAGTTAATAAATCTTGGTTCAGGTCTGGTGTTGTTCTGGACTTACTTGCAGGTTGTTAGGATATAGATCAATTTGTTAACTGGAAGAGGGTGCTCCAATATCTTTACTGTTATAAAAATGTGAGTTGGTGGTCGTCAGTCCATTCTCCCTCCTCTTTTCTTAGTCGTCTGATCAAAGATCAACCGTCTAGATCCGCATGTAGATAGTTTTTTCGCTCCTCATAGAAAAGGTCAGGCCGATGCGTGGGCCACACTTCTCCTCTTCTCTTCCCCCGCATCCTCCGCCTCTCGCAACCACTCCACCTCCCACAATCGTCGCCTCCTTCTCTCCCCCGAACCCTCATGCCGTGCCTTCTCCTCCTTAGCGCTGCAACTTATTTCTTCCCTGTACAGCAGTGTCTCGTCGCAGTCCGCCAACTTTCCCCAGCAATGTCGCATTCCCTCGTCGCTGCCTCCTTAACGCATTTTCTCGCCGCCTCCTCTCCCCATCTGCCCACCGTTGCCTCCCCACCTCCACCTCCAGCAACTGCCACCTCCTTCTCCCCCGAACCCTCATGTCACACCTCCTCCTCCTCCTCGATGCCGTCACCAATCCCTTCTGTGCGCGGCAGCATTTGGCCGCAGTCCCCCAACTTTCCCCAGGGCGCCGCCACCAATTCTATCTCCCATCGTCCCTCCAACCAGCGGCACGACGCTTGGCGACAGTGGCCGGTAGATCGGAGAGAATGGCACTCGACGACAGCGGCCGGTGGATCAAAGAGAAGGGCACTCGGCGATGGCGGTGGCTTCCTCTTACTACGCCCACCCACGAGGCTCTCCCCCGCCGCCGCCCAGCGGTTGCTCACCCGGTGCGCCTTTCTACCTCCTCCTGCTCTTCACTCGGAGCCTGTCACACTGTCTAGCGATTTTGGTCTCCCAAGCTAGTTGTTGAAGTCAGTTCCGTGGTTGAATGGGGCCATGGTCGAGGGGCCATGGCAGAAGTCAAGGGGCCATGGTCGAAGTCAAAGCCATGGTTGAAGGGAGCCGTGGCCGAAATCAAAGATCCGTGGTCAAAGTCGAAGCTGTGGTCGAAGTCAAAGGGCCGTGGTCGAAATCCAAATCGTGGTCGAAGGGAGCAGTGGTAGAAGTCGAAGAGCGGTGGACAAAGTCGGTCCATAGTCGAAGTCAAAGGGCTGTGGTTGAAATCAGGTCATGGTCGAAGTCCAAACCGTGGTCAAAGAGAATAATAGTCGAAGTCGAAGGGCCATGGATGAAGTCAGTCCGTGGTCGAAGTCAAAGGGTCATAATCGAAGTCGAAGGGTCGTGGTCGAAGTCCAAGCCGTGGTCAAAGTCGGGGCCAACAGCCAAGTGCACCGCGATCGGCGACGAGCACAAGCGCACGAGGCTCGCCAACATATGACAACCGGTGATAGTCGACCGCTCGACCTACGATCACGCGCGATGGTCGACGGCTTCTAACTTATGACCTCAAGGTGTGATCGATGGCTTCTAATTTACGACCATGAGCACTGGTCGATGCGTTTCAACTTACGACCATGAGGTGTGGTCGATGTCTTTCGACTTACGACTACAAGCGTTGGTCGATATGTTCCAACTTACGATCACAATATATCCTCGATGGCTTCCGACTTACGACTACGAACGATGGTCGTCGGCTTCCGATGTACGACCATGAGTTATTATCGAAGGCTTCCAATTTAGGACCACAATCGATCGTCGACCGCGGCCAACTTACAACCACCAGTGATGGTCAGCCGCTCCCGACCTATAATCACGCGCGATGGTCAATGGCTTTCGACTTACGACGACGATGTGTGCTTGAGGGCTCCTGACCTATGACCACGAGGTGTAATCGATGTCTTCTGACTTATAACCACAAGGTGTGATCGACAGTTTTCGATTACTTAATGGATTTAAAAACTTTTAGAACATGTTTGTGTGCATATTCTTATAATTTTTACCACCCATAAGTTTTAAAACATATAGTATGATAAATTTTAAAAATCCATAGCAACGCACGGGCATACAGCTAGTTGTGAAGAAAATGATGTATGCATGTGCTTTCTAGTGGAAGGTCCAGTTCAGAATAGTTGTTGAATGACATGATAATGGTTGTAAAATGATGTATTTAGCGTGTTGATCCAAGCTAGAGCTTTGACCAATTTTTTTAAAAAATGTATTATGTTAAAATACAGTAGTGGAGCGTTTCCGAGCTGAGCTCGAGCTTTTGGGTTTACCAAAATGTTTGAAATATGCTTCTTTTCATTTCCTCTTTTTCTTTTCGCATTTCCTGGTTTGAAAGAAATAACACCACGGTCCGGGCAGGCTGATACGTCGTCGTCGACTCGATGGTAGAATCAGCCCGTCCACTCAGAAATGCGAGACTGACCGACCGTCACCAACCCCAGCAGCAACGACCCACCCAACCATGGAGGCAGGTCCGTCAACCCGGACGGTGGGAGGCGAGGGCTTCCTGCATGACGATGCGTGAGCGCGTGGCATTCATGCCCCCTGCCGAACAGGGCTTCTCACAAGTCAACAAGGACGAGAAATCGTCGTCGTACCTGCGTGGACGTCACGTGTACGCCAAAATGGTTAAGGTATTGTTCGGATTAGTTTTTAAAAGCTACTTTTCTACTATAAATAATTATTCTATAATATCTAACTTCTCAACATAATATTTTTTTAAGACAGGATCTATTAGTATGTGTTTGGTTCATGGGACCATGGGGATGGGATGGGGCAGTCTTCGTTCCAGAGCTGTTTGGTTCAGAGTCAGGTGGGATGGGATATCCCTCTAGGGAATATTCTGTGGATATGCTCTCAAATTGGGGATGCTCCTATCCCCAAAAATGAGGGGATGGTGAGAGATGAAGTGGGACGAGTGGCTGACAGGTAGACCCGCATGTCGATTGTCATCCTAAACCTTTTGTCCCTAAACCAAACAGAAAACAGGGACCGTCCCGTCCCGTCCCTAAAAAATGGGTTGGATCCATCCCGTTCCACCATGACTCTGAGCCAAACACACCCTTAATCGCTTGAAATACATACTATAGCGTACACACGTTTATAAACAAAAGTAAAAAAAATAAGAGCTAAAAATCAATATAGGGCCTGTTCGGCAAGTCAAAAGCCGGCCGACTTTTGGTTTTTGCTACAGTACCTAATTTTCAAACGGAGTATTTTCTCAAGACAGGGTCTACAAATTAAACGATCTATACGTTAAAAGTTTAACATCTGTACCAGCCAAAATCATAAGTGAGTATCTGTCTCTCCGTAATCTATACCGTAAACAGTCAAAATTTAAAAATTTTAGCTAAAAACTGCAGCAAAAAAGAACAGGTATAAACGGATCCAAGTTTGACAGCTGAGGCAGTTTAAATGCGCATGCAACACGCGCGGAGAAAACAAAGAAAGGAAAGGTACACTAGCTAGTGTGACTTGGTGCCCTTCCCGCAGCATCGATCGAGCCCAAATTTTCCAGCCCTTTTCGTACGCGCGCCATCAGAGCCAGCTTGCATACGGCCTGAGGTCTATGGCCCGTTTTAAATATTTTTTGTTTTCTAACTTCTACTTTTAAAAACTAAAAATAGTCTGAGACGTATTGTTTTTTAACATAACTTTTTTGTATTATCCTAGAGATATAATAATATTTTTTATTTTATATTTATTTTTTTCTATATTTTTTAATTGAATGTTCTAAAAAAAATTTAATGATCGCTACAGTATCATTTTAACTAAAAACCAGAAACCAAAAACATCATAGAAGACTGAATTGAACGGGACTTACAATTGCCGTGTCTAACCCTACACGATCTGAGCAGTCTTCCCTTCTTCTTTTTCCAGGTTCGTAATCTACTTTTTCTTTACATAGAATGAAGTAGCGAGAATTTGCATATTTGTTACTCAAAAAAGTCACCAGTTGTTCATGTGCCACTCTCAAATGCAAAATTGATCTATTGCCACTCAAAAAAGTATGAGATTAGTTTTTCATGCCCCTAATGTCCTTAGTTTAGTAAAATGCCTAGATAGTCGATATAGGCTGAGATCTTAGTGGACTCGATCGTACACGGTCGACTTGACTCGACTCCACTCCAACCCAAAGTCGCCGGTCACCACCTGACCCGGCAGCTGTTCGTCGTCGGCGTTGGCGGTCCCACCGTCGTTGGCTCCACCTCTGCACATACCTAGCAGCTGGTACCAGCCCCTAGATGCATGTATTATATGTCCAGTTTTAATTTCTGGTTTTTGTTTTAATTTATTTAAGTCAAAAGGCACTTGAAATGGTTTAACTTCTAATTTCAATTTATTTTGATTTTTATTTATTTTACCTTTTATTTTTTTCTTTATTTCTTTACATTATCTGTGACAATATAGCATTTTTTTATTTTTCTTATTTTTTTATTTTTTTAGTTGAATGACTCAGAAAAATTAACAATCGTTACAATATAATTTTAGCAAAAAACTAATAATTTTGAGTATAATTTCAGTAAAAAAACCAATAATTTTGGTTAAAACTAACACGCAAAGGCAAAAGGTAAAAGCATAAGCTCTCAAGCGGACCCATATGGACCCTGTTACTCTTTGTACTTTCCATAGTGACATCTTTTCTTTCCAAGTCTGTCCACCGCAATGGCATCTGATCTCACCAAAGATTTCAGCGTATGCAACCCTACCAAACACGCCATGCACATATGCGAAGTTAGTTCAACTGTCAAGAAAACCTCCTCTGCACCGGACGTCCACGAAGAGAGCAACACGCCACGCATGTGAATAAATACAGGTGCGCGCACATTGCCACGAAACACACGCGTCGAAACAGAAGCAGCCATGGCCGCGGTCGCGCTCTTCGTCCTCGTCCTGGCCGTCGCGGCGCCGGCCATGCAGACCACATCGGCGGCGCCGGCAACGGGCGACAAGGAGACACACATCAAGCTGTACTGGCACGACGTGGTGAGCGGGCCGAGCCCGACGGCGGTGCAGGTGGCGCACGCGGCGGTGACCAACACCTCCAAGACGGCGTTCGGCGCCGTGGTGGTCATCGACGACCCGCTCACCGAGGCCCGACCTCAAGTCGTCCAGGCTCGTGGGCCGCGCGCAGGGCACCTACATCAGCGCCGGCAAGGACGCGGTGGCGCTGCTCATGAACATGAACTTCGTGTTCCAGGGCGGCAGGTACAACGGCAGCAGCGTCGCCATCATGGGCCGCAACGAGGTGTTCAGCGCCGTCCGGGAGATGGCCGTCGTCGGCGGCACCGGCGTGTTCAGGTGGGCCCGCGGGTACGCGCAGGCCAGGACGCATACCTTCGACATCAACACCGGCGACGCCACCGTCGAGTACAACGTCTTCATCAAGCACTGACCTAGTACTAGACTAGTACTAGTGATCTCGGTTTTACTTAATTTTTATGAACGTTTATATATGCATGGAGAAGAATTATACTCAAAGCTTGATTTTGTTTTTGGTGCTAATGCTTTTGATAAAAGAGGCGGCGTGAGGAGAGGAGGAGGGTTGTTGTAATAGTAGCTTGACTTGATTGCTACGTTGGATTTGGAATAATTCATAAATAAACTGGAAAGTTCGATGTATGCTGCTGTGTTGTGTGGTTGGATTGGCCCTGTAGCAGATGCCTAGTTTTTGTGCCTTAAGTGGTACAGTATTCGTCATGTACATGGACTCAGTATTTTTTTTTAACAACAGGTTTCGCCCAGCTTTAATTGAAAGTGAAATTTGGACATTTGATATGCTTTGTCGGTGATTGATTGGTTGGTTGTAATATGTTTCAGGGATTACACATAAAAAAATTACAGTTGTGGTTATTTCATTTCAAGAATAAATGGAGCCATTACACGAACGGGGCTTCCCTATTCCTCTCTCCCTATTCCCCTCCCTAATCCCTCAATTTAAACCACTCACATTCCATCCAATGACTATTTTTTTTACCATTTGCCCATCCATCATAAATAATAAAAAATACAGAAAAAAATAAAATTTATTTTTTATTATAATTTTTTACAGAAAAAAATAAAATTATAATTTCTGTAAAAAAATTATAATAAAAAAATAAATTTTTTTTCTGTATTTTTTTATTATTTATGATGGGTGGGAAAATGGTGAAAATATATAAAAACTAGCCATTGGATGAGATTTGAGTGGTTTAGATTGAGGAATAGGAGGGAATAGAAAGCCCCATTCCCATTACACACGAAGCAGATGGGTTTTTCTGTGGTTTTGGTTTTAATTTATAGTTTTGAATTCGACTATTCGTGTGAGACAATGCGAAGAGAAAAGTAGTCGTATGTGATTTTGACCGATATAGTGAATTCGGTATAGTATCTATTACAATCTATCTATAGATCTCGTCTTAAAAATATACCATTTAAAAGCTCATTACAGTAGCAATAGAAGCAAGTTAAAAGCCTTTAAGCCCTCCCAAAGCCATAGCATTGATCACAAAGGAAATTAAGCGTCAAAGAGCCAAAGAGGGAATACGATTCCTACATTGCAGCGGAGAGGACGATAGCGGTTCTATTCTTGCTTCAGCTGCACACATTGCCGTACCCTCAGGACTAGTTTTTTTAAAGTGAGTACACTAAGAACATACTCATGTATGCACATATATAACATTATCACATCCACTTAGATGTATTCAATACATACGCTTAAGACGAGACAAAGACGTTAGAGTTTCACGAAACGTAGCCACGCGCTTTGACATTGAAAGAACTCAGTGAGCGTGTCCTTAGAGAGCACTACTTACATAAACAATATGCAGAGAGTATTATTCATACCCTCAAAATTGAGATATCCACGGCCTTGAACCCACGTGGGTGAACTCGCAGTCATACCAATCGAGATATGCTCGACCCTCAAGCCTAGTTTAGGTGCCGCTCGGTTAGGCTGAAATAAGCTGGCTTATAGTTGAAATTGCACTAGTTGGAATTACACTATAACTGATGGTGGCTTATTTGGCGTAATTAAATTTAAAAATAAAATAGAAAAACATGTTAACCCATTATGAACAATGCAAACGAATATGAGAAAAAAGAACCGGTAAAAAAAAGCTCAAAAACGCTAAAAAGCTAGAAAAAAAATGAAATTTAGAAATAATAAAAAAATAAGCCAAAAATAAAAAAGCTTAAACTCAAATAAGTGGACCCTTAGCATAGCGGTAGATAAGTCTCACAACTTCTGATACGTTGCTTGCTCCTCGCTAGACAGCAGAGGGATGCTTCTCTCATCGGACACCACCACCCGCACAGACCAAGACTCGCAATCTGATTGCGCGAGCTTTGGACCGTTTGATCAGAATTCAATGCTTGGATGGATGTGGGTGAGACCTCGGGTGTCAGCTGTCTAGCTATAAGCTGCAAATCGAGTTAAAGAATCTCTCCTCAAGGCACGATTAATACAATTATTATGTATTTTCTTTCTGTCCTTGAGAGCAATCCAACCCAACATCACAACATTAATACGACAAAACACATACACATATACCTGACATCCCTCTTTGTTCATGCTTACGTAACGAAATTGTTCCATTAGCACATGCTGGCATGCTCTTTTTCTACCAACCAGTATAATGCAAGATCTCTTAGGAGACTAATGCATGCAAGATCCCCGGAGGGACAAGACGAGTCTGAGTGAACCACTGAAAGTAGGAAACGTGCATGCAGACAAGATCACGATGGCTAATGGAGAACTTTGTCGCGAGAAAAAATATATACAAAAAAAATCATTGAACGCCACTGTCCATATATGTGCGTTCTCCAGAGCACACAAAATTTCACAGTACTTTTTTTTCAAATTTAGCCTCCAAACACCTGTTTTTACAAATTTAGCCTCTCACCCACCGAGTTCGACGGGCACTTGCCAAATCCCCTATCTCGAGCTTGGTAGACGACCTGCCGAGACCGTCCTCGGTAGCAGTCGGGCGCACTGTGCAGGCTTATATTAGCGCTAATTACAATTAAGTAGTAATAATTGCAATTAATTAGTATCGATCGCAATTAATTAGTCACTAATTAATTACAATTATTACTAATTAATTGTGATCGATACTAATTAATTATGTGTTTATCGGTAATTAAGGCCGTGCATGGAGGCTTGGTAGGTCGACTATCCATAGAGCTATAAAAAGCTCGAGTCTCGCGAGTTGATCGAGCGAGCTTGGCTTGAACTCTTAACGAGTCAAGCTCGAGCTTGATTCTAAGCTCACGAGTTTTAACGAGTCGAGCTTGAATAGTTCGTTAGGGCTCGATTCAAGCTTAAATATCGATGCATACTAACTTTTACCGAGTTTACTTGAGCCGACGCTGAGCTCGAGCTTTTGTATTATTAAAAATTAATATATGTTGAATTATTTTTTAACTGTTATCGAGGTTATTCAAATCGAGCTCAAACTTTTCTTATAGTTGAAAATTAATGCATATTAAATTGTTTTAAATATTATTGAACTTATTTGAGCCGAGCTTGAGCTTACACCGAGGTTAGCTCGAGCCTAAGTCCAGACTCAGACTTCAACTCAGACTCGCTCAAACTCGGCTTGAGCTTCTATCGAACTCGAGCTTAAGAGGTTAGACTCGCTTAAACTCGGCTCGAGCTTTTACCGAACTCGAGTTTGGGATGCCAGGCTCGCTCAAATTCGGCTCATTTATAGCCTAACTTGCCGAGTTTGGGAAGCCCAGCAGATTGCTCGTCGAGCTTAGTAGGTCCATAAAGTAGGATAGATTTGTAAAAAATATGTGTTTTGAGGCTAAATTTGAAGGGAAAAAAAGGTGTTTCGAGGTTAAATTTGAAAAAATAGCTGCAGTAATACATATTTGTATGAACAGTTCTGCGCCGCAATCACCGGCCGATGCCTGGAATGCGGTTGCTGATTTCCAGTGTGTTAGTGGTAGTCTACTAGTACTCCATTTTGGGGGTTTCTTTTGCGAGGAAATGGAAAGAGGAAAGAATTCTGCAACTTTTAAGTGGTTCTCAGAAACTTGGAGAAATCAAGTACCATAAAAGAGTAGGTAAACTTTCCACATGGAAAACGGACCTCTCAACGACCGTTGAAAGCAACTTGTGATGAGAGGTCCAGCTTCAAAGCAAGTCTTTGTGGAAGATTTTACCACTGTATCTCAATATTCAACTATCAAGGTGTGCAACCTAACCTGTTTGTGGTGTAGCTGTTCAAATCACCGTAAGCTCGAGGCAAGAGAAGAGTCAATGTAGCCCAGTGCAATTTCAGTAGCATCAACAATGCATGTATCATCCAACTGCACACCGAGCATTCATCTTCTTGATATCTTAGGAGACGTTTTAGATCCACACACTAATCAGGTACAAAACTCTGGTAAGGCCGATCGAGGAACGATTAGCTGCAGAATGATTACAGGCTCTTGAGCCACCAAAAGTTCTAAACTTCTATATATTCTTTTTATTCGACGAGCAGTAATAACAGAAATAGTGGAGATCACATCGAAAATGAGGTGGCATCAGATCTCGAGGCATTCAATCCATTCAGAAGCAGTTCAGCACCCAACAAAGGCAACAAGCTTCAAATAATTCAGTTCATAGCAAGAAATGGCCTATGCGCACATCTGTCGCTGGATTTGATTATAGGAATAGAAGGGAGCCAAAAAGGAAGCACTCCGGTTCTTCCTACAAAACAACATAAAGTGAGATTTGAGACAGATAGTTCAGCCATACAAGTATATTTTGTGCAGTGATATTGCGAACGATATTTTGTGCAGTGATATTGCGAACGCATCATGCAACCTACCTTAGGGATACCTCAACGGTTTGACTTTAGCAGATCTTTCAGCTCATCAGCAATTGCGCGATAGCAGAACATGTATTGTTGCTGAAAAGCAGAAGATGTGCCATTAGAACAAATAAATATTTGTACACATACCAACACATTGTGCACTGTTCACATGATGAACCTCAATATTATTAACACTACTAACACTATCAGATGCAATGACTGACAAGAGCTGTGTATCGGAATTACCGAGAAAAACTCATTCTGTACACATGGCACCTGGCCATTCATGGGATGCAAGTTCAGTAATAGAATAACATAGATAACATCCACACGATCATTCAGCTACCAACTTACCACAAACAGTGCATTTAAAACAAGCTTGGGAAAACATATGTTACACTCCCTATGAGTGCCATATAATTAAGGAATCAGGGAATGACATAAATTTAATAATTTGCCCTGTAATGCATTCTCTCAAATTTCATACAGCCAATAACTTTGTCTTAAAATCCACCATCCTAAAACCTCCATATGTAGGATGACGATAAAGGTAAATTAGGATCACACGCCAGGCATATTTTTACCTTGAAATTATAGAACTTCACTTGCATTGTAACAAACAAAATCTATAATTTCATTAATTATTTTGTAATGTGAGAGAAACACATGTTAGCAAGGCCTAAGTCTGATGTGCTCGAATTATGCTGGACTTGGGTGTATACTTTAGATGAAGCAGGTGATAGGAGTTAAAATGAAACAGAGCCCACCTCGGTTTGGACCATTCCAGTTCGTTGGGATCTAAAATTTTTGACAGTTTCAACAAGATTATAAGAGCTTCTGTCACCAATGAGAATCCTCTCAATTGTACTATGGATGGTGATGTAAGCACCAGTTCTTCCAATACCTGCACTGCAGAAAGAGACCAAGATAGTGTTAAGAGAATAAAAAAATGTGTATAAAGTAACATAGCATCAAGTTGAAGCAAACCTGCAATGTGCAACTATAGGATTTTCCTTCGGAATGTGATGTAACAGTTTTCGGATCTGTCTTACAGCATCAGTATTGTTTGGCACTCCATGGTCAGGCCAATCAGGATATTCTATATGGAGTACAGAATGAACCTTGTCTGACTACATTATGAAAATCAGTGTTCAGATGATCTATAATCATAAAATGCTTCTAGATGTACTGGTAGCTAATAAGCAATGCAGATTTTGTTATATTAAATGACAACACAGCAGAACTGAAGACGCATAAACGGAAAATGCATCCCCAAACCCTACAGGACCCTCCTTTAACGGAAACTTGTAAACGGAATGATCCCCAACCACAAACATCAGCTAAAGAAATCCAATTTCAAACTACAAGCTTGAATACAATTAAATAAAATGCACCAAAGGTCCTAAACTTCTTCAGTTGTGTAACATTTGTTTATTTCAAAATGGTATAACCTTAAAATTGTTCTTTTTAGATGTGATGGGATAAGACTATTCCCCACACTTCAAATTTAAGGTGAAAGTGAGACTCGAACTAGGGTGGGTGAGTTCACAACCTCGTGTGCCTACCATTGCACACCAAGAGAGTCCTCAACTTTAAAATTGTTCTGTCATGCCACTTCAATCAATCTCTCAGCAAGAGTAGTGAAAGTGGTGTGGTGTGGCATGCTGATATAAATGCTGATCTAGAATGACACCATGTCTTTTTTTATTTAAAAATCCCAGTCAATAATAAAAGAACCGTAAAACTGTAAAAGTTTACATTTGGTAAAAAAAGAAAATTTAAAAAATGTTCCAAAAACAATCTAAAACATGGCATGCTCACATGGTCCTCATGCTAACATAAATGCCAATCTAGCATGCTGATGTCTTGTATATCATTTCTTAAAAAATAAGTCATCAAAGCAATATAAAAAGAAATAAAATATTCCAATAAGTACAAAAAAAGAAGAAGAAGAATAACATAAAGTTCCTAAAGAAGCTAAATTAAATAATCTGAAACTTTAGAAAATATTTTGTTGAAGTGGATTTACTATGACAGTAGCAATGACATATAACTATGTATATATTGTAAAAGTATGATGTACATTTTACCACACCATGGTGTAAGTTTGACGCTACTTAGGAACATTTAGCAAATATATATTTACAGATAAATGAACCAGAGTCCAGAGGCATTAGAGATGTACATAACAATATAGCAATATGGACATCAGTTTTTTAAAACAAAAAGGTGTATAGTTCTGTCGTAGCTATTACATGCCTTATATTTTACATGGTCCATCAAACAAATACAAGAAATTACAATTTTTCAAAAAGAAATCAATCAAATTTATTCGAAAAATTGTAAATACAATAACAGTAATGAAGGCCTTGCTTCATTCATCCTGATGACCACATACTTTTTGTCACATGTGACTTAACCGATATCTTTACCATCACAGTATTACCTAAGGTTAATCATTCAAATCCTCACTGAACAATAGAATTGCACATTCATCAATAATAAGAAATGATGCCAAGTGTCATCTAGGAGATTTAATGCAACACAACTTACAATGATCACTGTCTCAAAAGAAAAAAAGCATATTAAGTTTCTAAATAAATGTTATGTCATGTTGCGACTTGTGAGCACTAAAAAAGACAGGACAAACCTATAAAAACGGAACTGAAGTCCATGAACAAGGACATTATTTGTCTTCAACATTGTATGATGCAGAAGAAAAAATCCTTGGTGGGAAAAATGTAAGAGGAAAAAATAAAAGAAAGCATACATGGATATCTTTAAATTTCTTTACCTCATTGAATTGCACCTGCACATCACGCAACCATAATTGATGGTTATCTCTTTTGGCCTTCCTAATCTTAACATTATACTTTCCATATGCTCCTTGTCCATTGCCCAATGGAAGATACTCATCACACTGCCATTATTTTAAATATAATTTCTTTAACATGCATTTCTATGAGGAAATATTGATGCTTAATAGCACAGTGAAAGCCAATGGATAATCATGTCCAATTGGCAATGACTTCTGCATGCATAAAGTTGGAAGCACATCATCATTACCTATTGTTTTCAAAATGCATTCAGCAAGGCAAAGGCAACATGGATGGATGCCACAAAGACAACTTTCAAGTTAGGCAAGTTTTTAAAATCCACATAAAGAGGACCAGAGGAGCTTCAAAAATCCCATCCAGAATTTTCAGCCATTCTGCACCCCCCCCCCGGCGCACACCCCCACAAAAAAACCTTAGTTCTAAGTGGGATCCTGTTAGTTGATTGCCTGTATTACCGATCAACTTACAGGGCTTACTAGCCAGGTGGTTTTCCCTTTCTCCCTGCAAGAAGTTATTGCCTACTCTTTGCTCAAAACCTTAACACTAATAAGAGGATTCTGCTCACTTAGATTCACCGTTTGTGAGTGACGAGTGCATTTATGAATATTTGCATCCACCCAGAATTGAGCCCTACCTTTGTTTTCCAATTTTTATATTATATTCTCAAGCAGTAACATCTATAGTTTTCTCCGAAAGAATTGCAAATTTGCATTGATGTTTCATACATAGTTTGCTACCTTTCTCATCTTGTGGAGATGGTTTATGCTTAAGATCTCATATGGCATACATGCTGTAGTTTGATAATATTGTTAATTGAAATGGTTCTGTTCAGCTTATACAATTGATTAGGTGAACATCTAAGGCAATGGTTTTATAATGTGAAATTCATAACAAACATTTTATTAATACACACACGAGAAATAAATTTGGCTATTCATATTGTTCTGCCTCCCTGGTTCATATAAGAAAGAAAGATTACACATGTAAGAATACAAGCATGACTGGGTCTCATTTGAACATCAGCTCAATTCAATGGAAGTTGAGTAGATTGTTTAATGTAAGCAAGCACCTTAACACCGTCGAACTGTGTGAGCATAACAATCACAGGACACTGATTTTCATAAACCATTTCCCAAAAATCCTCAAATGTCTTGACAAGTGGACCTTGAGTGGAAATAAATCTTGCAATTTTGTTGTCCTTAGTAGCCTGCAAGTTTCATACTCCACATCTTAAGCTGCTCTTCAATTGTCCCAAACAGGATTCAGAAAGGCAAAACGAACAGAGATACATTAAAAAGACAGGATAATACAGAACTTACCTTTATAAAGCTTGCATTGATGTAATCGTTGCTTGGAGTTTGACTAGTTGTTGATGATTTTAGCCGTACCCTGGTATCATCAACTAAAGGCAAGAAAGGAGTCACATTTAATCCAATTCATAATGCTACTAGGAGATCTTGCTAGCTGCACACCAACAAATTACAAATACAGGTAGAAAATCTCACATGGTAAGACATCAATATAGCGGTTTTTCCCTATTAGCAGCATCGCGAGCCACACTAGACCTTTTCGTCAGCTCCTGATGCATTGTTCTCATGTCCTGAAAACATGACCAACAAATATGAAATAGAAATACTACAAAAGTATCACTTTCATGATAGCTAAATCCTTGCTTACTCTTGCACCTGCTCTTTGTTTATTTGCGCCACAAAGAATTGCTAATCGCAGAACAGTTCAGGAGGCACTAATTGATGACAATTGGATTCGAGATATTAGAGGTAGCCTTCCTAGTGAGGCACTTTTAGAGTATCTCCGCATTTGGGACCTCTTATCCGGGTTTGTGCTCACTCCAGGCACGGAGGATCAGCATGTTTGGACGCCATCTCCTCTCGGTGAATTCTCAACAAGATCACCTACCGTCGTTTTCGGAGGATCTGTGGAATTTGAGCCGTGGAAGGCAATTTGGAAAACCTGGGCCCCTCCTCGTTGCAAATTCTTTGTTTGGTTGGCTGCTTTAAACCGTTGTTGGACAGCGGATCGCTTGGCCCGTCGCGGACTGGATCACCCGGAGCATTGCCCATTCTGTGATCAAGAGGAAGAGACTGTGCAACATTTGCTCACTTCTTGTGTGTTTACAAGGAGCGTGTGGTCTTCAGTGTTATCTCGGATTGGTCTGCAGCATTTAGCTCCGGGGGTGAATGACTGCATTTTTACAGATTGGTGGCGTCAAACTTCACAAGGGGTTCCCAAGGTTATTCGTAAGGGTTTTAATTCCTTGGTCATGTTGGTGGCTTGGTTGATTTGGAAGCATATGAATAGTTGTGTTTTTGAGGGCTCTTCTCCTACCCATAATGTTATCATGCGGGACATTAGTGAGGAGGCCAGGGTGTGGTGTATGGCGGGAGCTAAGGGGCTCCGTAGAATTTGGCATTGATGCCTCCTTGTTTTTGTTTTTTCCCCTAGGGGGGTTGAGTCGTCTAGACTCTTTTGTAATTATTACTTCTTCTTAATTCAATGATGCGCAGCTTCTCCTGGGTTCGAGAAAAAATGATAGCTAAATAAATTTAATAGCATGTCTTAGATGCATAAACTATAAGATATGAACATTTGACTAGATATCTTGAAAACAGGCAAAAAAAATCATTAAATAGAAATGAACTGCAATCTTACGGAAGACAATTTCTTAAAAAGGAGGAAGCTAAATTTTCCATCAGCACAAGTCCTAATTGAGTTGCAAAAATAAATCAATTCCATGAGTTCTTATTATATTGAGTTTGAGTTGCATTATCAACAGGTAATCCAGTAGCAATTATATTCGAACAATATATGTCTTCATGCAACTGTGATAAAATACCAAATCCATGGTCTCTTAATCGAACGAGTGAAGAACACGCAGTCCATCAGATCTTGTAGCACATGATATGGCCAACCGGCCACAATGCCATGTAAACAAAAAGGCCCTTTTGAGTTTATCCAACCACAACATTACCGATGATAGTTTATAAAATCAAATAATAACTTAATAATTGATTCGAGAAATAGTATTGAGTTGTATGCACTAGCCAATTCACCTAAAACCTTAAGCTGATGAGGAAAGATGGCCAATTCACTTATACTTCAACACCCCCCCTCACATGTAAGTTATCTCAAGTCTAAAACATAGAATAGAAGTGAGTTGCAATTATTTTTAATTATACCAACCAGTTTTGAACTCAAAACCTCTTGACTCTGATATCATATTAAATTTTATGCACCAACCAGTTCATCTAAAAGTTTAAACTTATGAGGAAAGACGGGTGGCCTCATCTCCTGCAGGAGGTGTAGAAGTAGACTACCTGAAAGGAGACTGAACCGGTGGTGGCAGACAAGGTCATACACCAGTGATATGTCCCCAAAGATGAAGACCATCGGACGTGATCTCTATGAGTGAAGACCACAACCTGTAGTTCATCCCATGGAGCTTTGTTCCTAAGAATAGGATCACAGCTAATGGAACGAAAGCCATTGGTAGGTGGCACTGGATGGCGCGACGACCAAGGCAACAAGGTCTAACAAGCGGCATTGGATGACGCGGTGGTTAGATCGACGTGAAGTTTTTTTGGAAGCAACCGGTTTCTATAGAAACTATTGGTTTCTATAGAAACCAAATAGTTTCTAAACTATATGGGTCAGAGTCGGTGAGGAGACTCCCGAGGGCGACGACGTCCCTAATTGGCGGTCATGGGCTTGGTTAGCACATCCGAGCAGTCTTGGGCTTGACGACGACGGCGTCCGGCGACCGAGTGGTGGCGCAGCTCGAGCGCCCGAGCGACGGCGTTGGGACTTGGCGGTAGCCGTGCTTGGTGGGGCTCGAGTTGATCCGATCCGGGCAAGCGGTCCGGTGGCCTTGGGTTTGACGGCCGGCCCAAATGAGGGTAGCGGCGGTGAGAGCGCGCGACCAGAAGGGTGGCGACGGCCAACCGCGGCGGCGGTGGTGGGATGGCAATGGAAAAACTAGGTTAGTATTAGGGGAAAACGGGTCGGGTTAATCCCACCGATCCGGCAGACCGAATCGATTGGTACCGAATCCGACTAGTACCGAATCCGAGAAAAAATATGGGTTAGGATATGGTAACAGAATATCCGTCCGAATCGAATATCCGTCCGAATCCGATACATCTTCAAGTTTGATTTCAGGTTAGTGCTACTATTTGACGTTTCATTTTCTTTGCAATGGTAAAATAAAGTCTTCCACATCAGCTATTAAATAGTAACATCAAGTCGGTCGTCCTACTCCATTTATTGCCTGTATGCATTCCTTACAAACAAGTAGGGTGCAAACGAAATGGGTTAATCCGACCGATCCGACACCGAATCCGATTGGTACCGAATCCGAGAAAAATATGGGTTAGGATATGGTAACAAGAATATCCGTCCGAATCCGACCCGTTTTCACCCCTAGTTAGTATCCTAGTTCTGATACCATGTTATGAATATTGTGCATGTATTCATGAGGCCCAATGAGCAATATATATAGAGAGTACAAGAAACTATATGCAAATACAACCTTACATATATATGTAATTACAAAATAATATGCCTACTCTAATAGGTAGAACACTAGACATTCTCAATACCAAAATACTTACATACGATGATATCATTAAGTCCATTTCTGGTAGATGAGTGAGAGAACAATTAAGGCCCTTAAATCTAGAAACGGTAATAAAACTCTAGGAGTAACTTTTACAAATCAAGTTCAAGTCTGCTAGGAGTAATAATATACAGCTAACAGCCCAACATTCTCGAGTCAATCCGTCCCTGCAACCTACTATTCTCAGTTTACTCATTCAAATCTTGCGTCATAGTGAGTTTAACTAACGACAGTTCTTATGTAGTTTCAAGAAAACAAAGTACAACATCTTTCTCACAAAAAGTGCAAAAAAGGGGAATCATATTTCCACTCATTTCCTCATATCATACTATCGCATCAGATCCCCACCCCATTGCTTCACTTCACAGCAACCCAACACCAATGCTTCACTTCAAAGCAATGCATCACTACGGAAAGTAATACATAAATCATGCAAGGAAAAGGCACATCCGAAAATATTTTCAACTGCACATCTGTTACTTCGATTACAATTTGGTAGTTCAGTCAGACAGGCCTCTATTACTGGAGAAGGATAAATGACCTTTTTGTATTTAACTGCGTAATTACACTGACTAGCACGAAAAGGCCATGTCAATTTATGAATAAACAGCAAAATCCCGACATATTCTACCAATAAATCACGCAATCACTAAAAGAAAATGAGCGCTAAAAAGCCATTACGGGTTCAGACTGAAGACCCCAATAGGTTAGCGCCGATGAATACGCTTAAACCATGGAGGAAACAACAAAATTACACAAAAAAAATTAAATGGACAGTCACTACCCAAACCAAGCAGACGATGCCAAACTACCATGTGGACAGAGATAATATGCAATAATTGGCACAAATTTGAGAACCATCACACGGAACGATCAGAAAGCAATCATACCGGGAGGCTTCCGAACTCTTCGGACAAGACATCCAGCTGGTTGCTCCTCGCCTCGAAATGCGCGAGCGCCTCCTTGCATGGGCCGACCTGCTCGGGCGTCAGCTCCGGCAGCGACGGCTCGGCCTCGACGTCTACGTGGAATGGCGCGGCCCCGGGCGCCGGATTCCGAGAGGACTGCCTCTCCTGCGTCGGCTGGCGGGAGCCGGATCCGGAGCCAGCGAGGCGGGTGACGGCCCTCGCCTTCTCGCGGAGGCCGCCACCGCGGGAGCTCGTCGCGTTCCCCGTGGCTGCGGAGGCGGGGGCCGGAGTCGTCGCCGTGGTGAGGTGGTCGTCGAGGTGGACGCGGGTATAAATGAAGGGAAATTTGAGGGGTGGTTGCACGAATTGTCCTTTTGTTTTTTTCCGCAAGACTTGACCGGGTTGGTGAGGTGGAAATGCAAGTGGGATTTTGGATTCGAATTTTTGGGATTTGAACCAAATTCTAAAAATTCTTAAAGAATTCCTCTTTATGCAAAAACCTCCCAATGTGATCAAAATAAGGGTAGTGAAGTGGCCGTTTTCTTTCGGGACTGTCGGGGTTATATTACTGAAAAATAATTAAGACGTTACACTGTGTGACCGATGCTCTGAGGTTGGGAGTGTTTCTTCAGTTTTCTAGAACAAATGAAAATTAGACCCATAGTATTAAGGGTGTTTTAATTGGCCGAAGCGGATGGGTTTTAGTTTGAGTTTTTAGTTTTGGCTAAAATAAAACAGTACCGGTTAGAAGAAATAGTTTTTGAAATAAAATTTGAAAAAAAAAACTTTTGAATGATGTCAATGGCCGACTCGGTGGCTCTCGAAAAGGACTTCAACTGTTTTTGAAAGCGACTTAAAGAATGTACTTTTTAAAGCTAAGGTGTTTAAATCGGCTTCGACTTCTAATTTGAACACCGCTTAGTGTTAAAAAAACCTCTAGTTTCCCTCGCACGTTAGAGACTCTTTTAGGAAATCACTAAACTTAAAAGGGTGTGAAAAGGTCTATGTCGGCAGGATTTCCTCCTCCGTCGGATCCCGCCTGATTAGGCCGTCGCCCTCCGATCGGAGCTGCCGAACATGCGCTTGGTCTCGGCTGTGTCGCTCGTTCTTCTTCACTGCGTGCTGCGTCGGTGCGTGTGCCTGACGGTGGCCCTACCATTTGGTTGGGCTCCTCTTGTAGTGACTCTTGCTAAGGATCGTGTGCCAGCACGCGCTGCGTCTTCCTCCGGAGGCGCCGCGGCCGTACCCCGGTGGCTGGCCATGGTTCGTCGCCGGGTACGTCGATACAGCCGCTCGGTACGAGTTGCCTTCCCCTGGACGAGACGCACCATTCAGCGACTCTACTGTTCAGTGGCTCTTGCTAAGGTTCTGCATCGTGTGCCAACACGCGCTGGGCCTTCCTCGGGAGGTACTGCGGTCGTACCGTGGTGGCTGGCCATGGTTCGCCGTCGGCTACGTCGCTACAGCCGCTCGGTATGGGATGTCTTTCCCTGGACGAGATGCACTATTTTCTTGTGGTCTCCGCCATGTAGGGCTCTGCTCCTACCTTGCTGTTTTGCTTTGGTCTCCTTTCTTACCACGTTTCCTTCCTTTCCTACCTTCCACCGCCATGTTCTTCGTGTTATCGAATAAATCTGACTAGGTGAAAGTTCTCTGTGTGTCATAATGTTCGGGTTTCTGTGTGATCGTTACAACCGGTTCTCTATGCCGTTATTTACAACCGGTTTGTGTGGTCATTGCAACCAGGTCTCTGTGTGGTCGTAATGACCGGTGTCTGTGCGGTCGTTATGACTGGTGTCTGTGTAGTCGTAGGCGTCGTGGTCATAGGTGTTGTGGTCGTAGGCGTCATAGTCGTAGGCGCCGCGGTCGTGGCTCCTACGTGTCCGTGGTCGAAGCGCAGCCTATGTGTGTGGTCGTAGCTGCAGTGCCACGGTCGAAGACCAGCCGAGTTTGAAGCCAGTGGTTGTGGTCATGCGGCCAGTTATTGTAGCAGTCGGTGGTAATACCACCATAGCAGGCGTCAGCATGGGTGGTCGTGGATGACGCAGGTCGTCCTTCGGTCGGCTAACTACTTGGTGTGGGTAGGCGGCATGGTGGTTGAGGCTGGAGAGTTCAGACCTCGGCATGTCTAGCTTTTGATTGTAAAGCAGAGTCTGTAAAATAGAGTCGAGTTGTAAGTTGCAGTAGCGCAAGAAAGAGAATACGAAAAATAACCTCCCCAAACACTCTTCGCCTCATATGACACCGTTCTTGCTTCTTCTCATCTCGGTTCTACTCCGTTTCCCATTCGACAATAGAGTACTCTCGAGCGATTTGGGCATGTTGATCCTCGGGTGTTCTCCCAACACTTGGTATCAGAGTACGGTGCAAGCCCAAATACCCACGGTTCGAGCTAATGGCCATCACCATGCAACAGGCGCCGAAGGAGAGCGGAGGTGTGCCCTTCCATTACCCGATGCTAACATCCTCCAACTACACCACGTGGGCAATCAAGATGGAAGTGCTGATGGATGCCCAGGGCATCTGAGAGGCTATCGAACCGATGGCCAGAGTGGTCGTGGAGGCGAAGAAGGACAAGTCAGCGCGGGCTTTCATCTTCTAAGCCATACCCGAAGACATTCTTCTTCAGGTGGCCAAGAAGAAAACAACCAAGGAGGCATGGGGTTCTTTGAAAACTAGATACTTGGGGGTAGATTGGGTGCAAAAGGCGTGTCTGCAAACATTGCGGAATGAGTTTGCAGGATTACATATGAAGGAGGGAAAGTCCATCGATGACTTTGCTGGGAAGTTGAGCGGGATGGTGAGCAAGTATAGAGCGCTCGGTACAACCCTAGATGACCTAGTGCTCGTGAAGAAGCTCCTCGACTCAGCGCCCGATAAATTCCTCTCGATGGTAGCCTCAATCGAGCAGTACTCCGATCTGGAGATGATGCCGTTTGAGGAGGCCATAGGGCGGCTGAAAGCGTATGAGGAGAGAATCCATCATCACGCTGGCAATTCCAATACTGATGGATAGCTCCTCCTCACTTACACTGAGTGGTTGGAGCGGTAGAAAGGCGGCAGGAAGTCGTTGACAAGTAATAAGGGGCGAGGCACTGGAAACTGAAACAGACATGGTCAGGGCAAAAGTCGTGGCCAAGGGCGCGGCCGTGGGTGCAGTCGAGGACATTCTGCTAGCTCCGGTGGGACATGAAAGGAAGGCGCTGGAGGTGGCAGGGACAAAAGTCACATCCAGTGTTTCAATTGTTACAACAAGGGGCACTACACCTCTGAATGTCACAACAAGCGCCGAGAGGAGGTGAAGCTGATGCAAGACCAAGAGGAAGAGCCAACGTTGATGTTGACGGTATGTGCGGAGGAGCTGCACAACCTGGTGCTTCTAAACAAGTAGCACATCCTACCGGAATTGCGTGCAGAAGGTGACGAGTACGTCACAACTCAGGAGCAGCCCACTTTTGGAGTGTGGTATCTAGACAATGGTGCTAGTAACCACATGACAGGACAACGATCATTCTTCACCCAGCTTGATGAAAGCGTCATCGACAGGGTGAGCTTCAGTGATGGATCGACTGTACAAATCAAGGGAAAAGGCTCAATCCTGTTCGAGTGCAAGAATGGAGCAATGGGTGTTGACAGAGGCATACTACATTCCTAGCCTTTGCAATAATATCATGAGTTTGGGACAGTTGATAGAGGATGGCACCAAGATCGTGCTCCTAGACGACCTGCTTTAGATGTATGACAAGACCGACAAACTCATGATGAAGATGAAATGCATGACCAACAGATTGTATGAGGCCGTTTTGCATACTTATGCTCCAGCTTATCTTGCAGTGTCCTTGGCCAAACCGGAGTGGTTGTGGCATGCTCGGTTGGGGCACCTTAATTTTTAGGCAATGAAAATGATGGTCAATAAAGGCATGATGCAGGGAGTGCCAAGAATAGAGCACCTTGCACAAATATTTGAGGGATGTTTACTGGCTAAGCAAAGTCGACAACCCTTCCCAAGACAAGTTTAGTACAGAGCAATGCAGCCGCTAGAACTTGTCCACATAGATTTGTGCAGCCCGATCACACCTCAGACGCTAGTTGGGAGCAAGTATTTCATACTGCTTGTCGATGACTTCAGCAGGATGATGTGGTTATACACACTGATGTCGAAAGTCGAAGCTATGAGTGCTTTTAAGAAGTTTAAGGTGCTGGCAGAGAAGGAGACTGGGTGCAGTCTGAGGACTATGTGGACGATCGGGGTGGTGAGTTCCTGTCAAAACAATTCGCACAGCTGTGTGATGAAGAAGGAGTCCTCTGGCATCTCACAGCACCTTATTCACCTTAGCAGAACGAGGTGGTCAAGCGCTGGAACTAGACTATGCTGGCGACAACTCGAAGCCTTCTGAAGACTATGGGAGTTCCAGGCATGATGTGGGGAGAGGCAGCTCGACATGCTGTATACTTGCTAAACCGAGTGCCGACCAAAGACCTGGACAGTGTCACTCCGTATGAGGCATGGATAGGTAGGAAACCGAGTATTGAACATCTGAAGATTTTTGGTTGTACTGCACATGCAAAGATACCTACTATCCACTTGAAGAAATTGGATGACAGGAGTAAAGCAGTAGTATACATGGGCGTTGAGGAAGGATGTAAGGCTCATCGCTTATATGATCCCCACAGCAAAAGACTTCTTGTGAGCCGGGATGTGCTGTTTGAGGAGGGCTAGAAGTGGATTTGGGAGGAGCCAAGCAGTTGTAAGATCGGTGAAGTAGCAGAGTTCACTGTAGCAGAACCTACAACAGAGTCTGACGGGCAATTCGACCAACAAGTCTTAGCTGTGGCAGACTCGATTGTAGACTCGTTAGCACCAGAGCCAGAGGACAGAAACCCACATCATCTGCATCACTTGATGGTCAGCCAGCCTCGGCGGCCCATTCTGACCCCTCATCTTCGTCAGCTGGAACAGACAAAGAACCCAAGAGATACCGAGCACTCCCAGAAATCTACGCAGAAACATAGCTTATTAACTTGATCCAGAGCTTCTACTATTGGTGTCTAAAGAACCGCAGACCTATCAAGAAGCCGTGAAATCACCCGAATGGCAGGATGCCATGAGGAAGGAGCTGGAGGCAATAGAGAAGAATAAAACCTAGACCCTCACTGAGCTACCGACTGGTCACAAAGCAATTGGACTCAAAATGGGTATACAAAGTGAAGAAAGATTCAAACATGAATCTTGTCAAACACAAAGCACGACTCATTGCAAAGGGTTATGTGTAGAAATAAAGGATAGACTATGAAGAGTGTACACACCGATGGCGAGAATGGAAACGGTGAGACTGTTGTTAGCACTAGCAATTCAAGAGAGTTGGGAGATCCATCATCTTGATGTCAAGTTGGCATTTCTGAATGGAAGGCTCTAGGAGGAGGTTTATGTGAAGCAGTCCAAGGGTTTCACCGTTGCAAATTGGGAGCACCTTGTGTACAAAACTGTCCAAGGTGCTCTATCGTCTGCGACAAGCTCTAAGGGCATGGAATATCCGACTGGACAGCACTCTGAAGGAACTCGGATTTCAAAATGTCCACAAGAGCAAGCTCTCTACAAAAGAAGCACTAGGTCTGAGCTGCTGGTCATAGGAGTATATGTTGATGACTATCATTACCGACACAAGCAAAGACCAGATACACCTGTTCAAGAAATAAATGATGAGAGAATATGAGACGAGTGATCTTGGACTCCTCTCATATTACCTAGGAATCAGGGTAGAGCAAAGGAAAGGATCTCACCTTGAGCAATCAGAGTATGCTAAGAAAGTCTTGAAAGTGGCTGGTATGTGAGAATGCAATTTGGCAAAGGTTCCTATGGAAACTAAATTGCATTTGAGCAAAGATAAGGGTGGAGTACCAGTGGATGCTATAGACTTCTATCGCAATAGGTAGTCTGAGGTATCTCACACACACACGACCGAATTTGAGTTACTCAGTGGGCATGTTGAGCAGATTTATGCAAACTCCCAAGGAGTCGCATTTGCAGGCAGTCAAGCAAGTTCTGAGATATGTAAAGGGCACTATCAAATCTTGTCTAGAGTATACGCAAGGAGGTGAAGGACTATTGATAGGCTATAGCAATAGTGACCTCGCTGGAGATGTGGAAGACATGAAGAGCACGAGTGGCTTCGCCGTTTACCACTTCGGAAGCTTGATCGCATGGAGCTCACAGAAATAGAGGATAATCGCACTCTCCTCATGCGAAGCGGAGTTCATGACGGTAACAAGCGCAACTTGTCAGGCGATCTGGCTAAGAAATTTACTGAGCAAGATCACCAGAAGGAAGCCCGAACCATTGACATTGTTCGTGGACAACAAGTCGACGATTGCACTTATGAAAAACCCGGTGTTCCACAAAAGAAGCAAGCATATTAATACTCACTTTCACTTCATCAGAGAATATGTGGAACAGGAACAAATAAGAGTGGAGCATATCAGCATAGAGGAGCATCGAGCTGACATCCTCACCAAGGCCCTTCCCAGATTTAAGTTTTGTGAGATGCACGAACTGATCGGCATCAGAGACCTCACAGCCTAAGTCAGGTTTAGGGGGATGAGTCTTACGAATAAACCTGACTAGGTGAAAGTTCCCTGTGTGGTCGTTTACGACTGGTCTGTGTGGTCGTAATGATAGGTGTCTCTGTGGTTGTTATGACCGGTTCTCTGTGTGGTTGTTTACGACCAGTCTGTGTGGTCATAGGCGTCATGGTCGTAGGCACCGTGGTCATAGGCGCCGTGGTCGTAGGCGCCGCGGTCGTGGCTCCTGTGTTTCCGTGGTTGAAGCGCAGCCTGTGTGTGCATGGCCGTAGCTATAGTGCCGCGGTCGAAGACCAGCCAAGGTTGAAGCCAGTGGTTGTGGTCGTGCGGGACCATCAGAGTGCATTTGGCGTTACCGTAGCGCTTGGTGGTAATCGAGCGAGCATCAACACGGGTGATTGTGGATGACGCAGGTCGTCCTTCAGTTGGCTAATTGCCCGGTGTGGGTAGGCGACGTGGTGGTTGACGTCGGAGAGTTCGGACCTCGGCGTGTCTAATTTTTGATTGTAAAGCGGAGTCTGCAAAATAGAGTCGAGTTGTAAGTCGCAGTAGCGCAAGAAAGAGAATAGAAGAAAAAACCTCTTCCAACACTTTTCGTCTCATACGAATATACGATTCTGTTCTTGCTTCTTCTCGTCTAAGTTCTACTTTGTTTCTTGTTCAACAACAATAGAGTAATCTCGGGTGATTAGGACATGTTGATCCTCGGTGTTCTCCCAACACTTCGTTTGCCTTCGCCAGTTGTCCGTCCCTTTTTTTGCTCGCTTATAGTGCCGACTAGTAAGCTACCGATGGATTTTGGTTGAGGTGGGCTACGCTTGCGCTACTTAGTTTCTTTGAGGATTTCATGCGCTCGCCGTTTGATTTCTTTGCGCTACTTAATTATTTGGGGATTTCATTCATTCGCCGTTTGAGTTCTTGGGTTTTGGTTTGGGTTCGGTGTTCGCTGTTTGATGTCCTTGCACTGCTTAATTATTTGGGGATTTGATGAGTTCGCCGTTTGATTTCTTTGGTTTTGGTTTGCGTTCGGTGCAACGTGCTTTCGTGCTTAGGCAGCGTATGCCTGGTTGCCATCTACGTCAGACGTCATGCTAGGCAGCGAGAAACAGACGTCATGCTAGTCAGCGAGAAATCTTTCGCCTGTTCTTGATGTTCTTACTTTAGTTTCCTGCTAGGTTGGCCAGCTGTTGGTGCTAACTGTTTTCGATCATATGCTTTGCAGCTTTCTTCTTCTTCTTCAGATTCTACATGTTTCTCTCTCCACTCCCCTTCGGGTCTGCTGTCCAGTCTTCTCCAAGGTCCTGCTAAGGTTTCTGTTCGTTCCCGCTTTTAGTTCCTTCAATATGATTTGAGTCACATGCCGCATCTGTATGGAGTTATTATTCGCATGGTTAGTGTTTTCTTTACGAATGGTAATGTTGCATTACGTACTAAAGAATTACACTATTTTTTATGAGCATTGTTCCCTCCTTTCAGTTCTGTCTTTGCCAATGCTAGATTGTGTGCTTTGTTCATCTACTTGCCTATCTCGGTATCTCCTACCTACGATACACCATTTGTTATGTGTGCTTCCATGCTATCATTCTGTGTTTGTGCTCCGATGTGCCTTCTTGGTTATTTTGTGCCTGCTTGTAAGTTTACAACACATAGATTAGTTTCCTTCTTCCTCCTCATAGGATGGTACTTTTATCATTGCAACGCGATCTGCTTTTTGTTACATGCATTTTTGTGATGTTAGAGATAAACGCAATTTCTTTGATAGATATTGGACCGAACTTGCTGACGATATTCAGTACCGCATTAGAATCGCTTTGTAGAATCCTAAGTATATTATTCCTCTCCTGATTCTACAGAACATGCTTCTCCAATAACTAGAATACGTTTAGTAGGGATGGAGCGAAGTTAGCGGACTATAATCTGCCACAAAAAGACCATGAAGAACGACTTCCTGGAAATATATTGATACATGAAGAAATGCCAAGCTAAAGTCAAATAAGCATTGATTTGAAATTAAATGGATTATTAGCATGTCAAGATGCTTAAATGCATAGTTTAGCTAAAGGGGTCCAAAAATGAGCCAAGCCATGTCAATATTCTAAATGGAGTAAAAAAGTTATAATTGAGTCAATTTAGAGTGTCATAAGTTCAAAATTTAATCATTTTATTCAAGCACTTGATACCACTATTAATTGAGCAAATTTAGCACATTTGGTATTATCTGAAATTCATATTTCACCATTTTTATTTTCTTAGCCATATGCTAAATCTCAAGCCTTATGCGACCACCCCAAGCAACAAGGTTAAAGAAGTGATCTTAGTCATCCAAAAGTACCTTGAGTTCATGCCTAGTGCAATGACAAGTCGTCTCATAAGAAAGAATTAGTGAGATCAGTTTTTTTTGCACAAAAGAGATTATTTTACATTTTCTTTACTTAGTTCAAGAACAAAGAGCTAATATTAACTCATACTTCAATAAATAACCAGCATAGCTCAATCTAAAACTCAATTTAGCTTCAAGACTCAACTTTGTTTATTTGACATGGCATGAATCATAAGAGGATCACTAGAGCAAAAAGTTAGTCACAAGACCCAACGTGACATGATTTAATTCAAACTTCTCACATTTAATAAAAGCTGGTATGGCAAAAGCTAAGCAACACATCAAAGTACGTGATGAATCTAGCAAGCTTAGCACAAAATATGGCAAGATGTAAAACAAGATATCATGTCACATAAGGATAATAGTTAAAGCTCTATGTGCATAGTGAAATTAAAATCCAACAAAATATATATAAATACACAAGAAGTAAGCTTCCCTTGAAAAGCAGCCTAAAAAAAAAGCTCCAACTCCCCCTAAAGAAGGCAAATTGAGAAGAACCAAAAAATTAGATGTAAAACTAGAAAAATGAAGGTTCACTCTCAATGAGATGACTCTCAAACATACCCTTCCCACATGGTCTCTAACCTATAACCTCATACAACGGAGCAAAAGGCAACACTAGCTATCATAACACAAGACACTAGTGGACAAGAAGAAATAGTAAAGAATTCTAGAGAACCATTTGGATGAGAAGTGTGTTTGAGACAAAATCATTTAGAGTTGGTTCCTATCTATCCAAACAGACCCTTCGTACCACTAGAATAGGAATGCTATGTGAAATCAAGTGGTGTGAAAGTAAGAAACTGAAGGTCACAAGGGAGAAAACCTCTGTCACATCGCTTGGCGATGTGGTGTAGTTGATGTGGTAGAAGCTAACTGAAACTGCATCGTGAGATCAATAGAAACCTCCACCAGAAGCTCAAAGGATGTGAGAGACCCAAAGCATCCACACAAGGCAACTCAAACATAGGAACAATTGGTATCCTAGTACTAGGGTAAGTGATGTACAAGTATTGATCCGGTACTAAGATACATGACAACAAAAGTAGCATGACAAGCATAAATGACAAAGAACACATGAGAACACCCCCCACACAAGCTCTATCTAGACCTTACCAAATCATCTAGGCCAACAAAACCTAGTGCAAACCAAATCTAGAATAAGCTTGTGGACTAATCAAATTTCTCATGATATCTAGACATAAGCACAATCTAAAACTACCAAGATGACGTACAGACTATTTTTATGCTAGGACATAAATGAATAAGTTCAAGATATACATGCATCTCAATGAATCACAACCATACACACATAGCAAGTAACAAAGAAAAGTCATAAAAGCACATGCTAGTATGGATACAAGTATAAGCATGTACACATGAACCAAAAATGATAAAAATGCATGAATAAATATAGCATCATGATATAGAAAACTATCCAAGATATAATCAAGCTCAAAACATCCATAATCAAGTACGCATCATGTAGACATACATCATGACAAACAAAAATTATGGAGTATGCTAACGTGTATAAATAATGGTGAATGAACATAAATGGTAAGATGTAGGCAATAAACCAAGCTAGATATAACAAATCACAAAATCATGATGATGCTTGACTCCTGATACACACAAGTAACTCATGCTTATGAAGTTAAGTCAAATCTTAAGCATCCAATTAATGCATACTAATATGATACAAATGATGAAAAAGATTCAAGCTCTCCCTCAAAATAGGCCAAAACGACTAATAACCCTTAACTCTCCTTGCAAGGAAACAAAACGAAAAGAATCAAATGCCTTAGAGAAACTATCTGCAACCTGTTGATTGGAACTAAAGAGTGAAGCACAACATCATCCTTGTCTACATAGTCTCTAAGGGAAAGGATGACTCCAAGCTAGTGAGTGAATCTAAAACACTAGAAATCCCTACTATTGTATACTAGTGATTGAAGAAGCAAGCTCGATCTAGAATGGAGAAAAACACAATCTAGAAAACCCAAAATGTGCCTAAGAGGGATTCGTGTAAGAAGTGATCCTATCAATAGCCCAACCAATCATCGAACTACAAAATGCCCCAAATGATATGCAAAGCATGAATCAAAGGCAAAGATAAAGCGCAGGATATAAAACCTGCGTCGCACTACTTAGCGGTGAGATGTAGTCGAAGGAGTAGAAACTAAGTCAAGTTGCATCCCAAGATTGATTGCCATCACTGGATATTGGAATGAGGAAGAAGACCCAGAAGCTTCCAAAACTAGGGGGTCCGACCACTCCCCTAGTATCCAACTGCAATACTGTACATTTGGTTTCCTCTCTCTTTGTAAAGCCTATATCTCGATAAAAGAAGTCGTTTGTGCCTTGAAACTAGGGTTACTGAAGAATGAAATGCAAATCCACTTCCAAAACACATGACAAGGAAGAATGCTATAATCCAAGGAGAGAGATAGGCAATAAACATTCAATACTCTTATAAGCATAAGCAAACAATTTTGAGTATGATCATGAATGTACAAGGCATTGCAATGAGCAAAGCAAGAACACTATATGCTAGAGAGATAAATCAAGCTCTATATATGTCCATGGTAAAGATTGGAGCAAATGAGTAACAAAACACATAGCATGGCACCCATACAATCAAGGACAAAGAATGCAAGAAATGCTATGGCAAAACTCATTTATCCGTAATTAGCAATATCACTTGTATTGTCAACACCATGTAAGCATGAAATATGTCAAGAAACAAAACATATTTAAATTATGCTAACATAGATCAAGAGAAAGATATGCTAACATGTATATCTAATGGATATATGGATACCTAGAGCAATATATCTCAAAAGCATGATAGTGAATATATTAAGATAACATATGCTCATGATGAAAAGCCAAGCTCAAACATATATGAAAATCATAATTAAAATTATAGTCTATGCACATATGATCAAGCAAAAAGCAAGATAAATGATGAAACTACGATAGTACATGTTAATGGCAATATGAAAAGGCCTATGTATCCATAATTGATATATTACAATAGTAAGTATACAAAAAGTATGACATAGAACAAATCATGCAGATACATGATACAGTGACATAAAGCAAACACATGAATACATTGAATATAAGTAAGAGCATGATACATAATATTATGATAATAATACATGCCCATGAAGATAAAACTCATATATCCACAAAAGATGAATAATTAGCTAGCACATAGTTATATAAGCAAAATACACATAGCGGCATGACAAAAATATAATATGAGTAATGCATACTAATATGGTATAAGTGAGCACACGGATAAGCACAACATACCAATTATGATCAAACATGAATATAACGGCATGAAGGTATAGGATAGCTTATATGGTAGGTAGAAACACTGAATGTGAGAGCACATGCCTCTTGGAGGTCATCAAAGGGAGTGGAGAATCATTAAGTGTTCTAATCATGTAATGAAACAAAAGACTAGAACCCAATCAAGTATATATTCTCCATCTCGCGCCCCAGCACCTACACATGAGAAGAACAAAGTGCTTGAGTTTTGGATCCCGAAGGGTTAGCAATCAAGTACTTGGGAACCCAAAACTTAGACACACAAACACTAGAAGTATGCGAGTTAGCATGATGCAGTGAATGGTTTATACAAGAAAATCCAATCTTAGAGGCATGCCGCAAGTGGACAACTTGATGAGAAAAACAAGTGCCATCTCTAGAAAAGTGACGAATACCTTACTTAAAAGTACCAAGATGAGAACTAACAGAAGCATCAAAAGAACTCACAACTCCTCCTCACCATAGGTGCGCACTTTGATGGGCAGAACGAGGTTCACCACTTGAGAAATGATGAAAATCATTCCTCAGGATATCATGTGGATTAAAGTCAAAATCATGAGAACCAAGTCCACGACTTCGTCCAACACCACTAGAAATGGTGTCCAAGAAGCCATCAACAAAGCGAGTCTTCATGTTAGACTCATGAGTGTTCATGCCATGAGAAAGGCTATGCACACTTGGAGACTTAGAGGCATGAGCTCGACGCATGCGTTTGGCATGCCGAAAGCAAAAGCCTTTTTGCAATAGGTACAATGGTACTTAATTTTATATGAAGCAGTACCAAATGAAGTAGAAGCACCGTCATTGCTAGAAATCCGTTGAACAACACTAGAAGAGTCAACAAGAGTTGTCCTAGTAAAAGTAGGAGCATCTAAAGTTATGACACAAGTGCCAACATCGATAGAACCATATTCACTACTAGAAAGATCCAAATCTAAATTCAAAGAGGTGACTAAGTCGCAAGATTGAGTGCTCATATCATTGCACTCTCTCCTTAAAGCATTTATACCATCTCTCAAAGAAGGACAATATATGGAAGAGATAAAAAAATGCAAGCAAGCAATGAATTAGATTAACAAGAGAAACATAACTAGTACAAACGTGAAGAGAAGCTAGGCTGACTAATCCCAATCCTAGCAATATCAAGCTCCTCTATACATGAGCAGTGAGTCAATTTTAATTTCTTATTTTCAGAATTTAAGCATGCAAGAGAAGTATTCAATCTTCAACATCCACATGCAAAGACTCACAACCTACATATGGTAATTGAGATTCCAACCTAGCAAAATCATCATCAAGCAATCTAACATTCTTATCATCTAAGCATCTCACATTATCCTTAAGAGAAAGTATATTCATATTGGACAAGGCCAAAGTCTCATAAGGTTTTACCTTGCTCATGATGAGTTGTCCTCCTAGTCAATACCTAAACTAAGCCAAAACCCCAAATGATGGATACAACTTGATCGAGAGTATATGATAACCAAGATGAGTTTAGATGTGTTCCCACATGTCACAGCAAGTTAGAAAATTGAAGAAATCACTCCAAAAACTCTTAGATCAAGAAATCATTTAGAAGTCAAGAACGTGCAAAAACTGAGTTTCATGATGAACTTGCCATCAAAGTGCCTAGATGATTGGATATTGTTTTCCAGAGGTTATTTCCATCTCAATCATGTTCTTGGCACAGCAAAATTAAGAAGAGAGAAGATGAGAGATCAAAACCAACTGAAACAAGATCAAATCAATCAAAACAAGAAATAGACAAGAAGATTATCAAAGATTGATATATTGCTTGCTTGAGAGGGATAGTTTTACAGCCACTCCACCTTAGAGGACAGAGAGCACACCAAGTACTCCACTCTCAAACCCTAACCCTAATTTCCCATGGGAGAGAGGAGAAGCTAGTCACCAAAAGGCTTTGCCAACCTTCTCAAACCCTAGTTCTTGCCTTACCTCCCCTTTTATAGGCTCACAACCTAAACCAAAACCTAATGGATCCACCCATTAGGCTAAACCAGGGATAACTCGTTAACCCTACCTAACATCGGGTTTTACTCTCTCACGCACACTTCTCAAAGTGGCTTACAATCATTAACCTATTAGTGAATCAGCACCCAATCCACTTCACATTTTCAGCATATACAAGACCTAAACTATTTAGGCCAACACCGCGGTTTCACACACCACCACTTTTCCGTATTAGGCAATTTACCAAAATGCCCCTTTACCGTTTTCCACGAAACTTCCCACTTCCTTTTCCACGAAGAATCACCCATGCTTCACCATCTTCCACATGGCTCCAATGACTTGCCGCCAAGCCTCTCACGCATCCGGATCTCACTGAACCATCCTCGCTTGCAAATGGCCCAAGTCACTTGGCGCATAACATGCCCCTTCTTGCACATGATGGCACCTGGCTTCCTTGACCGTTTGGATCTCGACTCCTCCCTAAGTCTAGTCTCGGTCCACCTTGTCGTTGCCCGCCATGTTTACCACTGGTAGCTCCTGTTTCGGTTCCTCATCATCCCGACTTGCAACCACCTCACAAGCCTCAGTCATCTTCGGCATCTCCCTGACCATTCTGGACCTCAGCACCACCCTGTGCCTAGTCCCAGTCCTCCTACGCCTCACGATAACCTAGCTCTGAAGTCCTGCAACTAACACCAAACCGTTATGTAGCACCGCACAATAGACAAAGTCATCAATTGTCATAATTAATCTATATAATGCACCATGCCAAATGTATGTAATCAAAATAGTGATCCTAAATCTAGGAGCAAACAATAAACTCATGTGCACACAAGCAACAACATCCATACCATGACCACATGGTCATCCCAACTCAAAAGCCAAAATCCAATTTTTCTATGAAAATCGAAAGTACCACGACTAACGCTCCGGTACTTTCGCAATGCGGTACTACCGCCCCCTAAAGCGGTACTTCCACACGCTGAAAATCTTACCTAGAACTCTCTAGAAAAATGTACCGCAACTCAACTTGGTACTTCCACCAAGTGATACTTCCGCACAAATGGAACTACCACAGTTATACCTATGATATTTCGAATTTTTCTGACATTTCTGGAAAATAGACCAAATCAAATGCAATCTTTGCAAAACCAGTTGACCACTCTACAAATATTACAATGATTCATCACAATAATATCCTAAACCTTCTAACATGGTCCTTCACTATCGTTCCTTGTCTGTGATCTCACCTATTCAAGTTAGCCCTAACGTCTAAGCCATTATGGTATTAGCTGTATAGTAAATTGGGTAGGTTCAGGTCCTCTATGATCGACTCGTGAAACTTTATTTTGTTGCTCATATATGCAAAGTTTCTTTCCGCTGGTGATGCTTTTATTTTGTTGTTCATATATGCTCAAATATTAGCTGTGCAGAATGAAGAAGGCTATCCTTTCGCCGGTCCTCCTACCCATCTTTTGCTTCGTCTCGCCTCATCGAAACTAGAGATGGCAATGGGTACCTGATACCCGAATACCCGACGGGTTTTACCCGATAAAATGACGGGTATGAAAATTTTTATGTACCCATGGGTACGTTATTGGGCGAAATCCTCTACCCGCCGGGTAGGCGGGTGCGGGTGTGGGTATATACTACCCATACCCGCCTACCGCGGGTAATGAATACCCGCATTAGACAACTAGACATCCCACTCAAATGTTAATTTTATTATCTACTTGTTATTGATTGTTTATTTGTTTGTCATATGTTGATATGGTCATGTCAAGTATGTTTATGTGATGTACTAATTTTGATCATTAGACGCTTTTGTGCTTAGCATGTATGATTAATGAATGTCTAAATTGATGATATTCTTATGTGTTGAACCAGGTATGCTTGCGGGTACGGGTTACCCGTCGGGTAGTAATACCGCGCGGGTACGGGAATGGGTAAATTTTCCTACCCGCGTGCGGATACGTGTAACCCGACGGGTAAATTTGTTAGAATGATCTCGGGGATATGGCCCAACGGCCAAATCCCCTTGCTCGCGCTCGATCGGGGCGCCACCATTATGGTGGTGGGCCCTCGTCGCGCCGCCATATAAAGAGGTGGGGCCGGGCGCACGCAACACGAGGTTCACCGCCGCCGCACTCCACCGACAAACCCTAATCCGACCTAAGAGGGGGCGTAGAGCGACGGAAGACCACCGCTCTCGCTTCTTCCCGCATCGCCGCCAGAGTCGCCACGCCGGGACACGCCGGCCGCCAGGAGACGCCGATCCTCTTCCCGACCGCCGCTGCCGTGCGCAGAGCTTCACCGACGTACCGCGATGGCCAACCTCTCCTCCTCCACGCCCGAAGGTTGGTACCTCTCTCCTCTCGCAGTAGCACTCAAGAACCCAAACGCGATAGAAGAAGCCCTCTAGATCTAAACCCTAGGAGACCCAAAGTCTATCAATGGTATCAGAGCTAATCCTAAGGGTAGATCTAGAACGGGAAAAGAAAAGAACGAGAATCCCCAACCGAGAAATCGGCAAAAGAAAAGAAAAGAGAGGGGAATGGACTCACGGTTTTGGCTTGGCCGGCCACCGTGCGCGCGCGCCGGCCGCCTCGCCTTGGTCCGCTCGGCCGCCGCGCGCCGCTTTGCCGGTGCCGCCCGCTTCCGCTGGCGCCGCCGCCGCCCGCTGGCAGCCGAGCGCCGCTGGGGAGCCGTCGCGCCGCCGCTTGCGTCGCCGGGCCGACAGCGCATGCCGCCGTCGTCGCGCCTGCCGCCGCCGCTGCCGCCGCCGACGCCGCGCCGCCGCCCGTGCGCGTGTGCAGCCGCCGCCGATCCAAATTTTTCGGGTCAAGGCCGGCTTTTGGTCTAGGGTTAGGGTTTTCGGGGGGCGGGGCTTTTTTGTTCGGCCGGTTTTTACTCCTGGCCGTGCGATCATTTGGACGGCCGAGATCGGGCGAGGCCAGATGGGCAGGCCGGGGGCTGCGTTTTGGGTCGGCGGGAGGACGGCCTGGGCGCGGGGGAGAGTGGGCCGCCATGGGCTGCGGCCGCAAAGGAACAGGCCTAATGGCCGAATTGAACAGTAAATCCAAAATTGGATTTTTATTGTTTTTCAGAAGCAATTTGAGTGAATTTGAATGAAATTTGAACCAAAATCTCTGTAAATTTTTGCACCAACGTGTTAATTTTTCCAGAGATTAAATGTGTACAGTATAATGCTTCTGTATATTGAATTATTTTTGAATAATTACAGTTTCACTGCAAAGTTAATGTTGATTGATTTTCATTATTAAATTCAACCAACGGAGAATTTAATTTTGGAAAAATAGAGAAAATCCCAGATAATTATGATATTGTTATTTTCGACCAACGTTGATAATAACAATATTATAATTTTTTAATTGATGATTTTATGCATTATTTCTATTTCGGCCCAACGGTGATGTAGATTTAATGTATAGATAAAATGATTTAAATTGTATGTCGTATTTTTGACCAACGTTGGAAATAAGGCATATGATTTTATCATTACGTTCTCACTTTATTTGAAATATTTTTTCGTGCGGATACAACTTGATGAGTTGTATCGAGAGATCCCCATTCTCAAAGGTGATAATTATGGAGAGTGGAAGAAAAGATAGACTTAGCGTTTATCTTGGCCGAGGTGGACTGGTCCTCACTACAAGACGTCCCACCGAGCCTTTGGCACCAAAGTGAAGGAACAAGATGAGGATGATATCGCATGGCGTAAAAGACAGAGGGATCATGCTCCTTACGATGTCTTATGACCTTGATCATAAGAATGGACCACACCAACAAGAAATGTATGGTGTGATAAAGAACACAATTGAGCCTGCGATTGTGGGCTCAATTGCAGAGTGTGACACTCACACGTAATATCTTGATAAAATAAAGAGTCGCTTCACTGCTCTTCAAAGACTTATGCTACACAGCTGATTAAGCAGCTGGTAAAGGTATTCTGGCAGTGGCAATGGCATAAGAGAGCACATTCTTAGGATGAGCAACTTGGCATCTAAACTTAAACCAATGGATTTGGCTCTCAAGGATGAGTTCCTTATTCACTTGGTTTTTGCTTCCTTGCCCAAAGAGTTTGACACTTTTGTTGTCAACTACAATATGCAGACCAGAAATGGGACATGGAAAAGTGCATAGCCATGTGTGTGCAAGAGGAGGAAAGAATCAAATCCTCACATGGTGGTTCTATCAACTATGTGAAGGATAACAAGAAAAGAACTTCAACAGACCTCCTTCTCAAAGAACAAGGAAAAGCCTCATCCATCACCTCAACAGAATAAATTTGTCAGAGACAAAGATCGTTGTCTTCATCAAGAAGAAGACAGACACTATAAGAAGAACTGCATCCGATTATTTAAAGATGATAATGGCAAAGAAAGGTGAGAACATTATTACCTTTATAAATGAATCCTGATGTGCAATATTCAAATCCACTTGGTGGATTGACCGAGAGCAACTATTCATGTTGCTAATTCTTTACAGGATTCCGCTCGACGAGGACTACACAAAGAAACGAAAGATGCATTAAAGTTGCAAATGGAGTCCAAGCTGAAGTTGAAGCCGTTGGCGATCTTTCATTAGAGTTAGCTAATGGCTCCAATCTTTTACTTAGAGATGTCCTTTTGTTCCTCTTTACACAGAATTTGATTAGTGTTTCAAATTTGGACAAAGATGGTTATGATTGTAATTTTGGAAATGGCAAGTGTGAAATAATGTTTAATAAAGAATGTGTTGGTCTTGCCATCTTACGAATGAGCTTTATTTGTTGTCACTTCGTGAAAATGTGAATTCCATATGTGATGTGAATGAGCGATATCCTCACTCGTGAATGCAACAAAACGAAAGAGAACTCATAATGAATCGTCGAAATTATGGCAATCGCTGCTTAGGCCATATTTCGAGGGGAGAATAGAAAGACTTGTTAAGAATGAAATTCTTCCTCTATTAGAGTTCTCAGACTTAGAACAATGCAGAGAATGCATTAAAGGAAAATATGTAAAGAAAATTAAGAAAGACGCCAAAAGAAGCACAGAGTTCTACAAATTGTTCACAAAGACATTTGTGGTCCTTTTCCGTGAAAAGTGTGGATGATTATGACTCGCTCATAACATTCACAGATGATTACTCCGTTTTGGATATATTTATCCAATCAAAGAAAGAAATGAAGCCTTGGATAAATTCAAGATATTTAAGATCAAGTTGAAAACCAACACGATTTAAAGATTAAGATAGTCCGATCGATCGTGGGGAGTACTACGGTCGACATACCCCATATGGACAAGTTCTGGACCTTTGCACGGTTTTTACAGAAAATGGCATAGTGGCCCAAAGATTCTATGCCGCGAATCTCAAAGAAATGGAGTAGTGAAAGACGCAACTGCACTCGATGGATATGGTGCGAAGCATGATGAGCTATTCCACACCGCCATTGAGTTTATGGATGGAGGCGTTGAAAACCGCCATTCATATTCTCAACAGAGTGCCTAGTAAATCGGTGCCCAAAACACCGCATTTGAGTTGTGGATGTGAAGAGTTCCTCACTAAACCACTTACGTGTGTGGGAGTCTCACTGAGGCTAAAGTATTTAACCCAAACCTTGGGAAGCTTGATCCCAAAATGCGAGAAGTTGCCATTTCATTGGCTACCCCAAAAGTCAAAAGGTTTTCGCTTTCTCCGTCCAGATAGATATACAAAGTTTGTAGAAATGAGACACGCTGTCTTCTTAGAGGATGAAATGATGAGAGGAAGTATGGTAGCTCGTGAGATTGATCTTGAAGAGAAGCGGTGTATGCGCCACTCCGATGATTCAAGAGCCATTCTTCACACTACCTGCTGCCGCCGCACCGACGGTGCAAGACATCGTGGTGCCAAAGACTGTTATTGTTCCTCCCGTGGCAACAATGAATGATAATGAGGAACCTGTTCTTCAGATCCTATAGAACCTATTGCCACAGATGAGGGGAGCAACAAAGAATTTCAAACAGAAGATGTACCAAATGAGGAGGCCCCGAGGAGGTCTCAAAGAGTAAGAAGATCACTATTTCGATGATTATCAGATTTATCATACAGAGGAATTTCAAATGGAGGATGATCCCACCTCATTTGAAGAAGCCATGAGAAGTGAAAATTCTCAAAATGGCTTGAGGCCATGGAAGTGGAAATGAGGTCCATGAAGACTAATAAAGTCCGGGACTTGGAAATTATTCCTAAAGGAGCCAAAACAGAGGGTCAGTAAATGGGTCTACAAGACAAAGCATGACTCCCAAGGAATGTAGAAAGATACAAAGCGCGTCTTGTGGCAAAAGGCTTTACGCAAAGAGAAGGGATTGATTACAATGAGACCTTTTCTCCGGTCTCATGTAAAGATTCCTTCGAATCATAATGGCATTAGTAGCACATTATGATTTAGAGTTACATCGATGGATGTAAAGACGACATTTCTTAATGGGGATTTGGAGGAAAATGTTTACATGGCACAACCGAAAGGTTTTGTCGTGGAAGGAAATGAAAGAATGAGATGCCGCCTAAAGAAATCAATATATGGGTTAAAGCAAGCTTCAAGACAAAGTGGTACTTGAAGTTTGACAAGACAATAAGAAAATTTGGGTTTAAAGAGAATGTAGAGGACAATCGTGTTTATGCAAAGTTTAAAGATGGGAAGTTTATCTTCCTAATCTCGTATGTGGATGATATCCTACTAGCTAGTAGTGATGTCATCACATCGAAACAAAGAAGTTTTTGTCCTCAAACTTCGATATGAAAGATCTTGGTGAAGCTTTATTCGTTCTAGGATCAAATTCACCGAGATAGAAACAAAGGGGTATTGGGACTCACAAAAGGCATACATAGAGAAAGTCTTAAAGAAATTTGGTATGCATAAAGTAGTCCTTCACCGCACCTATAGTCAAGGGCGATGATATGGGGATTTTCAATGCCCCAGAACCAGATGAGATCGATCAAATGAAAGCGGTTCCATATGCTTCACTGTCGGAAGCTTACAAGATGCTCAAGTGTGCACACGCCCGACTTAGCATTTGTTACTGGGTTATTTGGCGATTGCGAGCAATCTCGAATAGAACATTGGAAATTGATAAAGAAAGTCTTGCGTTATTTGCAAGGAACAAAAGGCCTCATGATGACATACGTAAGATCGATTTACTCCATATAGTGGGGTATACAGATTCGATTTTATGGAAATGATAGAAAGTCTACATCCGGATATGTGTTCACTCGCAGAGGAGCTATATCGTGGAAAAGCTCAAAGCAAACCGTCACTACATCGTCCACAATGTATGCCGAGTTTGTAGCATGTTATGAGGCTACGGGCAGTGAATCAAGCAAAGAAGTTCATACCCGCTTAAAAGTGGTTGACGACATCAATAGACCACTTAAGTTGTATCGCGATAATGAACCCGCAGAACGTATGCCCACAACAATAAGTCAAGTGGTGCCGCCAAACACATTGACATAAAGTACTATGTTGTGAAAGATAAAGTTCGGATCAAATTATAAGTCTTGAGCACATAAGTACCGCAAAGATGTTAGCGGATCCGCTTACTAAATGCTTACCACCCAACGTGTTCAGAGAACATGTAGCCGGCATGGGTTTAAGGGAAAGCCTATGATTCCTGGACTAAAAGATGGCCCAAAAGATTAAAGTAACTATTTCAGAACAGAGAGGTGTATTGTAATCATGAATCTATCGGCGATTGACCGTGACGATGAGACATGTTCTATGCACTAATCTGTGATGGAATGTGTAAAGTCAAAAGTAATCAAAGATAAAGTATAGATTGAGATCAAGGGGGAGAATGTTAGAATGATCTCGGGGATATGGCCCAACGGCCAAATCCCCGCTCGCTCCGATCGGGGCGCCACCATTATGGTCGGTGGGCCCGTCGCCGCCGCCATATAAAGAGGTGGGGCCGGGCGACGCAACACGAGGTTCACCGTCGCCGCTGCACTCCACCGACAAACCCTAATCCGACCTGGGGGCGCCAGAGCGACGGAAGACCACCGGCCTCCTCGCTTCTTCCCGCATCGCCGCCAGAGTCGCCGCCGCCGACACGCCGCCGCCGAGAGACGCCGATCCTCTTCCCCGACCGCCGCTGCTCGCGGCGCAGAGCTTCACCGACGCACCGCGATGGCCAACCTCTCCTCCTCCACGTCTGAAGGTTGGTACCTCTCTCTCCCTCTCAGTGTAGCACTCAAGAACCCAAACGCGATAGAAGAAGCCCTCTAGATCTAAACTCTAGGAGACCCAAAGTCTAACAAAATTTACACCTAGCGGATACGGGTATGAAATGGCAATACCCGATAAGTATTTACCCGTTGCCATCTCTAATCGGAACCTGATCGATTTCTTCAGGCGCCGTTCCCATCCACTCTACACAGGGTACCGTGTTGACCTCAAGAAAAGAAACCTGTCACAAGCGATCCAGCTCAGCTTTCGCCTTTAATGGCCTAACAAAAGCATTCCCTGACACAAGGAAACGACAGATCTGCCCCAACTCAGACACAAACGGCCACGCCAAGGTTTCATTCTAGCTAAGTTAGCACTGACTCCTGAGCATGTGAGCCAAGTCGGGTCGTTTTCTTCTTTCTTTGTTTTAATTTGATCTTGATCCAACAACGCCATAACGAGTACTTGATCACTGGGCGTACAAAACAAAGAATTACACGAAATAATTCCAGTGTGTTTTCACTCTGGACTTGCGCCAGGATAACGAAACAATGCAAGGCAGTGAGTGGGGGTGTGGTTGTGGTACAAGGCCAAGGCTACTGCATGTTGCCGGGCTACACGGCCCGGCTTCCTCGGGCCCACAATCAGGCTGGAGTCCGGCCTGTGGGAGCGACAGCAGTGGCCTGGGCCCAGCAGCAGCAGCAGCAACGTACATACTTGACGATCTCTATAATCTATGTGAACACGAAGATGCTGAGGTCAATATATCCACTGAAATTATAAATAGATTAAGGTATCGTTTGATTGGACTGAAATAAAATGATTTATGGTTGAAATTATATTGTAACTGACTGAAATTACACTGTAGCTGACGGTGGATTATTTGGTGTAACTAAATTTAAAAATATTTAAAAATAGAAAAAACATGTTAGCCCATCACGGACAATGTAAATAAATACGGGGAAAAAGATCTGGCAAAAAAAAAACTCAAGAAAAGCCAAATAATCAAAAAAAAGATAAAATTTAGAAATAGCGAAAAATAAGTTAGAAGCTAAAAGTCCAAATTAAAATAAACGGGTCATCTAACCTGCAGGTCAACCATATGAACAAGTGAAATTGACAGGGGTCTCTTCACCGTATGCATTGCGAAGTATATAATCTATGTGATAGCTACGGGAGCAACTTGTAGTTTTTTTTAAAAAAATCATTCTTGACAAGATAGCCTCTGTTTGCATGCATGACACTCCAGTGATGTGTAATGTGAACATGGAGATTCTGATAGGGAAAATATTCTCGATTAATAGGCGCGCCTATGATGTTCTCTTCTTGTCTCGATCGCCAATTAAGGTAGCATAAGTAACATTTGACATATCGTTGTAACTAAGGAACTGACGCCGCACGCATGCACAAGTTGCAAAGTTTCTATTCTTTAATTCAACGGCACAAGGGGGTGAATGGTCCCACCATAAATTTTTTTTTTGTAAGTACTACAAATCTTTCATTCCAAAGTTAAGAGCTAAGAAGATCAGATTTCACAGCCTACAATCAAGCAACAACCTTGTGGTTTGACCAGCCATTGTTTTAAATAGCCCAATATAGTCCTGTTGTAGCCTCAATATAGCGATCAATGGGTAGTGGCCGCTACGCAACAAATATATGTAGCATTTTGTACAGTTGTGGTGCTCCAACGGCCCACTATGGCTTGCTACAACCCGCTATGGCCGCTGTAGTGTATGATGTGTAGCAGCAATTCAGTACAAATACATTTTAGGTTTTCATATTATTCATTTATTGCATACTCTTGCCATTTACCATTTTAAATCATTACTCCAAAACTTGATATATGCACAAACAAATAATTTGAATACAAGATAAATAATTTTACTTCAAAACTGATTGATTTAACTTTGTATTTCTACAAATATAGCTAAGTATGTTTTGCCCGCTATATCGCCAATATTTGCTATCCGCTATAAAACACTTAGCCGCTACGCTCCTGCTACACACTATTTAAAACAATGCTGGCCACAGACTTGCGGTCTGATTGGTGGCAACCTTGCGGTCTAACCAGCGATTGGTCTGACTGGGCCCAGGAGCGGTCTGACCGCTCTCTTACTCCTAAAACAGAAAATCAGCCCAAGTCTAAACCACTTTTGGTACAAACTTTAAAATCCATGATAAAATGAAATCAAACTTTGCATACACCTTACTGAGAGTCTCTAGAGCTTATTCCATCCATGATCAAATGAGTCCCAACTTTTCCTCAAAACAAGTAAGGTTGCACTAAAATTGGGCAACTTCAAGATCTTGCAAACAACAGTGCCTAGAACAAACAAGAACAAGAGCAAATCAACCAAGCTAAGAGGGGTTCATGAGAGATTAATAAACTTGATTATATGTTACTCGAGGATGAAGATTTTACAACTACTTCATGAGGAGGACAAGAGAGCACACTACAACATTCACTCCAATCCTGCCCAAATGGGTGGCACAGCACGGCCTGACACGGGCCCGATTCAACACAGGCCCATTAGGCACAACTCGTTTAACCTATTAGCCTGAAGGAGCTATGCTGTGCCGGCCTGTGGGTTGAGGAGAAGGCCCAGGCACGGCCCAGAGGGGGTTCATGTTGTGCCGGGTTGGCATGCGCTCGTTTAGCCCGATGGGCTAGGAGGCATAGTTAGCCCGTTGAGCTAGCCATTTGGCCCAAAAATTTGGAAAACGTAATAATTTTTTAAAAAATATGTGGAGTTCAAAAAAGACACAATGAATTATAGAAATTGTAGTAAAGGACACTCAGAATTATAAAAAAGGCACAATAAATTATATAAATGTAATAATGAGCTTTATTAATGTTAAAATGGTCACCTTGTTAAAAAATTTTACCAAGTAAAAACTCAACTTGAGAAAACCTTGATAAAGAAAAAAGAGTACAACCTGTAACTTAGCATTACAGGTAAGCAATCATAAAATATACAATGTATACATGGATACTCTAAGTATCATCGGTGTCACTGCCTTCACTGCCATCTAGATAGAGATTATTGAACGCGTGTTCTAACTCCATATCCACCACATAGTGTTGAGCTCGCGCATTAGTTTGTTTCCAGTCTTTCACCGTGAGAAGTACTTCCACCATCTCATCAAGTAGTCTTGTTCTTCTCTCCTCTAATATTCTTCTAGAAATACTAAAAGTAGATTCGTAAGAAACCATCAAGACAAGAATAAGCAACACATCCCGTGCTAATATGGATAGCACCGATTTGTTAGCTTGTGCTCACACCACAAGTTCGAAATGTTGAAGTTCTCTGTATGGTGAGGCACGGATCACCGCCGTAAAAACCGATAGTTCTCTGTGGTCCTTGGTATGGATTGCTACAGCACTTAGCGATGTAGAGTTTGATCTTTCAGAGGATCCTGGTACACCAAAGATTTTGCCCCATATATTTGTCTTCTTACCCCTGGTGGATGCTAGTGGAGGTCGTTACAAGAGAGCTCCCAGAAACTTATGCTCGTACTTCTGATAAACTTCAGACAATTGTGAACGAACAACTGTAAAATAGTTAGAATAATCTATCTTTGTAGAGTCACCTATAATTGAAAGAACATTAGTGAATCCTACAATTTTTTCACTTGGATCTATAATAAATGCAAATATGTATAAGTATAGAATCTCATTCCAATATTTTAAATATTTAGTTTTCATAGCATACACAACCTCTTATAACATTGGGTTATTTTTATTAGCTTTCAAGTGACCGACAATAGCAAGAATCTAATGCACAATTATAGGAGATGTTGGATAGTACACTCCGGATAAAGTAATAGTGGATTCATAAAAGAGTTCTAGAAATGTTAGTAACTTTTCAGCAACATATTAGTGCTACTCAGTCAGTAGTGTGTTGCTGGTATGGTTATGATAGTTCATGTGGATAACAATAGAAAATGTGGGCTTATAGGGTAAAATATTTTGTAGCATAAGATAAGTTGAGTTCCACCTTACCGACATGTCGACAATGAACTTTCATGGATGTATACCCATCATAATGCAGTAGGTCTTATATGCTATAATTCGTTGGTTAGAATTATTTACGAAAGAAATTGCATCGTGAAAAGCTTGAAGATATGGGTTGAATCTCTTCAAACCACATTTAACTATAAGATTAATAATATGGTAGGTGCATCGCTGATGTAGCAAGAAAGATTTGGTGTATATACTAAATAAGGGAGTGAGAATATCCATTGCTTTGGAGTTTGCTGCAGCATTATCCATGGTAATTGCAAAAATTGTATTTGTAAGACCAAAATCTTCTACGACTTTGATAATACATTTTGCTATATTCTCATCAGTATGTGCTACATCAATTAGTTTGAGGCATATGATTCTCTTTTCCAATACGTAGTCATCATTTATATAACGAGCGACCACAATAAGATAATCATTTCTAGACCAACCACTCCATATGTTCAAGATTAAGGCCACAAAAATGTACATGTTCTAAAGAGTTCTTTAATTTTATCATGATCATTATTGTGGTATTTAATTAAATCTCTAGTTGTTGTTTGTCTAGAAATATGAGTAAATCTAGGATTATGAGCAAGTCTAATATACTTTTTGAATGCATCTGACATACCAAAGTTTAAAGGAAGGTCTGTGGAAGTGCCCAGTTCCACCTAAAAACTTTGTAGATAATTCATAATGATATATTTTTCAAACAGCAACTCTTACCTAATCTTCAGACACATCTTGCTTTATCATCTTGTCGAAATCTTCCCACACGTCTGATGTGCTGGGTTTAGACTTTAGACCTCTTTGCTCTAATGCTTGCTAAGTAGAGGCACTGGTAGAGCTTGACTATGGTATAGTCAGGGTCTGCTCTGCCATTGTGGAGGCGGAGGCAAAGCCATTTCACTCCCAAAGGATGAAAGTTCTTCCGAATTAATTCCGTATTTGCTCGCAAGAAAATTGTCAAATTTTTCATGGAGAAATGTGGAAAACTTCAAAATGCAAATAGAAAATTACACTATTGCCTATTTTACATCACAATAAAGAAAAATAAGAACAATATAATTATATGAAAATTAGTATTGTTTCCTCTTTTCTTGATCAGAGGTGGATTTTAAATTTTGCCAAATTATCACAAAGTGTATCAAAATTTTTACAAGAGAATCAAGAAGAGATTGTTGGTGAGGGTGTGATCGAATGAGAGGTATGCTGCCTATTTATAGAAAAAATTTGGGATTTTTCATTTTTTGTATTTTTAAACTCACAAACGGTCAAAAATGGCTATAAATTTCAAAAAATCGAACGTTACTCATGCTAAACGGGCCAAACAGGTTATGCCTACCATGTCGTGCTCGGGCCAAATGTGCCTAACAATCATTTTTTCTTGCCAAATAGGTCATGCCTACCAGGTAACGTAGGCCTACGAACCAAGCGTGCCGAATGGGCCATCGTGCCACACGAGTCATGCTGTGCCTGGCCCACCACTGTGTGTGCTGTGCTATGCTAGCACTCTGGGCTGGGGTGGCGGCCCAGGCATGGCCCACCCCATTGTGCTGTGCCGTGCTGGCTCGACGCTCCTCATGTCGTGCCGTGGGCCTTACCTATAGTAATGAGCTATGGGCTGGCCTGGTAAGCACGACCCATTTGGACATTACTAGCTCCCTCTTCTCTCTTAAATCCTAACCATAACTCAAGAATGGTTTTTTTGAGATCATGAATACAACAAGGATGCACTCATGCACGTACGCACGCACACACAACACCACACACACACACACACACACACACGTGGGTGTGTCCAATGCACACACTTGAGATGAGACAGAGACCGAATAGTCTCATGGAGCGCGCGCACATGCTTTGACCATTGAATTCACCCATGTGTACATGTACTTAGAGAGCACTATTCATATGAACAGTGCCAGAGGGGTATTGTTCATGTGAAAAGTGCTCTCCCCCAGAAAATGCGCACCACGCGCTCGAAGTCGGGTGGGCAAGCTCCCCACTGGCAGCTTTGCCAACTGAGCAAATGCTCAGTCAGCAAACTCAAGAATGGTTGGAATGATTAGCATGCAAGCTTCCACCTCATCCACTAAATAGATGGAGCAACTAGCCCACATTTAGCTTTAATGGATACTATCCATTAACACAAAGGGGGGAAACCCATTATCCCCACACAACACAAGTTTTATACTCACACTTAACTTATTCATGGTTTTCAATGCACATGAGCCCAAACCTGCTAAGTCTTTGCCTCTTTGGCTTTTGATCCACCTGATCTTTTTGGCATCTCCTTGACCTAAATCACTTTCCCAATCGCTGTGGTTTTGATCCAATGATGTTTTTGGTATTTGGTAAACTACCAAAATAGTCTTGCCTTGACCTTGTCTTCATCCTCCGTTACTTTGTCATTAGACCATGTGACTAGGTCTAGAATATTGTTGTGATGAATAATTGACAATGGTTAATTTGTGATGATGAATATTTGGTAATTTTGTTTAGCGGCGTTATGCGAGTTGTGTTGCGTGTGTGCGGATTGATGTTGGTCAAGTTTGGACGAACTTGTGCCGGAAGAATGTTTTTTGGTCTTTGCATGTGCAGGTTGAGCATGGAGGCGATCATGGTCGGTGACGAGGTGGACCGGGACTAGGATGGGGAGATCCGAGGTTCAGACGGTGAAGGTCACGAGATGGTCGTGCTCATGCTTGGGGCGCATGAAGATCAGAGATGGATGATATGTGTTGAAGCTACAGGAAGTGCGGTCCTGGAGGTTTCGACACGTGATGAGTTGGAGAAGTTGTAGTTGGAATTTTGGAAAACCCGTGTTAGGAAGGGTTTCGAGTCCCTTATTTGTTGGAATTGGATTAGAACTCGTGGGCTTAGGGTAAACCCAGGTTTTGGGCCCTAGACTATAAATAGAGGTGGGGTTGGAGGTTAACCCCGTGGCTTTTGGAAGAGACTAACTTTGTGCTAGGGTTTAGGAGTGCCAGGAGGATACTTTGTAACCACCATGATTCAGAAATAATATATCCATTCTGAAAGAAAAATAGCAGACGGCGGCTGCAAGAGCCGTGATCGAGCGAAGGAAAAACAGAAGCGACCGGTACGAAACAAAGACATAGCGGCGGCTGTTCTGGAGTGCATGCATGTACGCGAGACTGCGTTTATTGGAGAAAAAAAAGGTGGCGCTGTGTTTGCAGGGATACGTGATCGGTTTTTGGGATTGAAGTTTTGATCGGCTGCATTGCATCGAGCGAACAAAAAGAAGAAAAACAAACAAGGTGATTGGCACGGCTTTCGAGATCTGATGGATAACGCAGGTGAGCCGTGACTTGCATGCATGTGTTTTGGCCAAAAATACTTGGTGATTAGGTAAGTTATTAAGGGGTTAATGAGGTTTGCTAATTACGTTTTGTTTTGCATGATGTTGATTTGCATTACGAGGTTGCATGCATGATTTCTTTCATTGGACTTTCCTTGGCCGTATGGGATTAGAGATAATATAAGTTATAGCTAATTGTTAGAGCAGTTCACGTGAATCATTACGGCCGGCTGAGAAGTGAGAACAGATAAAAAAAACAACGATCGCTGCCGACTTATATCGATCAAGAAAAGCAAGCGCTGGCGACGTCATAACATCGGGAAAAAAAGGCGAGTGCCAGCCGCGTTGCGAAAAAAAATAAAAGCGAGATATTAGCTTGATAATTTATTATTCTTATTTATTTTTGCTATCTTTTGCTTTTGTGTTATTGCGAAGTTTTCAAGTTGAAAAATCAGAAGTCAACAGATTTTAAAGAAAAATTTTTGTTTTGCACTGCAATCATTCACCCCCTCTCTGATTACCATCGACGATCCTACACTTGCAATTGCCATGCTTTCCAAGTGTAGTTGCATCAATGGTTTGCCACGCGTCGGCAAGTCTATCCTGTTCCGGTTCCACCAGAACACGCCTCACTTGGACCGACCAAGTCACTTGGTGCAGCCCATTGCTCGAACCTTCTCTTCAACATTTCTTGTCTTCCCTGTGCTATACTTGAGCTCAACCATCTCACTTACTATGCTTGATCATTCTAGATCGCGGCTCCTTCATGAGCGTAAACGCGGTCCTTGCCACTAACCATAGTTGACTCCAAGGTTTCCTGCACATCCAAAGATAAAGAAATCATTTCTGGGCACAAGTTCCTAACAACTTGACCCACATTAGCTCAAACATGCTTCATGAAATACGAATGCACCGACCTAGGACCAAAATACCTAGTCTACGACCAATTTCCCATATTTCAGAACTTACTTCTAAAACCGGAGGGCAGCCGACCTAAACGATGACCCTGTCCTGTTTGACATATTCCACCCATTGGTCTGGCTGGTTTCACTGGCTGGTTTGATCGCCAGAAACCAAAACTTGACCAAAAAATATTCAAATCTTTCACAAACTTGAAATTCTACTTCTTATACATTGACAATGGTTCATTATAAATAATCTTGAACTTTGTCACATGGTCCCTCAATCTTTTCCTTGATGAACACAGTAGCAATTTCTTCAAAAAATACAAAATTTAGTTGATTTTGGAATTAGAAAGGAATTTTATGAAGAAAAGCTCAAAATGGTAAAAGGAGAACACAGAAGCTGAAAATGACCATATGAGCAAGAAATGGAGAGAAGCAACTGGATAGAATAATTTCTCCACAAAAATCTTCAACTCCATTGAAGAAATTTGGATCACTTAAGCAAAACTAGTCATAAGATCCAATATTGATATGTTTTAGTTCAAGTTTTTCACACTTAATCAAGCTAGCATGGTAAAAGCTAAGCTACACATAAAGAGACATGATAAAATCTAACAGAACTAACACAAGATATGGTAAGATGTAGTAAGAAAACATATCACACAGGGATAATAGTCAAATCTTCATTTATAATTTAGAAAAGTTGTTGGAATTTAAATATGCAATATGATATAGTGGATGCAAAAGAACCTAACTCCCATTCAAATCATGCTGAAAGGATAAATAACCCCCAACTCACACCACAAAGAAGCAAAATAAGAAGAATCGAGAGCCTTGGTGAAAATATCTATGATTGATGCTTAGGCTCTACAAATTGGAGGACATCACCCTTCTCAACATGATCCCTAAAGAAGTGATAACTAATCTATGTGCTATGTCCTGGAATGTTGCACTGGGTTTTTTTGGCTATATGCATAGAAGTGGAACACTACCCAAAGCTAACATATAGTCCCGTCGAGTAGACAAGATCTAGAAAACGTGAGAGTAACTACTAGTAGTAGCTACATACTCCACCTCAGCAGTGAACTGTGTAACCGAACATTGCTTCCTAGAGATGTGCCTAAGAAGCAATAGGTGTTTGATGTACTCTTCCTATCTATCCTATATCCCGCAAAGTCTGCTTTTGAGAAATCTTTAAGGGAAAGCAAGGAAGTAGAAGAATACTAGAGTCCAAATTCAAGCATACCTTGAAGATATGGCGTACTGCTTGAAGTGAGAGGCACAAGGGGAAGCTTGAAATCAAATGCACAGACATATAACAAAGTGTATGTTCAGCCTCAAAGCGGTGAGGTAGATGAGGGAGCATCATGTTGTGGTTCTCCTTCTGGTCCATGAGCTTGCCATTCTTATCAGGATCTAGAACTGTAGTAGTGGCCATGAGAGTAGTGACATGTTTGCTGCTTCCCATGTCAAAACGCTGAAGAAGGTCTTTGGTGTACTTGCTTTGATGGATGAAGGTATCTTCCTTCGATTGCTTGATTTGAAAGCCGAGTAAGAACATTAGCTCACCCATCATACTCATCTTGAATTCCCTACTCATTTTATCTGAAAATCTGGATACCAAAACATGAGAAGAGCCACCAAACATTATATCACACATAAATCTAAACAGGGAGGAAATCACTACCATGCCTGAGAGTGGACAATGCTTTATCTACCATTCTCATTTTGATGTCATTCTTAAGTAGAAAACTCTTTAGCTTATCATAGCAAACTCTAGGGGTCTGCTTCAATCCATATAGGGATTTACAGAGTTTATACACATGGTTTAGGAGCTTAGGATTTTCAAAACCAGAAGGTTACTTGATATAGATCTCTTTTTCCTATAAAACCATTTAGGAAAGCACTCTTTGATGTCTATCTAAAATAACTTAAAGCCCTTAGATGTAACAAATGCTAAAAAATATGAATGGCTTCAAATCTAGCAACAGTTGCAAAGGTCTCCTCAAAGTTTAAGTCCTCTACCTAGGAGAAACCCTGAGCCACTAGTCTAGCCTTGTTGCGGGCCACTAACCCATTCGCACTTTACTTACTTTTGAATACCCATTTTGTTCAATGATATTATGACCAAGAGGGGATTCAACTAAAGACCAGACTTTTTTCTTTCAAACTTGAAGCATCATACAAACATGGGTAATATCTTAGGGCTCAAAGGAGGCAACAAAAGCATAATGAGCATAGGAATCTGGAGAGATAAACCTAAAGCGAGTAGCTCGCTCATGAAGATCCCTAATCATCTACTCTAGATGGTGTCATCGTTCAATATGGAGCAGTGGTCCTAGTGCAGATGTGGCCTCTTACCTCTTGGGCTGTGGAGGTAGGAGCAGAGCCACTTGAAGTGCCAATGAAAGTGAGAGGATGCCAGTCAACTAAAGCTGAAGTAGTGAAAACATGCTCTCCAACCAACTCAGCAACTATAGGAAGAGGAATTGGATTTTCATCCTCTGAGTTAGGGTCGTTGTCGAAGAAGATGCTCTCCTGATCACCATATACCTGTGTACCTGCATTGTTGGGAATAGTACCAGGACTAACCTCATCAAAAGTGACTTCACAAGTCTCCAAGATTTTGTTAGTATCCAAATTTAAAACACGATAGCCATGAGTATGAGCATGTTATCCAAGAAAATACCATCAGAAGATCTTGATTCAAATTTATCTAAGTTACCATGCTTTACAATGAAGCACTTATAACCAAATATCTTAAAATGAGAGACGCTAGGCCTACGACTGGATCTCAACTCATAAGAAGTCTTGCCTAAGGATGATCTTAAGAACACTCTATTTGACAGATAGCAAGCATGGAAATTGCCTCAGCCCAAAACCTCCTAAGAGTACTATGCTCATCTAACATAGTTCTAGCCATATCTACTAGAGTCCTATTCTTCCTCTCTACAATTCTATTATGCTAGAAAACTCTAAGAGAAGAGAAATGGTGCTCTAGACCTCGCTTAACATAGAAAGTAGCAAAAGATGAGTTGTTGAATTCAGTGCCATTATCACTCCAAATGACACTCAAGCTCTTAGGAGATCAACAGCTAATCTAAGGACTAACTCTCTAAAGCAACCAAATGCCTAATCCTTGAAAGTAAGAAAATACACCCAAGAATACCTCGAGAATTCATCTATAATGACAAGCATATACCACTTCCCTCCTGCAAACTAGACTCTAAAAGGGCAAATAGTGTGTAAGTGCAAGAGCTGTGTAGGTGCATCGGTCATCACAAGTGCAAGAGCTATCCAGGTGCATCGGTCATCACCATGGTAAGAAGTGGATGAGAAGCAGCAACCATCTTACTATGTCTACAAGGTGAGCAAACAAGGTTCTTGCTACTCTTAATCCTAGGCAAATATCTAATAAGATCCATGCTACTAACTTTAGTTAAGTGATCAAAGCCTATATGACCAAGCCTATGGGCTAGAGCTACGAGAGACACTAAAATTAGTGCTAAATATCTTCTCCAACCTAGAAATCCCAAACACAAACTCACTAGAGGGATCTAGAACACTGCACTCACCTCTCTTGAGCCTCACCTCTAGGCCCTCATCTAAAAGCTGGGAAATAGAAAGTAGGTTATACCTCAGCTTACTTACCAACGCGAGTCCTAGAGCATAAACTAGTTGTTGATACATAGAGCCCTTTGCCATCACAATCTCGATAGAAGCGTCCCTGAACGTGATCAACTCATTGCCGGATGCCCAGGTGAGGGAGGGGAACCAACAAGAATCTCCAGTCATGTGTCAAGAATAACAAGAGTCAGCAAGCCACACATCCTCCTTCCTTGCTCAGTGGACCTATAGGGTAGAAGCAGGAAACATCAGTGGGCTAGGCCCATCAGCATTAGCAATATACGTACTTGATGATCTCTATAGGACTTGACTACTGTGCAACTGGGTGCGCTTTAGCCTTAGCGCACACCCATCCCATCTTGCCTTTTTTATCTGCACTAATCACCTTTGAATTCCTTTTCCCTAATCACCGCACATAATTTCCTCTCCTATGCTAATCTCCTATGAGCTCTTCTTTTTTTTGCGTAGCTAGTTCCTCATGCATAAGCATCCAGTTTGTTCATTCTTGGCAATGTGATGATAGAAACGAGATTAGAATAGAATAAGATACAAAGACAAGCAATTATCCCTCTCTCCACACATGTTCATAAGTTGAAGTTCATCCCACTCAATCGATAAAGTTGCTTCCTCCACATAGTTACATTAGATTCAAATTATATCACTACACATTTCCATCATATATGCACATTCTTTAGCATGGTATTTTCATCTACACAACTTTTTTACTGGTTAGTTTTAATCAAATTACTTTGGTTGCTTTGCTTGCATCCTCTCTTAAGCTTCTTAGAAATCAAATTTGATGATTGTCTCGAGTCAAGCTAGGATATATTTTACATGTCATACACACAAAGAATGTGGGGAGTGGGGTGGGGAGTCAAAACCTTGTATAAGTAATTACCTTCATGCCCTTTCCATAATGACTAATTTTTTTGAAATTTACCTACATGCATACTCGATTGTTCCTTTTACAATGAAACAAGTTGCATTCTATTCACAATTTAACCCTAGAATCATGGGTTCCTACCACAAAGTTTTGCACCATATCTAAATTGAACAAAGCTTTGTGCCATTAAAATTACACTCGGCACAACTTTTTACCAGTTAGTAGCAATCATGTGTGTGCTAGACAAAAATGCTTAAGTTGTCTTTTTATATAACAAACCTTCTTATGTTAAAACAAGCACTTTCTACATACAACAATTGTTACATCATGATTTCTAGTAAATTATCTTCTTACATGGTTAAGTGACACATGCTAGAAGTTTTGAACATTACAATCTAAAGGATTATTACAGATTATCTTCAGATAGAAAAATATATAGTAGCGGAAAAGTTGTCTTGCTTACTTAGAAAATGTTATGTAACAAAGTTATCTTGTTATGCAAAAACTTTATCTTCTTGTGTTACAAAAATTGTTACCTCTGATTTCTAATAAATTACCTTCTTATGCAACATTTGTTACCTTATGGCTTTTGAAAGTTATTTTTTACGTGCTAGTCACTAAATCTAAGTTATAACACTAAGAAATAAACCCTAAACCCTTTGCTACAATGTTAAACTATATCATTGAACAATACTACTCAAATAAGCATAGGTTAACTTCCTATACAAGTGTTACTTCGTGGTTTTTGATAAGTTATCTTCTTTCTTGATTAAGTTATCACTAAACCAAAGTTGATACCAAGAAAATAAAACTTACCCGAAACCACTTGGTGCAATGTTCAATCATGATTGAACACTACAGCCCAAATGAGCATAGGTTAACTTCTTATACAACAGTTGTTACTTTATGGTTTTTGAAAAGTTATCTTCTTGCATGCTTGGTTTTAGTGCGATAGCACAATTAACTGAAATGAAAAGTATCATCATTTCGTAAGTTCGTGCAAAAAAGTTCAAAATTTATCGTAAGTTGCACACCTTAAGTTATCAACTATTACCACCCCGAGTTTGGAATATACCATCATTTTTAATTACTACCTGTGGCACCCCCTAAAATCACCATATGTCATTTAACAAAGTACCACCCTAAGTTCAAGAATTTACCTATAAGTTTTTTTTAACAAATCACAGTATTCATAGTGGTCTCTATCTATTACTTTCATACATCATCTTGCATAACTATGATGGATGCTCAACTAGACCAAATATAGCAATGATTAAAGTTTTACGGAGAGAAGGAAAAAAGCAGAGGATTCATAATGCAAGGTGTTAGACCATATGGCTAGGTCTAGAATATTTTAGTGATGAATAATTGACAATGGTTAATTTATGATGAATATTTGATTATACTGATTATCAATGTTACTTGAGGTGTGTGGCGTAGGTGTGGACTAATATTGGTCAAGTTGGGACGAACTTGTGCTGGAAAAATGTTATTTGATCTTTGTATGTGCAGATTGAGCATGGAGGCGATCATGGTCGGTGACAAGGTGGACCGAGATTAGGATAGGAGATTCGAGGTTCAGATGGTCAAGAAGATCATGGGATGGTCGGGCTCATGCCTGAGGCGCATGGAGATCAGAGATGGATGATATGTGTTGGAGCTACAGAGGTGCGGTTCGAAGGCTACGACACGTGGTGGATGATGCGTGGAGAATGTAACGCCCCCGTTTCCAGGGGCGCGTACGGACACGGCATTCCACAACTATTCACGCATGAGCAGTTATGGAGTGTTGCGCAAGAGTATACCATTGCAAGCTTACAACAAAAATTCCAGCATATATTTTACATAAGGATTAGCATCCATTTTCCAACAGCGGGGCGTGCAAGCCCAAAGCATAATTACAACACAAAAGCTCCAAGATTCACTTGAGCGCGGCCAAGACCTAAAGCCACGGGTCCTCGTCGAAGAAGCAATCCTCAGGGGCATCCTCGACGGGGAAACCTTCTCCTTCGTCTTGATCCTCTAAAGAGGGGATTAAGCAAGCCGTGAGCCAAACAACCAGCTCAGCAAGCCCCAAAGGGACTCTATCTTACTACATGCACGGATTAACAAAGGAAGGGAGTATATTTGGTTTATTAACTTTGAGTGGATGCAGTTTTATTTGCAAACATTTTATAAAACGGACCCAAAACTACTCCTTAAGATCTCAAGGGTTTTTCATGAAAATTCAATTAACCAACTAATCAAGTTAAAGCATGTACAAAACTACTTAAGCTTTGCTGATGGAATCACCCAAGTGACACAGCTCCATTAACCGGGAGCACAGCGTATTCAAATACCATTATTTTGACTCTGCAGAGTTTGCTCAGCTTTACCCACACGATTTCTTAACTTCCGCGTCCGGGTTAAGAAAGCCAGGTCGTTTCACTGCTCAACTCTTTATATAGACTCTACCCGGAAGAATCCACTCGGGTCTGGCACAAGAAAACAAGAAAATAAACGTCCGCTTCGAGTGAACTCTACCGTTGTTAGGCACCAAGAAGACGGCTCGCCTAACCTCGTTACTCAATCACCTACTTCTCAATACCGAGAGTTTCAATCGAGTTGAGCAGCTATTAAACCAAAGTGTTGACAAGTCAACTCCTGTGGTTGAGCGGTCACCATGTCATTTGCTCGCGTAAGGGTCCGGTCCTTACATTTTTCCCTCGGGGCCCGCAACCCCCGCCAGTCCGCGACCTTACAACCTAGGGTAAGAGGTGGGCGAAGACCGTCTCGCAGCTCCTTCCCCAACCCTTACCCTAATCTACACGCCGACAATCTCCGCCCTAGGGCACGGTGTCCCATACCACCCTGCCCTAGAGTCGGGTTTTCCAAATTCTATTGGCCTGCAGCCACAACCTTATTAGTGTAAAGACTTTGCATGATAATAATAACCTACAATTATCTAGATTAACAGATAATTATTTCTAGGGTTACAAAGGCATGGCTACAAGTTTAACAGGGCATTTATCGGTGGTAGGTTTAACTACATAACATGTCATTCTAAACATTTTATTTTACTTTGAACTAACATTTCAGAACTAGCTTAATGCAAATAGCATAATAACGTAATTAAATAACATGGGTTGCAACATGGTCAAAGGATTTGGAACTTGCCGATAATCTGGACGATCTCGGCTAGCTTGAACGTAGAAATACCTGGATCCTGAGCCTGCACTTGAACCTCCGGGATCTCCGATACTAGCGCAAAAACACCTAAAATAATTAAGTCCAGCTTGAGACTAATCAAGCGAGGAAAAATAAACTATTTAAAAAGGAGTAAAATGCATAAATCTCCAAATGGAAATTTTAGGAATTTATCTGGGATGAATTTGGGGAAGTGGAGGTCAAAACTGGGTTCAGGACAATATTTGGAGCAAAGTGGTGAAATTTGGAAATTTTTGGGATTTTCTGTGATTTTCTAGGAATTATTTGGATTTTCTGGGATTTTAGAAATTAATAAACCCTGGAAAATTGCTTTGAACAGTAACGGGCCGACCTCTGTGCAACAGTACGGCTCGGCGGGAAAATTCATCCGCGCGATCGAGCGGCCCAAGCGGCCCACGCGCTCGTGCGCTCTCGGCTCGGTGGAGTAGGCCGAGTATTTGGCCCACGCGCGAGTGTGCCCATGTGGCTTAGATGGCCGACGCGTGGCTCAATCGGGCGGTAAGGGTGCGGAGAAATGGGTAGACGGGATGGGTTTCGGGAGAAGATCGAACGGTGGTGGAGGGAATCGAATCGGGCGGTTCAGGTGAGATGGCAACGGCCGGAATAGGCGGCCAGGATGAGGCCACGCCACGGGGAGGAGCTTCTTCTTCCTCCCGCTGTGCGCACCCGACTGAGGGGCAGAGGCGTGGGGCTCCCCGTGCTCCGACAGCAATAGCGGTCCCCAAGGGAAAAGAATGGCACCAGGGAGTAGCGCTGGATGCAATAGTTCCATTTTGGGCTGCGGGGAGGTATGGGGGGGTCACTGGCGGTGGCCGGCGGTGAGAGGGTGAGGTTTGGGTTTGCGGTGGTACATTGGTTTACCGGTGGCTCTCCGGCAGAATGGGAGGTGGTGGCACGGTCTACACGGCCCGGGGATCACCGTGGTACCGTTGGCTTGGGCTGGGATGCGCTCAAAGGAGCTGTCCTTGGTGAGGGGCTGCGGCCGGAGGTGGGCTGCGGCGCCGGAGTTGCACGGGCAATTCCCTGGCCGGAGTGGTTCTCCAAAAGGATCAGCGAGAGGTGGAGATGCTTTAGGAAAAAATAATTGAGAAATGGAGGGAGGAAAGGGGGAGATCGGTTTACGGGGTCGCCAGCGCAGGGGGAGATGGCGGCGGAGCTTCGGGCAATGCAGCTTCAATTGGAGGCTCAGGGAGGTGGCTGGGAGCAGTGGGAGGTGATTGAGGACAGTGGGGAGGCTCGGGAAGCAAAGGAGGGAGAGGGAAATGAGGGGTGGCTTTTATACCCGAATGGAGGGAGAGGGAGCCTTAGGGGGAGGGCAACGGGCGCAACCACGGTGGTCAACAGAGGACGGGGAGCGGTTGGGGTGTCGTCTCCGCGACATGGGCATCGTCCGGCCTCTGAGCAGCAGTGAAGGTGGTGAGAGGCGGTGCGGGGAGCGGTTGGCCGAAGGGCATGGGCAGCGGCGAGCTTGCGGGGGAAGGGAGGGGAGGAAGAGGCTGGCTGGTGGGGCTTCAAGGGAGGGGGCGACGACGCGTGGCGCGGGAGCGGAACCTCCTTTGGACCGAGGGACTGCGGGGTGACGCGGGCGCAGAGGAAACCGCGGGCGCGGGGAGAAGGCGGGGAGCGTGGGAGGCGCTAGCAGGAGAAGGGAGGGAGCGGGCGCAGGGAGAGAAGGGAGGCGGGGAGGGAAACGGCGCCAACGGGGAGGGGCGCGAGCGCCAGGGAGGGGAGGAAGGAGGGAGGCGCTGGGAGAAAGGGGAACGCGGAAAAGAGGAGGGCGCCAGTGGAGAGGGGTGGCGCCTGGCCAAAAGAAGAAAGCAGAAATAGGGAGAACTTTCCAAAAAGGGAAAGTTTCCAGAAATTCACCCAAAAAAATCCAGCAAAAAATTTGGAAAATTTTGGTTTGAAATTTTGGGGACTTTTCAACCTACCCCCCTTAAAAGAATCTCGATCCCGAGATTAACTTGGTCCAGGGAGTAAGTTGGGGAAATCTCGCTGCAAATCTGACTCTCGTTCCCAAGTGGACTCATCCGCCGTGTGATTCTTCCATTGCACCCTGTAAAACCTGATATTCTTGTTTCTGAGCTGTCTCTCTGATGTTTCAAGTATTTGTAGTGGTTCTTCAGCATATGTGCAGTCATCCTGCAATTTAATATCTGACAAGGGTACTTCATCTGTTGGTTGTCGTAGACACTTTTGAAGTTGATATACATGGAACACATTGTGTATTCTTGACAAGTTGGGTGGAAGCTGCACTTGGTAAGCTACCTCTCCAACTCTTCTGATAATTTGAAACGGTCCCACATATCTTGGGGCCAACTTGCCTTTGACTTGAAATTTCTTAACTATCTTGAATGGGGTGACCTTGATGTACACGAAATCTCCAACTTCGAAACTCAAGTCCTTTCTGCGGTTGTCAGCGTAGCTCTTCTGTCGGTCTTGAGCAATCTTGAGTCTTTCTCTAATAATTCTAACATGTGCTTCTGCGTCTTGAGCAATCTGAGGACCATTAAGTTGTCATTCTCCTATTTCTGTCCAATTCAGAGGTGTCCTGCATTTTCTGCCATAAAGTGCTTCAAACGGGGCCATTTGTATACTAGCTTGATAACTGTTGTTGTAGAAGAACTGAGCGAACGGTAGGCAAGTGTTCCATGCTGCACCATACACAATTGCACAAGCTCTCAACATATCTTCTAAAATCTGGTTTGTTCTCTCTGTCTGTCCATCTGTCTGTGGATGATATGTCGAGCTGAAATTCAGATTGGTGCCCATGGCTTCATGTAGTTTCTCCCAAAACTTGGATGTAAAATGCGCTCCTTTATCGGACATAATCTTCTTCAGAACTCCATGGAGTGTCACAATTCTTGTCAAGTATAACTCAGCAAGCTTATCTTTCCCATAGGTTTGCTTAATCGGGAGGAAATGGGCTACTTTGGTCAATCTATCAACAATGACTCAGATGGCATCATATCCTTCACAAGTCTGGGGAAATCTAGTAATAAAGTCCATGCCGATACTATCCCATTTCCATTCGGGAATTGGCAAAGGCTGCAACAATCCCGATGGTTTTTGGTGGTCTATCTTGGTTTGCTGGCAAACATCACATTTAGCTACATACTCTACCACTTCTTTCTTCATTTGGTTCCGCCAATACTTCTTCTTCAAGTCTTGATACATTTTGGTGTCTCCTGGATGAATTGAGAACTGAGACGAATGAGCTTCGGATAGGATTAGTTCTCTCAACTCTTTCTTGTCGGGTATACAATAGCGATCACGGAAGGTAAGGATTCCATGCTCGTCTATTGCATACTCTGTTGAATCTTCTTCTTGAACCTTCTTTTTCAGTTTTTGAATCTCTTCATCTTCATCTTGTGTTGCCTTAATCTGATCTGTCAACAACGGTTGAAGCTCTAATGCTGCCATACTGCCTTGTTCGGTGATCACCAAATTCAGTTGTAGTATATCCCTTTTCAACTCTGGTGGGTACTCTGTCATGCTGACTTTGCTTGGACGAGCCTTTCTGCTAAGGGCATCGGCAACTACATTGGCCTTGCCTGGGTGATATTGGAGATCAACATCATAATCTTTGATTAATTCCAGCCATCTTCACTGTCTCATGTTTAACTCTGGCTATATGAACAGATATTTCAAACTCTTATGATCTGAGAATATCTCACAATGATTCCCTAGCAGGTAGTGCCGCCAAATTTTGAGTGCATGCACCACAGCTGCTAGCTCTAAATCGTGTGTGGGGTAATTCTCTTCATGCGGCCTCAGTTGTCTTGAAGCATAGGCAACAACTTTTCCGTCTTGCATTAGCACACATCCCAAACCTGGTTTTGAAGCATCACAATAGATTTGGAATTCCTTCTCTGGGTTGGGCAAGATCAATACTGGCGTTGTTGTCAACTTAGTCTTTAGCAACTGAAAACTCTCTTCACAAGCATCTGTCCATGTGAATGGCTTGTCTTTCTTCAATAGCTGAGTGAGTGGGCGAGAAATTTTTGAGAATCCTTCTATGAATCGACGATAATAACCCGCCAATCCAAGGAAGCTTCTCACTTCTGTCACTGTCTTGGGTTGTTTCCATTCCATGACCGCGGCGATCTTTTCCGGATCAACCTTGACTCCATCCTCTGATATAATATGACCCAAGAAAGCAACTTCTCTCAGCCAAAAACTGCGTTTGTCGAACTTGGCATATAGCTGATGCTCTCTCAATCTGGTCAATGCCATGTGCAAATGCTCCTTGTGCTGTTCTTCGCTTTTCGAGTAAATCAGAATATCATCGATGAAGACTATCATGAATCGGTCCAATTGGTCCATATGCACCGGATTCATAAGGTTCATGAAATAAGCTGGCGCATTGGTTAAACCAAAGGGAACGACCGTGAACTCATACAATCCATATCGAGTGATGAAGGTTGTCTTCTCTCGATCTTGCTCTCGGATCTTGAGCTGATGGTAACCTGAGCGCAAATCGATCTTGGAAAATACTTTGGCACCCTTGAGCTGATCAAACAGGTCATCAATTCTGGGCAATGGGTACTTGTTCTTGATTGTGACAGCATTCAATCCTCTGTAATCTATACACATTCTTAACTCTCCACTCTTCTTCTTCACAAATAAAACTGGTGCCGACCAAGGCGAAACACTTGGTCGAATGAATTCTTTTTCTTGCAGTTCATCTAACTGTCTCTTGAGCTCTTTCAGTTCACTGGCTGACATTCTGTACTGATTCTCGGCGATTGGTTTGGTGCCTGGAATCAACTCTATGGCAAGTTCTACTTGTCTATCAGGGGGTCTGCCTGGCAATTCTTCCGGAAACACATCTGGATACTCTTGTACTATTGGCACTTGCTTAGGGGTAACTGCTAACATGTTGATCATGCGCTTCCTTGCATCTTTCAGCACATCTCGGTCTGTTTTTACTACCACTCTCTGACCTTCAAGATTAACCAAGGATACTGTTTTGATCTCACAATCTAACTTGCCTTTGTTCTTGGCTAGCCAGTTCATGCCCAAAATGGCATCTAACCCTCGCATATCTGGCTGCAGCAAATCTGCTTTAACCTCCTCTGGATTGACTTTGACTCCTTTTCACTTGTACCTGTATATCATCCTTGCGTGTGTGGTGCAGGTTCCTACTTAGATGAATTATGTTGCACCAAGGTTATATATTTGCATCTGGGTCCATTAGGGTAAATTTTTATTGCAACATGAAATTCTCATTCCTCATGTTTTACACAGACAGTCTTCATACACTTTCATAGTCTTGCCACAAGCCTTAGTTAAAGTAATTTACATACAAGCTATTCAGTTCTTCCAACTAGCTTACAAAAGGATAACCAAAAAGGATATTACTCCATTCCTTGTTCTTCGCAGATCACTTTCTCCTGACTGTCTGCCGTGCTTTTTTTCTTCCTCCATTCTGGTCTTCTTAGGGTAGGATTCTTCTTCTTCCATCGGTGGCTGGCGTGATATTGTGGTCTGCCTCTTTGCTTGCTTTCTAGCTTCTTCCTTGGGTAAGAACTTCAGTGGGCATTGGTCACGATAATGTCCATCCTGTTCGCAGTGAAAACAAGCCGTTTGTGCTGAAGGTGAAGGCTTCTTTCGTTTCATCACTTTCATGTAACCTGATATCTTTTCTTCTATCTGAAGAGCTCGATCGACCAGGCTCAATAGGCTTGAAAACTTCATGGCCTGAAGGCGTTGTCTCACATTGGGTTGTAGACCCTTCATAAAGTGCTCCATTCTTTTAGCTTCGGTGTTAGTTTCCTCTTGAGCAAATTGGGATAACTGATGAAATTGTTGTAGATATGCTGTGATGGAGTTCTCTCCTTGTTGAAGATCAAGAAAATCCTGATATTTTTCAGTGATAACTCTAGGAGAAATGCAGGCTTTATGGAATCTCTTCACAAAGTCTTCCCAGGTAATGTCTTCCTTATTTGGGTGTATCCACTGGATAGCATTCCACCAAGTAATTACAGGCTCTGACAGCTGATAGGTGGCAAAAAGAACTTTCTCCTTATTTGTACATCGTATAGTATTCATTCTTCTCTCAACATCTTGTAACCAGTTATCTGCATTTAGTGGTTCTGTTGCTGAGGGGAATTTAGGTGGTTGAGTTTGCAGGAAGGCTTTAAACTTCAATGCGGTTACACTTGATGCTGACATTGATTCTTCGGGTGATACCTTGACAATGAACTATGGCAGTGATTCTCCTTGCTGCTCGACATCCGACTTGATCCGTGGCGGTGCACCGCTCGTTGGTCCGACCACTCACTGCTACCGGATCCATCTGCCAATTGGGAATTTGAGATCAGCTTTGCATCAGCTTTGGAGAATAAGAAGTGATAAGTAAGACTTTGAATTTCAAGGTAAGTATAGAGTGAAAGAGGTAAGAGCGAGGGCGAAAGGGACAAGAGAAAGCTTTGAACGTAGAGGGATTACTGATAATTAAGCAAATAACATACAAGATAATGAACATAGATTTACAATATGCAAGTGGTACACAAACCACTTAGGGTCCATGAATACACCTACATTACATTACAAAAGTACTACAACTATCCAGGGTCAGTCTAGTCTAGCGAACAACAGCTACTCCTCCAGCTGCCGAGAAACGAAATTTTGAAGCTAGACAAGTAAAGCAGTAAACATTTTGCAAAAGTAAAACTTAAGCAGAAGTAAACTAAGATAGATAAGGTAGCAACAAGAGAGGAAAAAGACAGCAGTAATACTTATATTTTTCGTAAACCCTTTTTATGGCTTTAAATTAAGTTTTGCGATAAAATCGCTTCCTAGTTTGCCTTAGGTCTCAACCTACGGTCAAAGAGCCCTGCCTCGATACCACTTTGTAACGCCCTGTTTCGTGGGCAGACGACACACGTGATTCCACAACTATTCACGCATGAGCAGTTATGGAGTGTCGCACAAAAGTATACCATTGCATGCTTACAACAAAAATTCCAGCATATATTTTACATAAGGATTAGCATCCATTTTCCAACAGCGGGGTGTGCAAGCCCAAAGCAAAATTACAACACAAAAGCTCCAAGATCCACTTGAGCGCGGCCAAGACCTAAAGCCACAGGTCCTCGTCGAAGAAGCAATCCTCAGGGGCATCCTCGACGGGGAAACCTTCTCCTTCGTCTTGATCCTCTAAAGAGGGGATTAAGTAAGCCGTGAGCCAAACAACCGGCTCAGCAAGCCCCAAAGGGACTCTATCTTACTACATACACGGATTAACAAAGGAAGGGAGTATATTTGGTTTATTAACTTTGAGTGGATGTAGTTTTATTTGCAAACATTTTATAAAACGGACCCAAAACTACTCCTTAAGATCTCAGGGGTTTTTCATGAAAATTCAATTAACCAACTAATCAAGTTAAAACATGTACAAAACTACTTAAGCTTTGCTGATGGAATCACCCAAGTGACACAGCTCCATTAACCGGGAGCACAGCGTATTCGAATACCATTATTTTGACTCTGCAGAGTTTGCTCAGCTTTACCCACACGATTTCTTAACTTCCGTGTCCGGGTTAAGAAAGCCAGGTCGTTTCACTGCTCAACTCTTTATATAGACTCTACCCGGTAGAATCCACTCGGGTCTGGCACAAGAAAACAAGAAAACAAACGTCCGCTTCGAGTGAACTCTACCGTTGTTAGGCACCCGCAGACGGCCGCCTAACCTCGTTACTCAATCACCTACTTCTCAACACCGTAGAGTTTTAATCGAGTTGAGCAACTATTAAACCGGTGTTGACAAGTCAACTCCTGTGGTTGAGCGGTCACCATGTCATTTGCTCAGCGTAAGGGTCTGGTCCTTACATTTTTCCCTCAGGGGCTCGCAACCCCTGCCAGGTCCGCGACCTTACAACCTAGGGTAAGCGGTGGGCGAAGTCCGTCTCGCGGCTCCTTCCCCAACCCTTACCCTAATCTACACGCCGACAATCTCCGCCCTAGGGCACGGTGTCGCATACCACCCTGCCCTAGAGTCGGGTTTTCCAAATTCTATTGGCCCGCAGCCACAACCTTATTAGTGTAAAGACTTTGTATGATAATAATAACCTACAATTATCTAGATTAACAGATAATTATTTCTAGGGTTACAAAGGCATGGCTACAAGTTTAACAGGGTATTTATCGGTGGTAGGTTTAACTACATAACGTGTCATTCTAAACATTTTATTTTACTTTGAACTAATATTTCAGAACTAGCTTAATGCAAATAGCATAATAACATAATTAAATAACATGGGTTGCAACATGGTCAATGGATTTGGAACTTGCCGATAATCTGGATGATCTTGGCTAGCTCGAACGTAGAAATACCTGGATCCTGAGCCTGCACTTGAACCTCTGGGATCTCCGATACTAGCGCAAAAACACCTAAAATAATTAAGTCCAGCTTGAGACTAATCAAGGGAGGAAAAATAAACTATTTAAAAAGGAGTAAAATGCATAAATCTCCAAATGGAAATTTTAGGAATTTATCTGGGATGAATTTGGGGAAGTGGAGGTCAAAAATGGGTTCAGGACAATATTTGGAGCAAAGTGGTGAAATTTGGAAATTTTTGGGATTTTCTGTGATTTTCTAGGAATTATTTGAATTTTCTGGGATTTTAGAAATTAATAAACCCTGGAAAATTGCTTTGAACAGTAACGGGCCGGCCTCTGTGCAACAGTACGGCTCGGCGGGAAAATTCATCCGCGCGGCCGAGCGGCCCAGGCGGCCCACGCGCGCGTGCGCTCTTGGCTCGGTGGAGCAGGCCGAGTATTTGGCCCACGCGCGAGTGCGCCTATGTGGCTTAGATGGCCGACGCGTGGCTCAATCGGGCGGTAAGGGTGCAGAGAAATGGGCAGACGGGATGGGCTTCGGGAGAAGATCGAACGGTGGTGGAGGAAATCGAATCGGGCGGTTCAGGTGAGATGGCAACGACCGGAATAGGCGGCCAGGATGAGGCCACACCACGGGGAGGATATTCTTCTTCCTCCCGCCGTGCGCACCCAACTGAGGGGCAGAGGCGCGAGGCTCCCCGTGCTCCGACGGCAATAGCGGTCCCCAAGGGAAAAGAATGGCACCAGGCAGTAGCGCTGGATGCAATAGTTCCATTTTGGGCTACGGGGAGGTATGGGGGGTCACTGGTGGTGGCCGGCGGTGAGAGGGAGAGGTTCGGGTTTGCGGTGTTACATTGGTTCACCGGTGGCTCTCCGGCAGAATGGGAGGTGGTGGCACGGTCTACACGGCCCGGGGATCACCGTGGTACCGTCGGCTTGGGCTGGGATGTGCTCAGAGGAGCTGTCCTCGGTGAGGGGCTGCGGCCGGAGGTGGGCTGCGGCGCCGGAGTTGCACGGGCAATTCCCTGGCTGGAGTGGTTCTCCAAAAGGATCAGCGAGAGGTGGAGATGCTTTAGGCAAAAGTAATTGAGAAATGGAGGGAGGAAAGGGGGAGATCGGTTTACGGGGTCGCCGGCGCAGCGGCGGAGCTTCGGGCAATGCGGCTTCAATTGGAGGCTCAGGGAGGTGGCTGGTTGCAGTGGGAGGTGATTGAGGACGGTGGGGAGGCTCGGGAAGCAAAGGAGGGAGAGGGAGCCGAGGGGTGGCTTTTATACCCGAATGGAGGGAGAGGGAGCCTTAGGGGAGAGGTCAACGGGCGCGTCCACGGTGGTCAACAGAGGACGGGGAGCGGTTGGGGTGTCATCTCTGCGACATGGGCATCGTCCGGCCTTTGAGCAACAGTGAAGGCGGTGAGAGGCGGTGCGGGGAGCGCTTGGCCGAAGGGCATGGGCAATGGCGAGCTTGCGGGGGAAGGGAGGGGAGGAAGAGGCTGGCAGGTGGGGCCTCAAGGGAAGGGGCGACGACGCGTGGCGCGGGAGCGGAACCTCCTTCGGACCAAGGGGCTGCGGGTAGGGGTGAAAACGGGTCGGATTCGGACGGATATTGCTGTTACCATATCCTAACCCATATTTTTTCTCCGGATTCGTTACCAATCGGATTCGCACCAATCGGATTCGTGTCGGATCGGTCAGATTAACCCATTTCGCTTGCACCCTTACTTATTTGTAAGGAATGCATACGAGGCATTAAATGGAGTAGGACGACCGACTTGATGTTACTATTTAATAGCTGATGTGGAAGATTTTATTTTACCATTGAAAAGAAAATGAAACGTCAAATAGTAACACTAACCTGAAATCAAACTTGAAGATGTATCGGATTCGACGGATATTCGATTCGACGGATATTGCCGTTACCATATCCTAACCCATATTTTTCTCCGATTCGGTACTAGTCGGATTCGTACCAATCGATTCGGTGCCGGATCGGTCGGATTAACCCGACCCGCCACCCCTAGCTGCGGGTGACGCGGCGCGAGGAAACCGCGGAGCGGAGGGCGGTGCGAGCGGCGCGCGCGCGCGCGCGCAGCGCGCGCGCCGGGAGAAGGCGGAGCGAGGAGGCGCCAGGAGAAGGGAGGAGCGCGCAGGAGAGAAGGGAGGCGGGGAGGGAAACGGCGCCAACGGGGAGGGGCGCGAGCGCCAGGGAGGGGCGGAAGGTGGGAGGCGCTGGGAGAAAGGGGAACACGGAAAAGAGGAGGGCGCCAGCGGAGAGGGGTGGCGCCTGGCCAAGAGAAGAAAGCGGAAACAGGGAGAACTTTGCAAAAAGGGAAAGTTTCCAGAAATTCACCCAAAAAAATCCAGCAAAAATTTAGGAAAATTTTGATTTGAAATTTTGGGGACTTTTCAGAGAAGCTACAAGAGGTGTGGTCCTGGAGGCTTCGACACATGATGTGTTAGAAAAGTTAGAATTTTAGAAAACTCGTGTTAGGAATGGTTTCAGGTCCCTTTGCTATTGAAATTGGATTAGAACTCGTGGGCTTTGGATAAGTCTAGATTTTGGGCCCTAGACTATAAATAGAGATAGGGTTAGAGGCTAACTCCAGGGCTTTTGAGATGCGAATTTCATGCTAGGGTTTTCAGAGATGCCAAAAGAGCATTTTGTAGCCACCAACATGATTAAAAAATAAAGCTTAGATCTATTCGAGAGAAAAAAGTCCTGGCAGCATGTTCTTTCTTCAGATTGTCCAACGGCATCATGATTCGTAGACACATCCACTACTACAGAAATCCACATTACTGATTTGTTCGAACGCCATCACGCACGGTTTTCAACCGCCTCAATTATGGGTCGCTGATAATCCAAGTTATCACGACGGTTTTTGAACCGTCAGTGATTATGCGATATCACGCACGGTTTTTCATTGAAAACCGTCGCGATATCGATAATCCTGAGCGGTTTTTAATGAAAACCGTCTCGTGATACTCCTCCCAATGAATCTATTTCGCTTATAGCTAGCCTCGGAAATGCTAGCCATGCCCTCTCAAACAAGCGATAATCACGCACATGAACATATACAATTCACACATCCGCGGCATATCATTCACTTCACCGCGATGTCATCCGCGCATATGATCATTCACTTCGCCATGACCGGTCCAACACGTATAATCCTTTTTGAAACCCTCCAATCAAGTGCACTTCAATTTGCCCTTGGTTCTTAAACATCTTCAAATTCTCGCAATGCATGGACAGCACATATATTCCACCCTTATTCAACATATCCTCCTCGGCTCTTATAAAAGCGAAACGCCATTAATGTACTCTTCACTCACACGGCTCATGCATACATCCAACTTCGGTCCTACGTTACGTACATATATAACAACTTAGTATTAAAATCTAGAATAACTAATTATAACTACATATATACCGGTCACATTTATTATATTGAGACTTAATTTCCTAGCTCAATTCATATTACAAACACAATAGCTATTATATAACCAACAATTTTGCAAATTAATTAACCATCTTCAATAACCACTCATGGATTACTTACACCTAAATTGTAATGCAATTAAAAATAAATAAATTTCATTACTAACCATATCTACAGCAACCAGGAAAAACTGAATCTTAATTCAAAGCTCAATCTCTGCCTCTTCCCACCAAATTAATCGGCTGAAATCGCTCTAGCTTCCTCCCGAGTGAAAAACGCGCAATAGCTGGCTAGATCGGATCGAAATGAAGACGATCCGTCCGAGCAGCGCAATAAATGCCTTAGTCATTATCACGCACGGTTTTAACTAAAAACCGCTCGGATAATAAATATCACGACGGTTTTTATAAAACCGCCTCGTGATAAGCTTCATACCGCAACGCCGCGCGTGTTTCGATGCCGTAACGCCGTGTTTCGATCGCCTAATTAACGCCTCTCGATCGCTATACTGCCGCCTATATCATTGATGTTTGGGTATATGAACCGCTTGTGCTAAAGGTTAAATATGCGCCCTAATCCGTGTCTCTAGCTTCTACGCACGCATAATACAATATACAATTAATACAACATGGCTTCTACCATCGTTTGTGATCATCTCCTTACTCTCATCTGCTCATCACGAATTGTTCGGCCGGAACCTTACACAAAGCGCCGCAATTTGCATCTCGAGCAGCTTCCGCACCGCCGCTATCCTTCCCGACTTTCTTGCATCCGCCGCTTGACTGATCCTCCGCCGCCGACGGAGGCGTTCGCCGCGCCAAGAAAGGGAAACAACCTCACCCCGGTTCTTCTCCACAATGTGCGCAATGCGAAGAAGCTCTACACGCATTGCGAGATCGATGGATAGTCTTGCCGATCAAGCGTAAACGGCAGATTCGAGGAATCTTTTCATGCTATCCTGCACGACATTATGGATGCTGCCGATCATTTGCCCAGCCGCACGAGGAAGTGCCGAGGACAAGGGCAATCTTAACGGCGCTCGAGAATTTAGCTACGATCCTCCAAGTCCCCAAGTTGAAGAAGAAGCTACGGCCCCAAAGAATACAACTGGGAAACTCTTTACCTGTGCGACTTTTGTAATAAATTTGCCTCTAATTGAAATTAATAAATTTGCCTTTAATTTGTGACCTCTTGTCTCAGTAGTTCTCAGAGTTAAGTTATTAGAAGCAATGTGTACTTATATATTAACCTCGATCTAGAATATGACAGACATTGGGACATCACAAATGCTTGTGAAAAACCGTCAGAACATTCCTGCATTTCTTAACAACAACCGGCCGTGATAGTCGACACAACACGCATTTGTTTTTAATAAAAACCGCTCGGATATTTCCAGATCGCGAGCGGTTCAGCAAGAAGAACCGCCTGCGATACTCCTTTTCCCGCCATTAAATACCACAGCACGCCTTTAAATTAAAACCGCTCGTAATAGTTTATATTACGCACGGTTTTCACAAAACCGCTCGTGATTTGCCGCCTACTATTAGCCTTTCGTAGTAGTGATCCTAGTTTTCTTTGTCCTCGGCTGATGTTCCAGCAAAGCCAAGAAAGTAAAAGTGTTTTTCTTTCATCGCTTGATCTTGTCTCGCGCTTGGTTCATCGCCAGCGGCGAAGGAGTCTGTTTATTCCGTGCAGAGACGAAGCAAGCAAGACGCCCTCGAGGAGACGCGTCTTCTGAGCATCACGATCCATCCAAATAATTTTACTAGTGATTTTAGTGCATGTATACGAGGTACGTGAGCATGCATGATCTAGCCGAGAGCTGTGATTAACTTTGCCATATTCTCTTCTTGTGACTAGACATGATTAGGAGAGAGAGATAACTAGGAGGTTGATGCTACATCAATAGTGTTTCTTGTGTTTGGGTTCACTGTGATCAAACGATTGAAGATTATTATTATTATTATTTACTGTCTTTTGCTTTTGTGTGTGCTTCTGTGATTTGCAGGTTTAAATAATAATAATAAATTTTAAGAAAAGCTTTCGCTAGATGCTACAATCGTTCACTCCCTCTGATTACCATTGACGATCCTACACAAGGAGCGACTTTCATTCAGTAAAATCACAAATCTAAGTAGCATGACTATTTTTGATGCTCAATTACACTAAATGCCGGCACATTCTCACCATGATTTAGAATTAGGGACAAGTGAACGGAGTGTGAAGCAGCTCACCTAGAGCTTAGATCTACACAAGCATGCCTGCAACGACAGAAAGCAAGGACTTAATCAAATAGGTGGCATGCAAATGCTAAAGAACAAATTAGAGAACTAGAAAAGCCAAAAGAGAGTGGAGGCACACCTTGTCCTTGAGGTGGACGACGTCCAAGCAAACCCTAGACTCCCCACTAAAAGATTTGACGTCTCACTAACCGGTGGTGTGGGATGTGTCACAAAGACCGTGAAGCTAAGTCATCGATGAGCCCGCGCCACTCGAAAGTGTCACCGGATCTATGCGCAAGGGCAGCACCGCGCTTGCTCGCGCCATGGTATGTGGTGGGAGCCCGATGTTGGCAAAGTTGTGGGTGAGAGTGGTGTGATGGTGAGAGTGGATGGAATGGCGTGGCTTCCTTGATTCCGATTAGAATTGGGAAAGTTGACAGTGGGAGTTGTTGCGCTCACGGTAGACTACGCTAGTACAATTTAAAAAATCTATCGCATAAACAAAGAATCTCTCACTACCGGGCTCAGCGGCTTTACCGAGTGCTGGTGGCACTCGGCAAAGCACGAGAAACACTCGGCAAAGGCTTTGCCGAGTGCCACACACAGCATAGCTCACACGGCAAAGTTTCGACGGCAAAGAGCTCTTTGCCGAGCTTTTCATCGAGCACTCGGCAAAGGCTTTGCCGAGCGCGGCGACCCTCGGCAAAAAGGTCGGTGGACGGTGAGAACACGGTGACGGCGCTTTGCCGAGTGCCAAGACGGAATGGCACTCGGCAAATCCTTCAGCTTGTCGAGTGTCGTGGTAATGACACTCAAGAAACTTTAACCTTGCCGAGTGTCATGGTAAAGACACTGGCAAAGACTACAGTTTACCGAGTGTCATTACCATGACACTCGGCAAAGCCAAAACACTCGGCAAAATGTGTTCCCAGAATGCACAGAAATGTTACTTTGCCGAGTGTTTTTACTATAACACTCGGCAAAACCTCCCTTTGCCGAGTGTAACACACGGCAAAGTGGCCAAAAACTGCCTATTTTAATTGTTTATTGCACCCCACTCAAACAAGTCACAATATATCACAGATATATCAACAATATATCACATATAGTCCACAAGTAATCACCACAAGTGCCATTCGCAACCATTCACCAAGTGCAACCACAATATATCACATATAATCCAAATGCAACCACAATATATCACATATAATCCAAATGCAACCACAAGTGAACCACAAATGCAAATCCAAGTATCTCCAAGTACCATTCACAATAAGCATCACAACCACAAGTATCATTCACTGTGGCCCCCGATCGATGTGGTGGGTCATGAGGCACATTATTCAAGCCGCCGATTGATTCTGCACAAAGGAGAAGAGATTGCATGTGTGAGACAAGATTTAAGGTAGGAACATACAAACTTAAACATTCATACTCCACTAGCTCAGGTGAAAGAAACTTGATGCTGACTTGGAAGTTAGGCCGCAATGCACAAGAGATATTGACTTAAGGCTTTTGTAGTGTGTTCTAACTTGCCCTCAATACAAAAGAGTTTTTCAACTTAGAGACAATCCTATCAACTTGCCTATAGCTAATCTAAGAAGGTAGAGCTCATACAAGCAAAGCACAAGCAAAAGCAATAAACATGGTAAGTAAAGAGCTCAAGGTAGAGAAGGCAAACTCACAGGAGTAGTTGCAGGAGGAGGTGGAGGAGGGAATAGCTCCGGTGGCAGAGGTTGACCCATCCTCTCGCCAAGACTTTGCATCCACTGAAACATCTGCTCCATCCTCTGCCGCTCGGCCTCATTCCTCTGCCGATCGGCCTCCATCCTCGCCGCCATCTCCTCCCATAGCCTCTTCTCTTCTTCCAGCTGGGCCTACAATATTTCACCCCAATGTTACAATGCAAAGCAAAGGTATGTAAAAATTAATGAATGACGAATAAAACAGAAATAACCTGGAGTGCCTCCATCCGGGACTGTGAAGTGTCCGGCCGTGGGCGTATGGCCGGGCTTGAGCTCGTGCTCCTTGCTCGAATCGGGAGAGAGTGGGAGTAGTGGCCGTGTCGAGTGTCGCCGCCAATCCAGCATCGCACATGCTTCTTGCCTCCTCCCACCCTCATGACAACTTCTCCATCAAGGTCCCGGCTGCCGGATCGCACTCGGCCCATGGACCGCCCTTGCCATCGATGTGTACTCACCGAGGTGGTCGTGGACGGTCGCATTGCTGTACACCGAGGGAGGGTCCTCCGGTTGTAGTCGACGCCGGACGCCGCTTGCCCTTGTGGGCCAAAGCCCATGCCTTGAATCGAGCAAGGTGGCCACCATGTGACGACGATCGCGAAAAAACAGCAAGATGATTAGAAATTATGCAGAATTGAGCGTTATAATAAAGAAATGAATTGCGTACCCATGTAGCCGCGAATTCGCCGAGGCTACTGTTGCCTTGATGGTGTGGTGCACCGCATCATCAAACGCCACTCCGACAAGCGTTGCGCCTCCTCCCACTCAACGGCGCACCACTTGTCCACCATCGTGCTCAAAGATCGAGATGCCGGGTGCACCACCACGGAGGCACCTACACGCCATCAAGTATATGACATATAAGAAGATCAAATTAAGCGTATTTAATCTCGGAAAAATCAGTATTAATGTTCTATATTTACCCCATCTGCTGCCGCAACACGCATATTACGAGCCTCTAGAGCTTTCTCACGATGAATCACATCAAAGTGGGTCCATGCTTCACCATCGGATGGATGTACCAGCTTCTCGTGATTGTATCAACGCCCATTTTTGTGCCATGTCATCTGCTTTGCGGTTTCTCGGTCATGTATAGACGTTGGATCGTCGGTATGAACAGAAGGTACCGAGGATTTTCACGGGATCGCAAGTGCCTCTTCGACCATCACCGAGTCTACCTCCGGGAACCTAGAGGATCCACACTTTGCACAGCACTTTGCTTCCGTGTTCTTTCCTAAATAGGATGCACCCTTCGGACAAGCATGTATCGCTCATATGGCATCTTAAGTGCACGAAGGAGTTTCTTTGACTCGTACATGCTCTTTGGCGAATGTGACCCTCCGGAAGCATGATGCCAAAATCGCCAACATAGCATCGGCGTCTCGACTCACGCTAAACTGGGACTTCAAGGCCATTACGCGTCCAATGCCATCCAGCTTGAGAAACCTTCGTCGCCGTGAAGGGGTTTCTCGTGCGCGCACAACATGTCATAATACGCCTTGCGGTTGCCTCGCTCCTCCTCCCTACGCCCTTCAGCGAAGTGTGCTTCATGATAGTCATTTAACATGTCTCCTACCCGCCATCAGCATCATAATCCTCGACGCGTGGTCTCACGACCTCCTCTCTCATACAATCGGATTCACTGTGGTAGATCCACCGGTATAGTCTGTAGAAATCCAAACTTGCAAAGATGTTTACCCATGACCTCCTTTGTTTGTTGACGCGTGTTTGCACATCTGCTGCAGGGACACCAAGTGGCACGCGCTCCGTTAACCTTGGCAAATGCTAGTTCCAAGAAAGCATCGGTCTTCTCAATCCATTCATCGGACAACGAACCTCGACTTGAGCGGCCCGTACATCCACTCACGGTCATCCATCCTCTAACATATCGTGGAGTAATATAAGAATCAAATGCATCTACACGATCTTTCTCCTATCTAATAGGTGAAGATAGGTCCTATCTCACTGAGGATGCGTAGATGAGGTTAGTTTCCATGCTCTACTCCTATCCGAGACAGAATTTCGAAGCACCTCCATTGTTCTCCAAATACACGTCCCGCAGGGAGATTGTGTATCCGGAGAACAACAAGGAGATGATGCCGAAACTCATCACGGATCGAGTAGACCATGGAAACTAACCCCATCTACGCATCCTCGGCTGTCCAAAAACGGGACAATTGAAGCAGAGATACGGTTATAGATATGCAAAGATCTCGCATATTTCCAACCGTATCTCTTTCGAACGGGAGACGCCTAACTAGGTTACATAATCTATGAACATGAATAAATAGCTGAACTGTAAACCGAGCAAGGAAAAGGGTAACTCACAGCAGCGGTGGACAGTGCAATAGCCTCTCCTGCAAAAAAGGAACATAATAGTGTCAATTGAAAATTTCGGTAGCACCTCCCCTGCACGGTGAGGTTTCCAAAACCTGCAACAAACGAATAGCACGATGGCCGACAACCACACCAACGGCACGATGGCCGACAACCACATATACGGCACGATGGCCAACAACCACATATACGGCCGAAACACATATACAAACCAACCTGCAGGAGCCGTCGGGTGGGGAGGCGGCGGCGGCCGCGGGCGAAGCGGCGATGGGAGGCGCGGGCCGCGGGGTAAGGCGCTTGAAGCGGTGGTCGGGCGGCGCGGCGGCGCGGCCCGCCCGGCCGCGGCGATCAGCGGTGGCGGGCGCGGCGGGGAGGCGCGGCGCGAAGGCGCAGCGGTGGCCGGGCGGCACCGGCCGTCAGGGGCCGGCCGCCGCGCGGCAGCGGCAGCGATGGCGGCGGGCGCGGCGGCGCGATCGAGGCGTCGGGCGCAGCGGCCGCGGAGGCGCGCGCGCAGCGGGCGGGGCGCTGGGAGGCGGCGAGCGGGCGGCCGCGGGTGGCGGCGGCGGGGCAGCGGCGGGCGGCGCGGCCGGGCCGGCCAGCGGCGATCAAGCGTGGCCGGGCGGCGCGCGCGGGCGGCGGTGGTGGTGTGTTTGTTGCGTGTGTGAGCGCGGCCATTTGTTTGTGTTGTTTGCCGAGTGCCCCGATCCGCACTCGGCAAGCCGTCCTCCTTTGCCGAGTGTCGCCACAAGGCACTCGCAAAGATTTTTAATAAAACTTCCTTTCCTCTTTTGTTTTCCATAACGTGTTTTACAAATTTGTTCGAATGTACTTTGAAAATGCCTTGTCAAATTCACTCAACAATGCATATTCGATGCTTCTACGAATATTAGACCATTATTTCATGCAGTTGTAGCTCAAATTCAATTTATATCAATTAAAATTCTATAATTGCAGTTTAAAAATTAAAATTATCAAACTGATCTGAAAAATTACCAAATTTTCACATGAAACAATCTCTGTTGTCTATTGCCTATACAAAAAGTTTTGTAGTGAAACCACAATTTGACCGTCACTTTGACTCCAAATCTTACCGGATCCTTCTCAACTCTATGCTTCTTCTTGAAATGCTTCGGTTTGTAAGCATCAGACGTGACAACTTATGCGAAATCTTCTCAATTTTTACCACAGCCTTCCACGTATGATATCATGACATCTTGACAAATCTCATGATTTTCAGACTTCGCTTGCTTTTTTAAAATTTAAAAACCATTCGGCCACACGTTCGTGGTCGTCTTTCCTGAACAAGATGTTCGAAATTCCTTTTCATTTCACACGCAAGGCCTCAAACCGGGCTGAATAACATGAATATCATTTTTCTACTCATTTTTTCCTATTATTTGAATCACTTGCAGTTCAAATTTGACTTGATTCAAAAAAATTGCCTGAAATGCAATTAATTAATTAATTAATTAATTATAGCAAACAAATACAAAAATATACCAAATTTTAACATGGAATACCATATGTTGTATGTGGAGAGCAGAAAAAGTTTGAAGGGTAGGAAAGGAAAAGGTTTTATTTCTTTGCCGAGTGCCGCAAAAAAAACACTCGGCAAAGAGATCTTTGCCGAGTGTCAGCTCCAGACACTCGGCAAAGTTCTAACGGCGACGGCTGACCTCTAACGGACGGCGGTTGGTGCCGAGTGTTTTATTTTTGCCGAGTGTTTTCTTGCAGACTCGCAAAGAGCTTCTTTGCCGAGTGTCTAATCGCAAAGACTCGGCAAAGAGATTTTTGCCGAGTGTTTTGTTTTCGCCGAGTGTCCTCGTGGAGGCACTCGGCAAAGTGGTTGTTTACCGAGTGTCCGATAGATTGCACTCGGCAAAACTCCAGACACTCGGCATATAGCAGCTTTCCGGTAGTGTCTGTTAGTAATAGATCACGGGATTATCACTAGAAGCGCATACTTGTAGTGGAAGTAAAGTCGATGTAGTGTGTTGATGTAGTAGTAGTCGTACTAGCCGTACGTCTCCTTCTCCAGCTCCTTCTGGTCATCGCAAGTTGTGGATCGTCCTAGTGTTAAAGCTTCGCATCAACACCTCCAAGGTATCTACATGTACGGGGCAGGAACACCACGTGTTGGAGTGCTAGCACCGGCTGTGTAGTATTAATGAGAAAGGTGTAGCAATTAGGATTTTTGGAATTCCAAATTCTCTATACAAACCCTATGCCACCGCTCCTCTATTTATAGACATCCATGATGGGCTTCGAACTTGAGGCCTATTAGAAACTTATGGCCCACATGAATTTAGATCACCATATGAATTATATCCCAGCATTTTAAGTGTGTGACCCTATAGGTTCACGTACACTTAAACATGGCCCGAGTACTCCTACTCGTCCACTAATTGGTAGCAACTCCTAGCAATACATGCCGACTCTCAAGTATACGTAAAGATCATATCGGATGAAACTCAACAAAACTTATATGCATTTCCCTTTGCCTTACGATATCGGTCAAGCTTAAGGCGAGTACATTCCATCCTTGTTGGTTAGCTTAACCACTCTGCCTTGATCATGTGACTTGAATTCCTAGACTACGGTTAACTCTTTAACTGCGAGTAGCATGGCCATGCATTTCTAGAATCCAATCACTTATGACGTCTAGAGATATCTCTCCCATTGCATAGAGTGGCAAATGCTATCTTAATCGATCATACCTAGATGCATGCATCATGGCAAAACCTAAAAGTTACCTTTGTAACTACCCAGTTATAGAGTAACGTTTGGTAAACCCTAAGTCATCCATTATGCATCATGAGTACATGTGACAACATCACGTCTAAGGATATATCATATGCATTGTAAATGAGACCAACTGATGACATGTAAAAATGCAACGTTTTCACAGTGTCTCATGGTGGATCAATTCAACCCTATGTTCGCTAACATGTGTCCATATTATTGGTTTGATATCTCCATATGTATGACCCGTGAAACATAGTTACCAGCCAATACATATGCTAGTCTATCCATATGTGTCCTCATATATTTTTGACTAATAATCGTTTATGAATAATTATCATAGAAATATAGTAATGAATATTAACGATATTATTCAAACAACAAAATAACATATTATCCAATAAATCATGAATATAATAAAATATAATCATCTCTATAATTGTCTCTGGTATATTTTCAACAGGAGTGGTGGTGGGACCCATAGAACTAGCTTTCCTTTGCACATCAGACATCGAACGGTGCAGCGTGTGGTATTATACGATTAGACTATCCCTAGTAGCGCCATAGATTTTCCGATCTCTATAATCTATGTGAACACAAAGATGCCTAGGACAGACAACATCAGTGCCTGACGTAACGTTGAAAAAACCTAGCTAGGTCAATATTTCCACTGAATAGATTTAAGCCATCTAACCTGCAGATCAACCATATGAACAAGTGAAACTGAACGGGGTCTCTTCACCGTATGCATTGCGCAGTATATATTCTATGTGATAGCTACAGGAGCATCTTGTAGTAAAAAAATTATTCTTGACGAGATTAACCTCTGTACGCAAGCATGACACTGCCAGTGATGTGTAATTTGAACATGGATTCTGATAGGGAAAAAATAGTCTCGATATATAGGCGCTTGTACGATGTTCTCTTCCTATATCGATCGCCAATTAAGGTAGCATGAGTAATATTATTGTAGTAGCTAAGGAACTGACGTCGCATGTATGCACAAGTTGCTAATTTTCTTTTCTTTTCTTCCTAATTGTAGTAGCTAAAAAGATTAAATTTTATAGTTTACAATCAAGCAACAAATTTGTGGTCTGACCGGCTATTGTTTTAAATAGCCTGATATAGCCCCGCTATAGCCAACAGAAATTGCCTTCCTCTGTGCATCAACATCACTACTACAAAAAGGGTCATCACAAACAGTTTAGAACTATTATCACAGACGATTTTTTGAACCGTTTGAATTTATGCGTCAGTGATAATTAATTGGAGGTTATCACAGACGGTTTGTTAGCCGTCTGTGATAAATACAACATAGGCGCCTTGTAACTAGAATCGTCTGTGAAGAACACTATCACAGATGGCTCAAACTAAAAACCGTCTGTGATACTCGCACATCACAGACGGTTCTAACTACCGACCGTCTGTGATGTGCGATTATCATAAATGGTTGGTAGATAGAACCGTCTGTGATATGCGAGTATCACAGACGGTTTTTTGTTCGAGCTGTCTGTGATAATCTTTAACAGATGGTTTATATCACAAAACTGTCTGTGATAGTTCATTCTATACCTACATTTTTACTATTTTTCGGCTAGCATCAGGAAATGTTAACTATGCCATCTACAAACAAGCAAATACAGCAACAAACATAGCAACACATTCTATTTCTATTAAAATTAGAATTCACCATTACAACATCACAACATAACGAGTATGTTATCTATAACACTGCATACACAAGAGGACACTTACAATTTTACAAATATAAACTTCACGGTTACAAATTCAGAAAGATGCTTACATTACAAGAAACTTTAGTTAATATAAACTAGACTTACACATCCTTCATTAAACTACAATCTAAAATAAGTGGTGTGGAAAATTTTTCAAGTAGCAGAAACAAAAAGCCAATGAACACCATTGTTAGCTTTTATACCAAAATCAACGGCTTCTATACCAGCGACTTGGAATAGTGCAGTTTGCCATTGCCTTCTTCCTTTCCATCTCACTTCAAGCGAAATTTCAGCCACCCTTCCCGAACCCCTTCTCACCCTTGCCGCGCACAAACGAGTTGGAGTAGTACTGGTGGTGTTGGTTCTTCAAGTAGGGAGAGGGGGGGGTTAATAAGGGGCGAGAGGTAGGGAGGAGATTGGTGCTTGTCATTCGGTGCAGAGAGAAAAGACGGGTGAGATCGGGATCCTGGGGATATGCCACAGATTGTTGATGTGGCGGGGCATCATAGACGGTTCGGATTATAAACCGTCTATGATACAGACATCACAGACGGTTTGTAACAAAAACTGTCTATGATAATGGAAGATATCACAGATAGTTCTTATTAAAAACTGTCAGTGATAATGGCCAAACGGTAGATCACAAAGACAATATATCTGTGCAATGTAAATAGCTAGTCTCAAAAGATAAAATAGCAAAGTTTTATATAGCTTATATATGCTCGCTGGAAAGGTTTCGATAAGATCTACAACTTTGCAGTTGAGGCGAAACCCAAATTCCGAAGAGAAGACCAAGAAAAAGGGGCAAAAATTGAAACCGAAAACTTGTGACGGAAATTTAGAGCCAAAGATGGCCAATTTTGGGGGGTCTTAGAGGGCAATTGGCACAAGTAGATCATTTTTTTGATCGGGCTCATCGTTAGCTTTCCAATGAGTACAAGAACATTAAAAACGGACACCGTATGCAAAAGTTATGCTTGTTTTACTAAAGGTGTCTCGGAACGAAATTCTACTCGGACTCAGGCGGAAAATTATGAAATCTTGGGGGATCGCGAGTCGGGAAACATATCACAGATAGTTGGTAGACATTACAGACGGTTATTTATTTAAACCGTGTGTGATACTTCATAGATAGTTTTTAATACAAACCGCCTATGAAATATCACGGACGGTTTAAATAAATAACCGTCTGTAATGTTTATCATTATCACAGATGGATTTTATAAATAACCGTCTTGGAGTTATCACAGACGGGTATTAGTAAGAACCGTCTGTGATGTCTTGTATTATCACAGATGGTTCATATGAATAACCGTCTGTGAAAATATCATAGATGGTTATTCGTATGAGCCGTCTGTAATAATACAGTCTGTGATGTAAATATTCAGTATAGCTTTTTTTTTTATAGTAGTGCATCAAACGGTGCAGTGTGTAGGTACGTGATTGGACTATCCCTCGTAGCGCCATAGATTTTCCGATCTCTATAATCTATGTGAACACGGAGATGCCGAGGACAGAGAACATCAGCGCATGCCAGCATGGTTCAATGGCGTATCGCCATGTCATGTAACCTGCAGGTCAACCATATGAACAAGTGAAACTGAACGGGGTCTCTTCACCGTATGCATTGCGCAGTATGTGATAGCTACAGGAGCAACTTGTAGTAAAAAAAAAAATCTTGACAAGATTAACTTCTGTATGTGTAATTTGAACATGAAGATTCTGATAGAGAAAATATTCTCGATATATAGGCGCGGGTACGATGTTCTCTTCCTATATCTCGATCGCCAATTAAGGTAGCATAAGTAACATATAGTTGTAGTTAAGGAACTGACGCCGCATGCATGCATGCACAAGTTGCTAATTTTCTTTTCTTTAGTTTCTCAGACTAAATCGATTCTTTTCAACTGAAATTTCATTCTTTTATTGTTCCGGAACAACGAGCAAGCTAGAATGGTTCAATAGGATTCTTAAAAAAAGAATGATTCTCATAGTTAAAAAGAGAACTAATTAGCTCAGAAAAGGTTAGCTATTTGTACGTAATGTACGTTACTTGTAGCACCATATTGCTTCAGTTTTGCTAAAAAAAAACATATTGCTTCACTGTCTAAAATCTTGTTCAGAGACTTAAGAGTATCATAAAGAAATTGCTTAACAATCTTAATCAAAAAATAATTTGAGCAGTAGATTACTTTATAGTCAATTAATCTAGCTAGTTTTCATTCAAAACAGGTAATTGATTTAGGAGTAAATATGTAATAGTCAAATTTTCGTTGAACAGGGATGACAGTGTAGATTATTTTTTTTAAAAAAGACAAAATGTCCATAATACAAATTGTAGATTTTTAAATAAGCTATTTTTATTCAAAATTACAAAAAAATATACCCATGCCTAAATTTTTTATAGGAATGGGCTCCGGTCGCCCAACCGTTAGGCGACTGGAGCCTGTCGCCCAATGGCCGCGCAACACACAACAGTCTGTGGATCGTTGGGCGACTGGATTGCAGTCACCAAACAGTTGGGCTATTGCAGCTCCTGTCGCCTAAATGTTAGGTGACTGGAGCCTGTCGTTCGACTGTTGGGTGACTGCCACCTCCACCCAAATCTTGTGCAATTGCCCCTTGACCGCGCATGGGGGTAAATGACAATTGTTATAGGTAGGTAACATTTATCAATTTTTGTTTGTAAGTTGTATTTTTAAATAAATGGGCAGACAATGTTGGTTGATCTATTTGTGATTTTTGCAGATTATGAATGGTATAAATTCTGTTAGATTTGCAATAACATTTTGTGATCGTTGTTTTTTTTGTAGGGCAAGAAATTTTCTAAAAAATTTTGTCAGGACGATTGAGATAGCAACGATTGGTATGTACGAAGGTAAGTGATATTGTGATGCAACCGGGAATTCATACATAGAGGAGAGCTTTAGATAAATGACGTAAGAAAAACAATATGACCGTTCATTAGACATGGGGGTTGATGTTGCGAAACGACAATGAGATTTGATGTTGCAAATTAAAATAGACTTTATAATAAAGTTAAGAACAACACGGCGCACAAGGTTTTGTTACGTGCATAAGAAACAGCATCATGCACAATGCAAAAAATTGAAGTACTCCTACGATACATACACGTCATTTTGGACTAGAAATAAATTTGACCTTCGGAGAACTAGTGCAGAATAGCCCAACCTACTGCGTTGATCGGGGCCATTTTCCCTTCCTTGTGAGCTCAACATTGAACTTTTCGGCGGCCTCTTTAGCCTTGTTCGCCATTTCCTTCTTTTTTTCACGCTCCCTCTCACGAGCCTCACGCTCCCTGTGCATGCATGCCTCGAGATGAGCTTTTGTCTCGTAATGTATATGCTCGATTTGCTCATTGTTGTGGCGCTCCTCCTCGTGGATCTCGTAGGCCTTTTTGATATCCCACTCCTCGTAGTTGAGAGTCCACTGGTCATATGGGTGGATATCTAGGTCGATCTACTTGCGGTAGCCACATAGCAGTTTCAGACTTTACGGGTAGATCGAAGAGGTTGTTAGTGCAAACTTTGAAAGAGAAATTGTAAGGGAACACAATATAACTGGTCCTTACTAGCTACCGATAGTTGTCCCAACGGCAGTCGGAATAGTCAGTGAAGTAGTTCGCACAAGCCTAGTAGCCCATGCCTAGGCTAAGTCGCTGCTTAGAATTGAAGAACTTGTATGGGTCCCTGCACCAACAGAGGGGCGGCATCTCCTCCTCGGGTGGGTGTTGCAGCGAATGCTTGGTTGGAACGTTTAAGATGGAGTTGTTGGTACAGGGGGCGTTATTGTGGGGAGGTGCCCCCTGGCACACTCTACCTATTCATCTCGAGCCGCAGTAGCCCTTGCTTGTTCGTCGCGGGCCACAACAAACCTTGCTAGTTTGAGAGTCTCCTCCCATTACTTTATCATCTTGTCCTATTTCTTCTTCTGCCTTTTATCCATCATGACATGGTAAAGCAAGCTGTGGTGTAGTGTTGGGTTTGATTGTGTAGTGTTCTCTCTCATATCTCTTCCATCTCATTTTATAAGCCATAGGGTTGGTATGGTGTGGTTAATTTCATGTGAGTAGCCTGTGAGGTAGAGTGTTGCCTTGTCTTTTGAAAAAGCTGCTAGCAAGGCAGAGTATTGTCAGGTCTTACATTGTAGAGAGCTATCACATCCTACTTTGCACAGTCTTGTCTTTTCGGTCTGAAAAGCTGAGGAGGTATAGTGTTGTCATGTGGATCTTAAAAGCTGGTGAGGCAGAGTGAGAGTGTTATCTTATCTTACTTTGAAGAGTGTTATTATGTCCTGCTTTGCTGACTCCTTTCTTTTTGGTCTGAAAAGCTAAGGAAGTCAGTGTTGACAAGTCGATCTGAAAAGTTGGTGAGGCAGAGTGTTGTCACATCTTACTTTGCAGATTGTTGTCATGTCCTGCTTTGCGGAGTCCTTGCTTTTTGGTCTGAAAAGGTGAGGAGGTCAGTGTTTTCTAGTTGATCTAAAAATTTGGTAAGCCAGAGTGTTGTCACATCTTATTTTGCAGGGAGCTGTCACATCATGCTTTGTATAGTCCTGTCTTTTTGGTCCAGAGGCCAGTTATCTCTGGGCCGTAAGGAGTGAGCTCAGTGATGCAATTGTTAGCTTGCTCTGCATATAACTAGACTTCAAATTATGACATATTATAAAGTTCCAGATTTATTTATTAAGGTTAAAGTAATTTGCGTTCTTACACCATTTTTTACAAATATGTAGCCTACCATATTTATGTTTATTGACCAATGATCTAGGGCTCATTATATTTTAATTGACGCCCAAAATTACATTTCAACAAGATCCTTTACGTAAAGATACTCTTACAACCTGTCCATGCGCTACCACCAATTATTTCATGTTGCTTGTAAAAACAACAGGGAGGATGCCCCTCGCTGTTATCTTGGAGCAGTACGATGTTTGTGGGTTAGCTGCATGAAGTACGGCATTCGCATGCCTCTTCCTGAAATAGCTGATTGTGCTGTGCAAACACCTTCCACGATGGCAACGAGGGGCTGAGAACAAAGGCCCCTAAGAATCCAGTTGTACACCTTGGCAAGGTTAGTGGTCATTATGCCATACCTTGTGTCATCCGTATCGTGCAATAGGGGCCACTTCTCTATGGCTCAGCCTCGATCCACTGGGAGAAGCACTTGATGTTCCACGAGGTCCCCCTCCTCAGACTAGTAGTGTCAGGCTCAGCCGGTGGTGTAAGGCATTTTGGTTGTGCCGTCCCAAACATGGGTGGTCACTTGTTCCCCTCGTTGATGTGCTTTCTACTGTGCTCATCAAATAGCACCCATAATGTGTCAAATTTGTGTCACTGGTTCTGTATAGCTAGCCTCTTGAACAGCTTCATCAATGGTTGCTTCGAAAACTACTTAAAGAAGTTGGTTCCCAGGGAACAGTTCCTCAGTGTCTTCCTGATGTTTTCTTATGGCCTTCACCATCCCGGTGTGACGATCATGGATTACGAATACACATTACGAGCTCCAATAACTCCAACCCTCAAATATTGAAGGAATTGTAACCGGCTATCGTAATTCTTACTTTCAATGAATGCTATGGCCAAGGGCAGAATTTGGTTGTTGCCATCAACGCCAATGGTAGTAAGGATCCGGCCATTGTATTTACTAGTCAAAAAGGTCTCGTCAACTAAGATCACAGGTGACATATGCCTGAATGCCTCGATGCATGCACCGAAGGCTAAGAATTCTCTCTTCAATACCACAAAACTTGGCAGCCTTATAGATGGCTTGTCCTTCACTGTAGACGTACTCAGGTTTTTGTCTTGCAGCACCTGAAGCATGTGAGGATGGTTGTTGTACGCCACCTTGAAAGACTCAAATCATTTTTCGAAAGCCTTCTGCTTCGCACGCCACGCCTTCGTGTAGTTAAACTTGTACTTAAATTTTTCTCGGTAGCCACCATGATGTTCATAACCTCCATGTCCTTCTTCTACACTATCTCTCCATATATCAAATTGGCTATGAAGGTGGACGTTAGGTTACGATGCCTCGGCAAAACACTATTGAGATTGTAGGAGTACGGCTCCACCTTCATGTCTACGTGCATGCACCTTCAAAGGACAACTGGCCTGCTCGCACTTCACGGTGTATTGCTCCTGGCTAGATTTGATGACCCCAAATGTCTGCTACATGGACAAGGCCCACAGCTTAATGGCATCCTGCAACGATACCTTTTTAGCAAACATTGAGTGCAACCAATCCTCTGTGCTATGGTACTCCCACGATGATTTGTGCTCGTTATGTGCCACAACACCCTCAGCGTCAAACTTGTTCCATTCCTACGGGATGGGAGCTTCGTCCTCATCAGAACTATCATCATCGTCCTCTTGTACAGCTTTCTCTTCAGCCCAGGCCATTTGGTCATCGCTCTCCATTTGATACACTATGTACTCCACATTCTCCCCTTCATCAACCTGTCCTGTAGGCTCACCATGCGATGACCGATCTTCCTTTCCTGCATGTGCTGCATCGGCCTTGTCACAAGCAACATTCTCCGCAACCTCTGTGACATCGACCTCCGGGTCCTCTTGACCAACATGCTGGGCGCCCGAGCTGCTCCCACCACCCAGATGATAGCCATTGGTAGGGCCTTGTATAGCTTCTTTTGGTTATGGCTGCACAAGTAGCACACAGTCATATCCACAGTGCCGATAGCCTTTCACAAAGCCCTTTCACATAACAGTGCGCATCAATCTTCTCAACTCCCATCTAATGTGTGTAGAGACCGGCTCCAAAGCTCTTGTATAATGACGCTGCACACCTCAGGTTTGAAGGAGAAGCTGCGAGTGAGCTAGTGCATCACCTCTTCGATTTGAGCATTTTCGCCGTCTAGGTGTACCAGAGTGGCTTGCGCAAAACTGCTCAAGTCAACACCATTCGGACCTTCATGAATGGTGTCGACACCGTAATGCACTTTCAATGTAGTGAGTATCGCCATTGTTGATGTCTGCATGTAAATATTTTCAATGTTGTAACTAGTCAAATCACATCGCACATTATGGAACTACTGTTATACTATACTGTACATTTCTACGGTCGTTCGCCTATCATCAACAACTACACTACCCTCATGGCATAACCGCTCCTCATTCACACCGACACCGCTCCCTTTCCTCCGCCCTAATATGCATCAACTCTCTATCTGCTTCCATGCACATTGATGCCACTCCTCTCGCCGCTCGAGCTCTCTCCTGCTGTAAATAATTCCTAATGGGTTTCAAGAATTTACATGACATACTGATTTAAATGCCATTACACCAGTTATAATAGTACGCATGAATTTTCGATCTACTATTGACATTAAATTCATTCCTAATTAATCATAAATTTTATCTAATAATGATTTGCACAGACCAAACTATTTACTTCAAACAAATATATTGACTAAACTTTCTACAAGTATAACTTTCTACGGATTCTATTTTTTTACAGATGCTAACTTTCTACGGATGCTAATTTTGTACATACTATTGACTAAATTTTCTACAACTAGAATTTTGTATGGATGCTAATTTTCTACACCTATAATTTTGTACGATGCTAATTTTCTACAACTATATTGACTAAATTTTCTACAACTATAATATTTACTAAATTTTCTACAAATTCAATTTTCCACGGATGCTAATTTTCTATAACTATATTTACTAAAATTTCTATAACTATTTACTTCATACCAAGGTTATACTATTATTTTTTACAACTATACTTTTCGACGGATCCTACTTTTATACTAAACAAACTATTTATTTCATGTAAAAATATTGATTACAATATAAAAAATTTATCTCGCAGAAGCAGTGAAACCTCTCCTCTTCTTCCTCTCCTCTCCCCTCTTCTCTTCCTCTTTCTTTCCCTTCTCTTCTTTCTCTTTGCACGGCATCGGCGGATGGAATCGGCTGAGCGCTCGGCCGAGCACCCAATCATATATCAGTTCCGGTCACCGAACGGTTAGACGACTGGAAATGCAGTCGCCCAACAGTTAGGCGACTAGAGTTGCAATAGCCCAACTATTCGGCGACTGCAATTATGTCGCCCAACGGTCCACAGATTGTCGCGTGTTGTGCGGCCATTGGGCAACAGGTTCCAGTCACCCAACGGTTGGATGACTGGAGCCCATTCTTCTAAAACATTTAGGCACAGGTATATTTTTGTAATTTTGAATAAAAAATAGATTATTTACAAAATTCACAAATTGTGTGCCTGCCGCGTATTGTGTGGTCGTTGGGCGACAGGCTCCAGTCGCCCAATGGTTGGATGACTGGAGCCCATTCTTCTAAAAAATTTAGGCACATGTATATTTTTATAATTTTGAATAAAAATAGATTATTTACAAAATTCACAAATTTTGTGGTCATGAACTTTTCTTCTACGTTATCCTAATATCTTTTATTTCTGAATTAAGTGTACTTTACATCGATCATATTGCATATCGAGGAATTATGTTGAGCCAACATGTTTGAAAGGTGCCTGTCATCCAATAGTACAAGTAGTTAACATGTACCATAAACAACATACCAAAACATGTTTAATTTGTGCCACATGCAAATCTAGGAAATACTAACTATATTAAACCTGAGGGGATTCCTGTCCCCCCAGCATGTCACCTCACTAAAAATACAAAAAAGCCCTCCACTTTTTTGTAATTATAAACAGGTCATTAGATTTCACATACAAGTCCTTTTTTATGTATATTAAACCTGGGGGATTCCCGTCCCCCAGCGTGCCACCTCACCAGACACTTTTTCTATAATTATATACATGTCCTTAATTTTCACATACATGTCCTTATTTTTAGTATAGGTCCTTATTTTCCCAAAAAACGGCCTCCTAGCCCATCCACAGCATCCAGTTTGCAAATGAGCCCTCCAAGTTGGTCGAAATCATTCCAACACCCTTCATTAGCTGTTGTCCGTCTTATTGCTCCACCGACAAGATCTATCGCCTCAGTGCCCAACTCCGTGTGTTCTCGCGAATCTTCGCGTCCCTTTCCTTGAGGCGTGTCCCTTTCCTGGTGCCACATTGCAGCTAGCTTCTCTACAGTGCCCGTCGTCTCACTCCCTACCCCAGATCTACTCCTGCTCTCCACCGGCATCGCTTGTCTGTCTCCACTGGTCGAGCTACCCCCTTCCTCCTCCGCGTGCCTTCCAGTCAAATAGATCTGTCCTTCCATTCACATGTCCTAGGCCTATGCCCTATCTCTTCTCCCAATTCTCTCGCAGTGGTAGCCATCTCAGCCCCTCTCCCAGATCTACCACTGGCGTCGCTTGCTCCACCTTCGCCGATCGACCTCCTCCCCTTTGTCGGACCAGTTTTACAACTGGAATCTATCAGGTTTAATCGCACTATTCCCTGGATCGGAGATAGTGCACACGATTCTGATTCTGAATATCAAAGTACATATCATGCGGAAATGTAAATATAATAGTAGACTTACTCATGGGCGATTAGGCGAAATCTATAAATTGCAGCAGGAAGAACGAAGCACACAGTGGGACCTTCAGGACATGCCCACAGGCAGCCAACTGGAGGTTCGCGACCTAGCTCTTGACATCTTCATCTTCATCTTATCTGCCAGCTTGTCCGCTCTTGTTGCTGAGGCGAGGTGATTTGACTCCTGATTCTGAATTTTGCCGCAAAAGCGAGCGTGAGCACTCCGACCTCGTGCTCAGCGAGCCAACACACAGAATGCAATATTTAACATGTATGGCTAATCAAAGGAAGGTTGGGGCTCATTTTATTTTTGCGTAGAGTGCTTTTGAATACAATTACTTAGAAATTTCCTAAGACCTAGTATTTTGAACAAAAGCATAATGTTCGAGAATATGCAATAATAATAGCGATCCAGATTCCATCCACCGTTACATGGCATCTGCACCATATAGCAATTCCTTTAGCGTTATAGCCGCTTAATTTACCACTGGGACGACACCCAGGACAATTCCAAACTAGGGCAGTCCTTCGCCCTTCAAGTTTTCCATTCACCCAAGTTCCAATATTTTGTAAACAGAACTATATCCAGTTAAGTTCCCATGTCCGCCCTTGACCGTGGGCACGGCTATTCGAATAGTTTTAGACTCTGCGAGTTTGTACACTTTCACCACAAGAGACAATCAACTCGTTGCCCCACACGATTCCTTAGGCGTGTGGTTGAGCGCACCATCACGGTGACTTTTCAAAGTACCTCGCCCTTCCATCATTTCACCCTATGGGTCGTTCCCACTTGCGGTGGGTCCCATACGTTGTGCGGGATGTCCTCCTTCGAACGTCTAGCAGTGGCTCCCCACCCTGCTAGCCCGCCACGCAGAGAACTTCACCCTACCCGGTGTCCCATTCAAGCCGTCTCACCGATCGCCGCTTGCACTAACCCACACCTCCTCCTGGAAGGATGACTTTCAGTCCCAGAAATCTACTAAGCCAAGTTGTATTTCTGGACTTGTGGTTGTCTTGTTTCTGTGAGGAGGTCGGAGGTCATGACAAGATTCAGTCCTTAGTTGTATCTGGGCGGTCTAGCACTAACCACTTTGTGCTTCCACTGCACCACACTCTCACACCATCGACCCAATCCGCCCAGATATTTAAGCAAGTTGGGGATTTTGAGAGCATGAAATAATCCTGTCAAAATATACCAGTCATTCCCATCATGACTGCCCAAACCATTTTCTCATCATTAAAAGCGATCATGATGTATGGGGCATTTCAGCGCCCCCTGAGTATTAATGCAACACTAAGCATAGCATATCATTAGGGACTTATTTTCGAAATATTAGTATTATACTTTTGCTAGGGCGACAAGGTTTACACATTCAATCATTCCAAAGGAGGGGTAATACTATTCAAGGTAAACATTGGCATATAACTAGATTATCAAGTTTAGCATGTATTTGCATAAAAATAACAGCATGCATTTTGTTAATTTAAAACAAAGTAATTTGCATAAATATGGGTTCAACATGATCAAAGTATTGACTCGCCTTGGTCACAGTGGTCGGGATCCGGATTCTCTGGTGCTTCTAGAGTTGCTGCCTCGATCTCCTCTTCTTGTGTCTCGTAAGCTATTTTAATCGCGCGCGAAAATTTGGATAAAAAGAAAACATCAAATCAACAAAATATCACCAGAAATTTAAATGAACTCTAAAATTATGATTTTAGTTCTATTGGACAGATCTTGATTTTAGATGAATTTAGAAATTTGTCTCACTCAATTTGGAGTCAAAATGAATAAGTTATGTCCATTTGAATATTTCAGTTCAGTTAATCCCAAAAATTATTAAATTTCTGACAGTGGGACCCACTGGTTTATTTAAATCTTTTAATCTTTTTATTATATTCTTTAACACGTGTGTATGACATGTGGGACCCAGGGGGCTCCGGAACCCATCTGTCGTGGCGGGGCCGATTTAACGGCCTGAGGCGGCACGCCCACGACTAACGGTGTGACGGCCGCCCACCACTCGTGATTTCTAAAGATATGCTTGACCAGCAGCACGGGCCGGGAGCTCAACGCAGCGCCGCGAGCGGGAGGGGGAAGAGATGTGCGCTGGTAACCAAGTGAGCGGGGAGGCTTTGCGTACCCCATAAGGGCAGCTTACCCTTTTGAGGTAGCTCGCGGAGGAGGCTGGGCAGAGGAGGTCGGGGCGACGGTGGCCGGCGGCGAGGACTGCCGGGAAGGGTCTGGGGCTGCATGGAATATAACCTCCGCGCGATGGCGATGCTTCTGGTGTGGACGGCCGAGGGTGACGGTGGCCAGAGAGGGCTGGCGGCGTGCGACGGCGGAGGCTCGGGAAGGTGGTCGACGCCGGCAATGCTCAGGCGACGGGAGGCCCGGGGAAGGAGGGGGTCGGCTTCGCCTTGCTCCCACGAAGCTCTGGGAGCTTGGGATGGCTTCGGGGCGGCCGGAATCGGCGGCGGCTCGGTCGCCGGAGCTTGGGAAGACAAGGGCGCCGGCGGGGAATTGGGGCTCTACTGTGCAATTGCTTGCAGGGGAGGGGAGAGTAAAGCATTGCGGCGCAATTGCGACTCCCGAGAGGGGCTTTTATAGCCGGAGAGAGGCGCACGGCGAGGGCTGCATCTGGCGCTCCTCTGTTCACGCGGGGAAGGGGAGAAGAACGAGATCCTCTCCGGGATTTCGTAGGAGAGAGGTGGCGGGAGAGGTGCTTTCCCCCTCCTGTTGGTGCTTTGAACTTGCTCGCGAGGTGAGAGAGGGAGAGCGGAGGATTTGCTGCGGCAGAGGAGCAACGCGAGGGGGAGCGGTGCTGCGTGCGCGTGGAGGAGGGGAGGAAGAAGAAGGAGAGCGGGGCGCTCGGGCCCGCTCGCAGGGAGAGAGGCGCGGGGAAGGCGGGCCACCGGTCAGGAGGAAATGGGTCTGGCGCGTGGGGTCGCGTGGCAGCGAGACGAGGGGCACGGTCGGCGCGCGGCCGCGTGGCGCAAGAGCCGATCGCGCGCACGAGCTGGGCAACGGGCGCGCGCTGGGCCGGCCGTGCGGCAGCGCGCACGCAGCCGTCGCGTGGAGAGGGCTGGGCCGGGTGGTAGCCGCCCATTTTCCTTTTCCTTTTTCTTTTCTCATTTCTTTTATTTCTTTGATTTTCCTTTTGGGTATTCATGTGTGTATACATAGGTATATATATACTATATATTCACTTCCTTTCTCCCTGTAATCCTATATCTACCATTTTGTTGATACTTATTACGTAAAGATTATTTTCTTGTTATATTCAATTGTATGCATACATATATTTGTAAATGTTATTATTTTTTTACTTTTATTTTGCTTTTACATTTGAATATGTATATATATATACATTTACACATATATCCTAGGGTATATACATGTATTCATATTTTCATTTCTCTCTGATTTTTGTGTATGTACATACATGTTTATTTATATATATATTGATGTTCACATGGGTTCGCATATATATATAAATGCTAGCCTCCTTTAATTTGCTTGCCATAATTTTTAGGGATGATATTTCATGCTTATTTACACTTCTCCTTTTTGCTCTTATTTTCCTTAATGCCCTTGTACATTATTTCTCCCCTTTTGTTCATCTACATTTGTATTTATATTTTTGGCACATATTTGTAGATACAGAGATTTAATATGTCTTTTCATATATATACATATATATACCCCCATATAGGTTAGCAGTTTAATTGTTCACCTCCTTGTCATTCATGTCATCCAATTCCCTTTTGGTACTTTATGGATCATCTTTTCATATTCTTGCTTTAAGATTTTGAGTTTCCTTTATTTGCATATATCCCTCATGGTCTTATTATGATAAATTTTATTTTCATGACTCGTATTACATTTTAAATTTTCTAATATTTAAACATGCTTGTTTCCCCTTGGTCCTTTTAACTTTTTGGAACCTTCATTAAATTATTCAAGAAAAACCCATAAACTCCAAATTCAAATAAAATTATTGCAAAATAAACTCAAAAAATTTATATTTATAGATTTAAATTTTCAGGATGTTACACCCTTCCTCCTTCGTGTGCCTTCCGGTCGAATAGATCCGGCCCTCCATCCGCGTGTCCGATTCCCTCGCACCGGCTGTTGTCTCAGTCCCTTCCCCAAATCTACTCTTCTCACTGTCCACCAGCGTTGCTTCCTCTACCTCTGACTGTTGAGCTCCTTCCCCTTCCTCCTCCACGTGCCTTCCGGTTTCCGTTGGAGGTTCTCGACAAGATTTTACTCTGCCTCTGACGGTTGAACTCCTCTATGTTCCTGCTCCGCATGCCTTCTGGTTTCCATTGAATGTTCTCAAGAAGACCTATGCAGGTTCGCGGATGATTTTGGAGCCGTTGTGCTCCTCCCCCTTCCTCCTTCGCATGCCTTCTGATTTCTGTTATAGGTTCTCCACAAGATCTATCAGGTTTGTTGATGATTTTTTAGGATTTTTTAGGTTTCCATTTGTGTTCATTTCGGTGAATAATTTATTGGAATATGCATGTGATTTTTCTTAGGGTTTGGTTTGGTTTCTGATGGTGCACATGATCTGTTTCTGTGGCTCCATGGTTGGCTGTGATGGCAACTGGAATTGACAGCTCGACCACGTCATCTTGATCACTAGCCCTCTGACCACAACCCTCCTTCGACCATATTCGGCACTCCCTACCATTGCCCTCCTTCGACCACGGCCAGCACTCCAACCATGGCCCTCCTTCAACCACAACCCTCTATCGGCCACGGCCAGTTCTTCTACCACGGACCTCCTTCGACCATGACTGGCCCTTCGACCACACTTAACCACGGCCAGCCCTCGACCATGGCCCTCCTTTGAACACAGCTGGCCCTCGACCACATTCCTCTTTTGAACACAGCCTGCCATTCGACCAATTTTGATCATAGCTGACCCTTCGACCAGGCCTGCCCTTTGACCATGCCCTGATATTTGACCATTTTTTACCATGACCGGCCCTTCAACCATGCTTCGACCATGGTCGATCAGGCCTCGACCATGGCCGGCCCTTCGACCACGGCACTCCTTTGACCACGGTTGGCCCTCCTTTAACCACAGCTGGCTTGTCGACCATGGCCCTCTGATGACCACGGCCGGCACTTGGACCACTACCCTCCTTCGACCAATACCCTCCCTCGACCAAGGCCGGCCCTTCAACCACGTGTCAACCACGGCTGGCTCTCGACCATGGCCCTCCTTCGACCACGGCTGGCACTTCAAGCATGGGCCTCCTTCGACCACGCCGTGCACTTCGATGATGCTTCAACCACACCCTACCCTTTGACCATTTTTGACCATAGCTGCCCTTTGACCATGCTTCGACCACATCTGCCCTTTGACCATGCCCTGACCTTCGACCATTTTTGACAACAGTCAGCCCTTCGACCATGCTTTGACCATGGCGGTTGACCCTTCGACCACCGATGGCACTTCGACCATGGCTTTCCTTCGACCACAGCCAGCACTTCGACCATAGCCCACCTTCGCCTACGCCCTACCCTGCCGGGCTCTTTGACCACACTTTGCCTACGCCCTACCCTTCAACAATTTTTTACCACAACCGGCCTTCGACCACGCCCTGACCTTTGACCATTTTCGACCATGGTCGGCCCTTCGACCACGCTTCGGTCATGACGACTGGCCCTTCGACCATCGATGGCACTTCGACCATGGCCCTCCTTTGAGCACGGCCGACCCTTCAACCACCGCCCTCCTTCGACCACGGTCATCCCTTCGACCACGGCCAACCCTTTGATCACGGCCAGCCCTTTGACCATGGACCAACTTCGACCAATGCCCTCCTTCAACCATGCTTCGACCACGGTTGGCCCTTCGACCACTGTCCTCTTTCGATAAAGGCCGACCCTTTGACCACAACCTGCCCTTCGACCACGACCCTCCTTTGACCACAACCCACCTTCGACCATGACCTTCCCTTCAACCACAGCCCTCCTACGACAACGGTGCTCCTTCGACCACAGTAGGCCTGTTGACCACTGTCCTCTATCGACCACGGCTGGTAGTACAAACACAACTCTTCTTCGACCACGACGTGCTATTCGACCATGCTTTGATCACACCCTGCCCTTTGACCATCTTCGACCAAGCGTGCCCTTCAACCACACACTGCCCTTTGACCATTGTTGACCACGGCTGGCCCACTGTGCTCCTTCGACCATGGCAGGCACTTCGACCATGGCTGGCCCTTGACCACAACCCGTGTTTGACCATGGTTGGTCCTCGACCACGGCTCGCATTTCACCACGACCGGCCCTTTGACCACAGCCCTCCTTTGACCACGGCTCTCCTTTGACCATGGTGCTTCTTTGACCATTTTCACCCACAGTTGACCTTCGACCACGCTTCAACCATGCCTACCCTTCGACCATGCCTTGCCCTTTAACCATTTTCGACTATGGCTGGTCCACCGCCCTCCTTCGACCATGGCCAGCCCTTCGACCATGGCCCTCCTTCGAACATGACTGGCACTTCGACCATGGCTCTCCTTTGACCACAACGTGCTCTTTGACCACGCCTTGCCCTTCGACCATTGCAGGCCCTTTGACCATGCTTAGACCATGCCTGCCCTTCAACCACGGCTGACCCTTCGACCACGGTCGGCCCTTCGACCACGAACCAACTTTGACCAATGCCCTCCTTCGACCATGCTTCGACCATGGCCAGCCTTTCAACCATGGCCGACCCTTCGACCACTACCCTCCTTTGATAAAGGTTGACCCTTTGACCATGGACCACCTTCAACCACGGCCTGCCCTTCGACTAGGGTCCTCCTTCGATGACAGTGCTCCTTCAACAACGCTTCGAGCACAGCCGACCCATTGATCACGACCCTCTATCGACCACGACTGGCAGTACAAACATGGCTCTGCTTCGACCACGACCCTCCTTTGAGCACAACGTTCTCTTCGACCACACTTCAAGCACACCCTGCCCTTTGACCATTTTTTACCATGGCCAGCCCTTCGACCAAGCTTTGACCATGCCCTGCCCTTTGACCATTTTCGACCACAGCTGGCCCATCACACTCCTTCGACCACGGTTGGCCTTTGACCACGGCCTGCGTTTGACCATGGCCGGCCCTTCGACCACGACCAGCCTCAACCATGGCCCGCGTTCGACCACGGAAACCACAGCCCTCCTTCGATCACGGCCCTCCTTTGACCATGACGCTCCATCAACCACGACTGGCACTTCGACCACAGCCCTCTTTCAACCACAATGTGCTCTTCAAGCACACCCTATCCTTTGACCATTTTCGCCCACGACTGGCCTTTGAGCATGCCTACCCTTCGAACAGCCCTTTGACTACAGCCAGCCCACCGCCCTCCTTCGACCACGGCCAACCCTTAGACCATGGCCCTTCTTCGAACACGGCCGACACTTCGACCACGACATGCTCTTCGATCATGCCTTGCCCTTTGACCATTTTCAACCACTGCCAGCCCTTCGACCACGCTTCGACCATGCCTGCCCTTCTACCATAGCCGACCCTTCGACAATGGACGGCCCTTCAACCACGGACCAACTTTGAGAAATGCCCTCCTTCGACCATGCTTTGACCATGGTCGTCTCTTCGACCATTGCCCTCCTTCGATAAAGGCCAACCCTTCAACCACGACCCACCCTTTGACCACGACCCTCCTTTGACCATGGCTTGCCCTTCGACCACGGCCCTCCCTCGACCATGGCACTCCTTTGTCCACACTTCGACCATGGCTGGCACATTGACCATGGCTGGCGGTACGAGCACGGCTCTCCTTTGACCACAGCCCTACTTTGACCACGATGTGCTCTTCGACCATGCTTCGAGCACGCCCTACTCTTTGACCATTTTCGACCACGACAAGCCCTTTGACCATGCTTTGACCACGCCCTGCCCATTGACCATTTTCGACTATGGCTGGCCCACGACACTCCTTCGACCACAGCTGGCCCGCGTTTGACCACGGTCGGCCCTTTGACCATGGTTGGCCCTCGACCACGGCCCGTGTTTGACCACAGGCAACCCTTCGACCGTGGCCCTCCTTCGACCACAGCCCTCCTTGGCCCACGACGCTCCTTTAAACACGCTTCGTCCACGGCCCTCCTTCGACCATGGCCCTCCTTTTACCATAACGTGCTCTTCGACCACACTTCGATCACGCCCTGCCCTTCGACCATTTTCACCCACGGCCGACCTTCGACCACGCTTCGACCATGCCTGCCCTTCGAGCACGCCCTGCCCTTCGACCATTTTCGACCATGGCTAGCCCACCACCCTCCTTCGACCACCGCCAACACTTCAACCACGACCCGCGTTCGACCATGGCCCTACTTTGACCACGGCCGTCCGTCGACCATGACAAGCACTTCGACTAAGGCCCTCCTTTGACCACACTTCGACCACGCTCTGCCCTTTGACCATTTTCAACCACAGTCGGCCCATTGACCATGCTTCGATCACGCCTACCCTTCGACCACGCCGTGTCCTTCGACCATTTCCAACCACGGCTAGCCCTTCGACCATGCTTTGACCACGGTGGCCAGCTCTTTGACCAGGGGCCAGCCCTTCGATCACCGTTGGCACTTCGACCACAGCCCTCCTTCGACCACGGCCGGCACTTTGACCACGGCCGACACTCCGACCATTCAACCACGTATATAGACCTCTGTGTCATGGCAACTCTTTTATTTCCATATTCATATGGTAACTAGCACGGCGCCACGCTTCCGCATCTATTATCTCTTGAGCATTGGACAAGAAGAGTACTCAAATGGTCCGGTCTAGAATTGCCAAATGGATGCTGTCCACTCGTACTTAAACTACATATATTTGCTAGCTCGAGTTAATTACTAGTTTGGTAGGTAGCCCTTCTGGAACACCTAACAAATCGTCACACAGGACCACAATATAGGCTAGGAGTGCAAGGGCCATTAATTATTCCCTAAATAAAATCATTGTATTAGGTTTTGGTAAGCTTTGCATTAGGTGATCTATCAATGTTAGGCCCCATTTGGCCTTGAATGGAATGATAACTTATTAATTATATTGCATTTTCGATTTCAGTTGGGATTGTCATCTGCCTACCCCTTTGGGTTTTTTTGCCCCCTTCCTCTCGTTTCAGAATTTGCAACTGAAACCAGTCTTTATTCGTAAGTAGGTGCAGAGATTGCCCTTAAGGATATTGCCATTTGGCTGGTGTGAAGCTGACGTAGTACGTGACGTGCTCTAGCCAACCTATATATACATCAGTACTTATGCGAGGAAGACGGGGGAAATGCCACTTCAATTCGGCGCAACCAAGTTGTGCTCATGCATGGTCGTCAAACATTTCCCTAGGACTGAAAACGGTCAGGATACACGATCGAATATTCTTAAATACGAATGCGAATCTATAATTTTAAAATAAATATGAATATGAATTCGAATATTCTCAAATACGGATCCGAATATTCTCGAATACGAATATGGATATTTTTTAATACGAATTTTGCTTACCACATTCGTGTTTTCTCATATACGAATATTGGATAAAACATATTCCAATCGGTTTTGTTGATTTTTCACCGGTTTTTGACTATTTACCGATTTTAAACCACATAAATTTAAATTTTGAATCACAAAATTCGTGCGGGTTTTCATGGGTTTTCGAAACGGATCGAATATGAATCGAATAGTGTCGAATACGAATGCGAATATGAATATTCTCAAATACAGATACATATATTCTTGAATACGAATACGAACATTTTTTAATACAGATTTTGCTTACCACATTCGCGTTTTCTTGGATACGAATATCAGATAAAATGAATTATCTGTTACCATTTTCCACCCCTACATTTCACCGAAATAGTCCTACAAATATAGGAGCGTATTACAAGTTGTACGGAGGATCTAGTTTGCAGAATTTTCATATTTTGGGGCAATATTTGAGCAAACAAGAAGGAATTGATAATGTTATATAGATATATATGGGCATGTTTTTTCGCTTCAGCTTATAGCTTATGACTACGGTTTATGGATTTTGAGCTGTTCGTAAGAGAGTACGAAGTAACATAGACTCATGTGCAGTTTTTGCAAATATAAATGAAGTCGATATAGTATGTAAAAACACTTCGTTTAAAAGTTAGTTATTGAGAAAAGCTGAAAAACAGTTTTTAGAATCTGAAAAGAAGAGGTCTTATAGCTAGTTTGACATTTACCAACCCTTTTGTTTTCCAATCAAAGACAATATGTGTGTGTATATATATAGAGAGAGATACATACATACATAATATATTAAACCTGCCCCATATATGATTGTTTGATACGCTAGATCGATCGTCTTCCTCAAAATAATTATTCGATCGAAAACCTTTCCGAACCAATAACCATATAAAAAAAATTGTAAGGGAATCCATATTTTTTAGCGTATTTTGTAAATACCTTCATATATACACATAAAAAGGAGTATGTCAAAAAAATATACATACCACCTCTGAAAATTGTTCATACCACCTAGATGGTCTTAAATACTTGTATACTAAACGTACATACCCTCCATTGCGCAAGATACTTCTTACGTTGTGAGATACGACATAGGGTGTAATTACACCGGGAGTAGAAAAAGGCTTCCTCTATATATATATATATATATATATATATATATATATATATATATATATATATATATATATATATATATATATATATATATATATATATATATATATATATATATATATATATATATATATATATATATATATACACACACACACACATACATACATACATACATACATACATACATACATACATACATACATACATATATATATATATATATATATATATATATATATATGTGTGTGTGTGTGTGTGTGTGTGTGTGTGTGTGTGTGTGTGTGTGTATGTATATGAAAAAATAATTCTACTCCTGGGTTTAGTTACTCCCACCTATGATATACCACCTAAACAAGCTTAACATACTCATTTATCATCTTAGGTATACTCATATACTAATTCTAAGATACTCTAATGCCAGCCATATTAAAAAATTGCAAGGGAGCACATAGTTTTTGGTATGTTTTGCTAATATCTTCATATGCTACATAAAAAGAAATATGTTCAAAAAATTATACATACTAACTTAAAAAATATACATACCACTTAAATGGTCTTATATACTCATATACTACACGTACATACCCTCCATTGCGTTAGATACTTCTTACTTTGCGAGATACGGCATGTTGGGTAACTACACCTGGGAATAGAAAAGATGTATACACACACACCGCCTAAATGGACATGTTATACTTATTTATCACTTTTTATATACTTAAATACTAATTCTAAGATACTCCAATGCGATTTGGTCAAAAAAATTTTTATCAAAGTCATTTATGTTTGCTATAAACCATTTTCCATATGTAAAAGGAGTGTACACACAAATTATGTTATAACAACTGGATTTTGAGGAAAAGTTTCATGTAACTCACTTGAAGTATCTTATAATCATTATTAAAGTATACTCAAAAGGATAAAGAAATATAACAATATTATTTAAATGATATATAACAAGTGGGAGTATGTACTCCTAGGAGTATGAAATTATTTTCCCATACATACATATATACATACATATATGTGTGTGTAAATGATATGCACATATTTCTAGTGGTAATAATATGATCAGGAACTCGAGAAATATTAGAGAACGGAACATAGGCACATCGTTTTAGTGAAATGCAAATGAATAATTAATTAACGTTGTCATCAGTGTCAGGGAGCTGAGTCATGCATGCTCCTCAAGGATTCAGTATTGAAAATAGCTAGTTATTGGTTGCAATGCCTGCTCATTAGAGCTTCGGATTCTGGCTTCTTAATTTTATTTTTTTTGATTTTTTTTCGGTTTTTTTATGTTTTTTTTCCTTATTCCTTTGTATTGTTCGTGATGATATAATCTTTTTTTTAAATTTAATTACGTTGAAAAGGCTAATAGCAACTACAGTATAAAAAATCTGCTACAGTGCAACAAAAGTTAGAAGTTCAGGCTTAAAAGTCCAAATGAGCACCAAAGATATTGTAGGAAACCTAAAGTCAACTTCAGCATCACAAAAACACGCCACATAAAGAATGAAAGTATGAAGGTACTTCTATGATTTTCTCAATAGTGATTTACATAATTTTTAAAGTATAATAAATGATGAATAGATATTATTTATTTCTTCATGTCTTTATTAGTGTTACTCCCTCCTTTGCAAACACCCACATATATACTATGTACTGCACTACTTTAGGATTCATTTGTGCAATTTATTAGTTTTTCGAGAGAGCACATAAGCACTACTTAAATTTACATCTTAGAGATTTTTAATGAGTGCCATGTTCTCGTTGGAATTAACATATAGGTAAAAGAATTGAAATTTGACTATAAAATTGGTAGCTAGCTAGCACAGAGGATCATTTTTTTTTCAGGCAGTCGCACTGCTGGCCATTATTTTGCTATCGTCGTTAATTCTGGAGACGTGATACAACAACTACGTACGCCACCATGACGTACGTAATAATATGCATGCATGCGATCACAACGACGCACGCAACAATAGTAGGCGTAGCTAATTAACGTAATTGTCCAATTAATCACGCATGCTCGAAGGTAAATGTCTAGCACGCACGCATACATGCTCGTTTATACATGCGATAGATAGTGAAAAAAATGACTTGCGTGCCCCTCGATCAATATTGCAGCATACCATCGACAGCATGACGCCAAGTCTTACTCATCGTATGAAACATGTATGTGTGCAACGATGTACGTTACTTTTAACGACAACGCGTGCGTGTTAATTTGCATGCGTATATCGATCGATCGTGAGTAGCTAGCAGGGGCGACGTCGACCGGCACCAGTGATCGACACGTCAGCGGTGTGACACACTGTCTCTGTACGATCGACGATCGGGGTTCGATTCCAACCAATCTTAGTTTAGATAGCTTATTTCTGTAGATCTTTCACTAGTATTTTAGAATTTGAACATATAACCTGAGTTATGAGTCTTAAGATAATTACACTAACGAGTTATTCGTACTATCTTAAAAAAAATAAAGTCCTGCTGTCGTGCATGTGTGGTAATCACAGCGTGTAAAAGGAAAATCGATCGATCACCAGCATATATCATATATATATTACAGCATTTATCTGGTCAATAGATCGCATATACAGATGATGCAACTTAACTGCTAGAACGAAGATTAGTTACCACTAAATTTAAGACAGAGCCGATGATATATTGCAAAATAAACTCTTTTATTTCACATAACCATATATGCATACAGCAAAATCTTAGAGTTTGTTCATTTTTTTTCTTTGAAAGGTCGACAGGGTGTGTGAACTACAGATCGAACTAAAGAAAATTGACAAGATTAATTATAATGCGCTATGATATTCGTGATGCGAGCACTTCCTTAGGGTATACAGAAGTACACAAACATTTCCTTACGATGATAATTTCAGCCTGTCATCCTGACGTACTAACACGGCAATACACACGCTATGTTATGATAATTTCAGCCTGTCATCCTGACGTACTAACACGGTAATACACACGCTATGTTGATAGAAAAAGCTTGGAATTTCATCTTGAGAAACAATGTCATGTCATGTCAGGGACAATACACGTAGAAAGCTCCGCTTGACTCGGGGTGAAGTTTTTCTTTCTTTCCTGCTGAAGAGTTCTCTCTTTTTTTAACTTCACTTTTCTTTTCCTTTTGAGTATATATAATTCGAACTAAAGAATTGGAACAACAAAGTTAGAGACCCTTCTCACCTTTTCCTGCGCTTGTGTGCACAGTTTCCAACGCGGATCTCTCATTTCGGTTCCTGTCTGCACGACTCCTGTGCTCACTTCTTACAAGTGCACAGTACTGCAGCCTGCAGCAGCCAAGCCATGAGAACGCAGCTTTCTCTTTCTGCCTGTCCCTCACGTGTTTTCGTTGACATGGCGATCCAAAGCATTGAGGAACATGAGAGAAAGACAAGAAGAATACTCTAGATCTTCGCCACGTCGACGGAAACACGAGAGGAACAGGGAGAAAGGAACAGGGAAATCACGTTCAAGCCATGAGAGGAGAGCCTCCTTTATGAGCTGACCCGTCTGCATGCAACGGATGATGAGCCAAAAGGATGTTGCAATTTCGCGTGCTCTCTGGGGCACAATCGAATTGGGTTTGGATGGATATTATTTATATCGTATTTTAATTTATATATTTTTTAGATTTAAAGTCAGATACGATAAAACCAGATACAAATACGAATTCAAGTTTGGATCTGATACCATCGGAATGGATATATAACGATTTTGGATTGAAAATGATAATATAGGTGGATACCACCATCACTTCAAGCCTTCAACTAGCAATAAATTCATCTAGATTGCTTACGCATTTATAGCCGACATAACACAAGTTCAATATAAGCGATAAAATCATACGTAAGTTCAAAAACAATAAATTCATACATAACTTCAAAAATCAATAAATTCATATGCAAGTTCAACATAAGTGGAGAGAATTGGTGGCGACCGACTAGAGTGACTAGACTCTGGACTTAGGTTAGGACTCAGGTAAAATCTAGGATGGTTAGTATCAATGATGGTTAATGAGCTGGGCGATTAAGGTGCTAAGTTGCTTGTTGGATATGTTAGAGATCTCTCGAGATCTCTCACTCGCACTCTCTTGTATGTTCTATTTCTCTCAAGAAACAAATACAAGTTCTCAGGAGACAAATGACTACTGCAAATGGCTCTGTTATTACATTCGATTAAGATGCTTTAAATAGAAATAACCGATCACTCATGCAGACCACTCACTCACTACCTACGATCATACGCTTAACTCCTGAAATTCTTCCATGAACCGCACAACTCAGTCCTATTAACTACTTATTTACTAAGGCTGCAACCGCTACTACGACCGTCACTCGGTTGACTGCTTCTCTGACTACGACCGCTAAACACAGTCTTACGACCACACGCTCGACTCCGACCGCTACAGACTCGAACATGACCACTCGACTCCAGCTAGCTACAGATGAGTACTAGACACGAGTACTCAGGCACATGACTTTTGACCACAGCCACTTATGACCACACACACGACCATAAGTACTAGCACCTATGACCACACACACAACCATGAGTGTTGGATACTCGTTTACGACCACAAGTACTCGATTATGACCACGAGCATTCGAACACACAAGTACTCGACTACGACTACAGTACGTGAACACACCGAGTATGCACAACAACAAGATTAGTTTCAATAGGATATCTGGACAAATAGTTTCCGTTTTTCCATTTACTGATGCTATTCGATCGGATTTTAGCTCTCCTATTTTCGCTACCGTATCCGGAAACAACTATCCGATACCGATCAGATTCGATACCAAATACTAAATTACCTTTCTATATTTAGTACCAGATTAATCAGGATTAACCTATACCATTTGCGCCCTACTCTCACCAGACGGCTCTTTTCTTTAATCTTGTGCGCGCATCAGCTTCAGATGACTGGAGCATGACATGTGGGTGGAACTTGTATTGCCCTGGTTCTTCTAATTCCAGGAATTTTAAACCTTCTCTTTGAAAAACATGGCGCTAAAAGACATGTTGCGATGATAATGTTGTTGTTGTTGTTGTTTGAAAAACAAGGTCTATTTTAAATGGCTTTAGCTTCTGTCTTTTTTTGGCTTTTAGCTTATTTAGCCAGAAGCTATTTGAAATGTATTGGTTTTTAATTTTGGCTTATTTTGTTTTTTATCTTATTTTGTTTCCTTTTTTCTCTTATTCTTTGTTATTATCCGTGACGATATAATGGTTTTTTTAAATTTTTTTCTCTTTTTTATTTTTTTAAAAGCTAACAGTTGCTAGTTACTAGGGTGCAATTTCAAACATTTTCTTAGAAAAACATAGCAGACGATAATGTTGTTGGTAGTGAGGCATTTTCGTCTTATGTCACTCCTATGTCTCGTGGGTTGTGCTATATGATCAGTGAGTTTTTAAGTAACCATGAATTTCGCAGGGATTTGGCAGGAGTTTTGTTGGTAATATCTCAATTCCCATAAGGGCATTTCTAGTAGAAGACATTGATATGCTATGTCTTTAACCTCCACATCACCTAGAAATAACTGTAGACATTCCTCCCCTAAAGCATAATATCTACAAGTGGACCTAGCCAATAAATTAACACATTCTCTAATATTTCTCTCTCCCCTCCTCTCCCTCCAACCCACTGATTGCTTACTCGCTCACCGGTGAGGTGGTGACGCCCTCAGCTTCTGACAGCCACCGATAGTCTCCCACCATCGTCTCCCCTTCTCTCCCCCCAAGGTTTCTCCATCACCACCCCGCCCACCCTCACTGATGCTAGCCAACTCCGACACCTCCTCCCCTCTCCTTCACTGCCTCCTCCCAGATCCAAATAGATATGCATTAATAATCTGCAGATCTGACCAGATTTGAGTCGTCACTACTGAAATAGCCATGGGTGGCATCCTCAGTGAGGGTTTATGGTAGGGCGCCAGCTGGTGTGGAATAGTGGGCGGAGAGCGTGTAGGCAGCGCAACATCAAGCACAACGATGACGAGCGTGCGGGCAACTAGCATGGTGATGAGCTCGAGCACGATGGTTGGTGGCTTGATCACGCTGTAGCACACGCCCTAACGGCTAGCGCGGTGGCCTGCGCAGTGAGGAGGTAGGGCACGGGGGTAGGGGGTGGAGTGGGGCGGGGCAGTGCCAACAAGCACAGCTACTGAAGCAATGAGCAACTTGGTGGCAACGGCGAGCAACAACAATTGATGCAGTGCCTTCTCAAGCTTGGTGAGCCTGCCATTGTGGTCAAAGGGGTGGAAGGTCTTGGTGAGCTCATCGCGTGAGCAGAACTCATTAGGCCCGAGAAGCAGTGGAACCAAGGAGGAGGCGAGCTCGAACTGCCTGTGCATTGCCGCTAGTGTCCATGGTGTCAATGAGGTCATGACATCCCTTCCCTTCCTAATGGATGTTTTGGCTAGCTAATGTCTTCATATTGAATTGCATGTTCAAGTAATATCTTGCATGAGACACTAATTCTCTCTCTTTTTATTAATTTTCCATCCACCTCAGCACTAATCCTAATTGGCATGCTAATTAATGCTATGGATATTGCTTATGTAGGACTATTAGGAGTGCTCTAAGTATTGAGGAAGAAATCCAGTGTTTCAAATGGAATCTAAATATAAAAGAAAGAACAATTAGATAATGAAAGATATTATGGGAATTGTGCAAGCATATTTAATTTTTCAAAGGGTGCCTTCATCTTTTTTTGGCTGCTCCTAATTGATTAGGGTATCGGCCACAGAGGTAGGAGACGGGCCGTGCTTTTCTGGGCCTGCCCAAGGCTTGGCTGGCCTAGCACAGCCCAAGCATGGCCCAGCCAGACACGTGGTGGGCTGTGCTGGCATAGCACGAACGGTTGACTGGGCCAAGCCTAGAAAGCCGGCTGGTCGGGCGGCACGACATGGCCCGGCAAACTGTGTCATGCTCGGGTTGGCACGGCATGGCGAGCATGATGGGCATGGGTGGCACGGTGGGCACACCAGAGCTGGCGGCAGCCTCGGCCTCATGGCCCTCGTCGCTTCGCACATCCCACGTCCTTGCTACCTTGTTGCTTCCCACGGTAGCCTCGCCGGCTCCCGCCTCGCGGCTTCAGGATCGCTACCTCACCGACACCCGCATCCCCACCTCGTCGGCAGTCGGGTAGTAGGGTGCAGGCGCACTGGAGGCCAGGCTAGGAGGCGGCCATGGCCAAGAGGCAAGGGAGCCTACTAGCGAGTGTAGGAGCACAGGGTGGAGCTAAAGCTAAGTTGGTCGGGGAAAGGGCCAAACCCCAAGGCACGGTGGTCTGGGACTGAGCCAAAGGGCCGAGTGCAGGGAGGCCGAGGCTGAAAGTGCCATGGGGGCTGCATAGCACGGAGATGCAGCAAGTAGAGGGGAGTGAATCCGGGCGAAGGAAAGCCGAGTCCCAACCGTGGGCCATGGATCCGGTGGCCAGAGTTGGGTAGGGAGGCACAGGAGGAGCCGGGGAGGAGCTCAGGTGGCCATGGCAGCAGGCGGCTAGCACGGACAGCAGGCAGTAGGCGGCTGGCGCAGGTGAGGGCAGGGAGTGGAGGGGAGATGAGGCAGACGGCTGGAGGTGTGGCACAATGACCTGAGGAGCAGTAGCCAAAGGGCGAAAGTGGTAAAACCACTGGCAGCAAGGGATGGTGCCAGTAGGGGTGTGGTGCGGAAACAAGGAAACTAGAAAAGCAAGAGGGAGGAGGAAGAATTGGATAAGGAAGAGAGAAAAGGGGAATGAGTAAGAAATGGCCAACTAAGCCCATTCGGCCGAACAAGACTTGGAGATAGGGATAAGGAAAGAAAGGAAAGGAAAGGAAAGGAAGAAAAGGAAGGAAAAGGGTACGGAATGAAAAGAAGAAAAATATGAATAGGAAGGAAAAGATTTAGCGTGTGCAAGAGAAAATTTATATTTGCAAATCCTTAACCAAAGTATTTCGATTGCTTGTTAAATTAAACTACGAAACTTACTAATTGTATTAAATTATGAAACAATATTACTAGATTATACAAGTATTAGAAGGGAACTGCGTGTAGTCTGTAGATGAATAAATTAATATGTATCGATTAAATTGGTACTTTGCCATTTAAAATCACCTTGTTGCCTATTTAAATATTAGTCATATTGACTTACAAAACTCCACTAGTAAATACTTATGATCACTAAAATCAAATTAGTGCTGTTAGTAGATAAACACTTATACGCGTACATATTAAAATTCATGTACCATCATTTAGACCGCTCCATGACATATTTAAATACCAAATATTTTGGTTAATTCTATTTACATTGTAGAAAACCATTAATAATTATTTATAATGATTAGAATAAATCAAGTGCCATCAGTAGATTAAATTGTAGCGCATACCGATTAAATTAGTGTATTGTTGTTTAAATCATTTTGTGTTGTAATTAAATACCTAATTAATCTTGTTAGTCATATTAATTACAAAATTCCCCTATTAAGTTATTATCACTATACATAAAAATAAAAATTATGTTTAAATCGAATGATTGTGGTGAGAAAGAAATGAAAGAGATCAAGCAGACAGTTGGAGAAGCCACTACCAGGCTAGTAAATAAGTGAGTGGAGGGTTCCCAGGGCAGAAGATAAAAAGGCAGGTATGAGACATTCTGTATAGGGATAAAATATAAGGTTAATCATACTTCACTTGTGTAATGGACCATATTAATCGTATCAACCATCATTCCGTCTAAAGGCGGGCAGAACCAGTAACTCTATCAAGGTTGTTGTATTCTCCACTTTTCTCTTAAAATATTTATGACATTATGTGCCATGTTTTTATGCAACTAATTCAATTTTAACTAGTTTTTAACAAGGCGGGTACGAGAGAAATGAAGATGGCGGCCGCCGCCACCATTGTCGCCACCGCCTTTGTCGTATGTAGTTACTTCGGGCTGGGCTTGGACTGGCACGGCACGAACACTGGCACAATGTGTTTTGGGCCGTGCCTGAGCTTGGCCGGAGGTGAGGCGGGCTAGCATGGCATGGCGTTGTGACCAGGCTGGGTCAGCACAGCACGATATGGTCCGAAGCACGATAGACCCGTGCCATGTTGGTATGGCACGGTCCAATGCCCCCCTCTATATGGCATAGGGCCATCCTTTATTTCTAGTAGTGAGTTGGCTAATCAATACAATTGTATGTCCTTAAAATGCAGTAATCAAGAAAGTCATGCATGCATCAAATTCTGAAAAAACACTCATATAAACCCAACTAACATGTGGTGGGACTTGAACTATGGATGTTAGCCACAAGATACAGCTGCCTCATCGTTCGACTAGCCACTTGTTGGTTGTTCCTGCCAGTTTTTAATTCCCGATCTGTAGCTATAAGGTTTCGGAAAGCATGTTTATGCATATTTTAGCGTACATTTTGCTTCACTAAACTTTCTATTTTGTATTTAAATATAACATAAGCGTTAGAAGTCAGAAGTTATGTCAATTAATAGAGGATATTTTTAGTTATTTTCTAAATCTCTACTTACATATCAACCGTATTTATATCTTTTGCAAAAGTTACAAAACGCAGATATTTTGGTAGCTAGCTACCAAAATAGATATTCTTTAAAGCAAAAAGGAACAAAAATAGGTGGAGAAAGAATTAAACACTACTATAAAATGGGTCATCACAGACGATTTTCTGAACCGCCTGTATTTATATGTCAGTGATAATCGGAGGTTATTACAGATGGTTTGTGAGCCGTCTGTGATAAAGACAATACAGACGGTTTGTAACTAGAACTGTCTGTGAAGAAAACTATTACAGACGGCTCGAACCAAAAACCGTCTTCGATACTCGTCAATCACAGACGGTTCTGTGATTGGCAAGTATCAAAGACGGTTGGTATATAGAACCGTCTGTGATAGTCCTTCATAGATGGTTTATACGACAAAATAGTCTGTGATAGTTCATTGTATACCTAAAATTTTTTCTGTTTTTTGGCTAGTCTCAAGACATGATGTTACCTGTGCCCCTTGAAAACAAACAAATACAGTGGCAAACGCAACAACACATTCTATTACAGCATAACAAGATAACGAACCCAACTCTTTAACACGGCAAGAATATATAAGAAGCAGAGATTCTAGCAGACAATAGAAGTTTGATACATTGGATGACTGCCGGATATCACCGGCAATGGAGAGGTGGCAGTAGCGCCACCTTTGTAGCACGAGGTGAGACTACACAAGACACTCTTACGACAAGAGTGTGTTGTATAATCAACCGTGGTGTCACAACAGAGGCGCTAGCTCATGGAAGTAGTCGGTGTCGTCGAGAAACAAGCTAGATGCAGTAGATGGTGGTAGCACCACCTTTGTGGCACGATGGTAAGACTGCAGAAGGCACTCTTACGACAAGAGTGTGTTGTGCAGTCTACTGTGGTGTCACAACAAAGGCACTAGCTCATGGTGGAAGGTAGATGGCGTCGTCGAGGGGAGGATGTAGGAAGCCATATGAACTCACACGTGACTGCTAGTGGAATGTAGATGGGGAGTAATTAATAATGGCCGAGTGGTGGGAAGAACCGGTGCCTGCCATTCGATGTGGACAGAATGGACACGTGAGATCAAAACCTAGGGATATGCCACGGATCAGTGACATGTTATTATGAGAGACGGTTTGTTATACGAACCGTCTGTGATAATGCACATATCAGAGACGGTTTTTTATACGAACCGTCTGTGATAGTTTCATAGACGGTTCTAATTAAAAACCGTCTGTGATAATGCGTATATCTCAGATGGCTTTTAAAGCTAACTGTCTTTGATAGTTTCAGAGACGGTTTTATCTATAAACCGTCTGTAATAATCAAAACATAGATGGTTCTACATGAACCATCTATGACAAGACGTCCAGTATAGCTTATTTTGTAGTAGTGAAAGATCAACATGGCATGTTGAAAGTTGGAACTTTATATCATTTCTGTCGAGTTTGGATGTGATATATATATATATATATATATATATATATATATATATATATATATATATATATATATATATATATATATATATATATATATATATATATATATATATATAGGAAAATTACATAAGGCACCATGGTGCCTAGGCACCAACATCCGATACACGTGTATGATTGATAATTTTTTTGAGTTTGGGTATGAAAATGTTTTATACCCTTGATATATTTATGGTAAGTAAGTTTTGAACTCAGTTCAAATTAGTTTGAACTACTTTTGAGTTCAATGCAACTACAGTGAGTATATACCATAAAAATAGTTCAAACTAATTAAACTGAAGTTGAATTTAAATTTTTCGAGTTTGACATCTCAAATATACTTTTTATGGGTATATGAAGATACCCACATCAAACGTTATAATCTCAAGCAAATCAACGGGTATTGATATTGGTGCCTAGGCACCATGGTGCATGAAACACTCGTCTATATATATATATATATATATATATATATATATATATATATATATATATATATATATATATATATATATATATATATATATATATATATATATAGAGAGAGAGAGAGAGAGAGAGAGAGAGAGGGGGCTACGGCGAAGTCCTTGCCCTCATGAGAATTACCACAGTTCCAGTCTTTTGACTAGTACCAGCTAGTAGCTGATCGGCTATAGATTGACTGCAAAGAAATTAAACACAACATCAAGGGAAGAAAAACCGAAGTCCACAATACTGCATTATTCTCCTGATCAAAATGGTAGCTCTTCCTAATTTCTTTCTGCAAGTCAATACGTGTATAGTGCCCCCGATTTCTGACGGTTCTGTCGCTGCCTTGGCTCCACGGAAGAAGCTAGGCACGCGTCGTCGCCAATTATTCTTGGTACGGCATCTTCAAACTTCAAACCTTCGGTTTGACAAAGTCAAAGCCTTCCAATGGAACGGAAAGTATATGTACAGATCAATCAAAGGCCCCAATATATTCTGTTCATCCTGCAGGCTCCAGCGTCGCATCAGAACAATATAATGGTTTGAAACACTCGAGATCCTGCATGGGAAAAACTCCGTTCTGATCTGATGACTGAGCTAGCTTAGCTAGATTGCGTAGTGACACCGTTGAAAAGTTGGCACAAAACAAACGTCCATGGACTCGAATTCTTGCTGTGCCTCTTTTTTAGTGTTCGTGCTGCATCTGAATGCGTTGACCAACTTGCAATCTATCTCCACGTCTGAAAAACGTCAATCGGATGTCATCTCTCTAGATACATCTGCTACATGATGCAGGCATGTATTTTGTAACTTGTTTTGTTTGAGCTCCTTGAATACTTGTAGCACTGCTGAAAGTTGGCACCAAAATACAACTTGGACTCCTGAATTCTATGTGTATCTCTTTTAGTGTTTGTGCTGCGTCTGCATGCATTGACCGATCGATCGACTCGCAACCTCGATCTTCTGAAAAGCATCAATCGTACTATATATATGCCATCTCTATAAATATATACGATCCATTTAATTTGTTTCAGCTACTAGTTTACTACAGTTAATTACATCCATGTTGTAGTATTATACATCTAGGAGGGAAAGATAAATGAGTTGCTGCAAGAAAGAGAAGTGCAGAAACATCGCTGTATCGGACGCAGGTGGGGAGGAGGAGATCCATTGAAGCTTATGCATGCAGTACGTACATGCATACCTACCGCGCGTTTCTTGGAAACCGGCGGAGCGTGCAGTAGGTGGCGACCTCATCAAGACCACCTTACTTACTACTCCTGCATGCGTACTTCACCCTATATTCACTACGGACTCCAGCTAGCTAGCATTCCGCGACGTAAGAGCAACTCCAGCAGGGCCTCTGAGCCCTCAAACCTTATATTTAAGGGCTTAAGGTAAAAATAGAGATCCAGCAGGGTCCCTACTAGAGCCCTCAAATTTGAGGAGCCCCTCAAATCCCCCCTTCAGCCCTCATTCCCAGGGGCCCCCTATTTTGACTCTCATTCTTCCGTTTTTTCCCGCTGGTGAAAAATCCTCCGCCCGTCCCCCTCCCTCCCACTCCGCCAGTCCGCCTCCCCGCCCGCCTCCTCCACCTCCCCGCCTCCTCCGCCTCCCCACCCGCCTCCTCCGCCTCCCCGCCTCCCTCGCCGACGCCTCCGCCCGCCGCCTCCCTCGCCGACGCCTCCCCGCCGGCCTCCTCCGCTTCCCCGCCCACCTCCTCCGCTTCCCCGCCCGCCTCCGCTTCCCACCCGCCCGCCTCCTCGCCGCGCCTCGCGCCGCCTCCTCGCTTCCCGCCGCCGCCTCCCTCGCGCGCCTCCCGCCGCCTCCTCGCTTCCCGCCCGCCGCCTCCTCGCCGACGCCTCGCCGTCGCCTCCCTCGCCGCCTCCCGCCCGCCTCCTCGCTTCCCGCCCGCCCGCCTCCCTCGCCGCCGCCCGCCGCCTCCTCCGCTTCCCCGCCTCGCCCGTCACCTCGCCGTCGCCCGTCGCCGACGCCTCCACCCATCGCCGTCGTCTCCGCCCATCGCCGTCACCTCGCCGTCGCCGTCGCCACCAAAATGCCCTACCTCCTTCACTGATCGGGATTTGTCAGGAGTGGGTCCCATGTGTCGGTGTGTGGTGGAATAGATTTGAGGGCTTAGATTTGAGGGGTGCTGTTGGAGTAGAAGCAAAAAAATTGGGCCCTCAAAAGTAGGGGAGCCCTCAAATGAAAAGTAGAGGCTTAGATTTGAGGGCTACTGCTGGAGTTGCTCTAACGTACACATGCATAGTAAGCTGGAATTTTTTTATCATATATAACGTCTTTTCAATTTACAAAAATAGCCATAGTATTAACAAAAATAACGTTTCTGTCATCTAGTCACCGAGCAGCAATGCTCCGAAGGTGACGCATGGTGCCTGCTGTCCGGCCACCAGACGGCAAGCTACCTGCTATCCACCCACAAAACAGCAGGTAATTAAGCCGGCTAATTAGCCGATTTAGTCGGCATAGTTACCTACATAAATTCATAATTTTATGTTATAATTGTACAAATTTGTAAATATAGCAAATGAGCTCGAAAAATTACAAAATCTTATGCGCAATTTCCTGCTACAACATACTTTATTGTGTAATTTTTTGACAGTTTTACCCGCTCTGAATGTTGCTAAAAAATTCGTAAGATTTTGATATTTGTAGGAGTCGTTACATATAGCAAACGAGCTCCAAAAATTATAAATATTTTTGTGAATCCTCTCGACATAGTCAACCTAATTGTGTAGTTTTTTTGGGAATTTTATGTACTTGAATTTACCATGTTAATTCATAATATTTTAATCGTAATTAGCGTTATGCGAGAAGGGTGTCCCCACCAGCCGGACACACCACCGGTCACGCAAAATACTTTGAAGTACATCCTAAAGCATGCAAAAAAAAATAGTGCACAACCTGTGCTACGGCCGTTCGATGGATCACACCGTGCACATAGTGGGGGTACCATGCTCACCTACCAAGTCATCGTGACCTAGCGAGTCCAGCCGGCCATCGTAATCTACCAAGTCTATCTGGCATCGTAGTACTAGCCGTCGACCATCCGTGGGCCATATCGACGAGAAGGTAACTTACATACAAACCTATATTTTATTTTCTTGTTAAGCCTTACGTTCCACTAACATCATGGCGTTTTTCCACTATAGGTTCGTCATCAAGATACATCACTTTTGACGTCCACACCACCTACACAGACTACCGCTCCTCGTCGTTCATCTTTGCTGCACATACGGGAGGTATGAGATTCGCATTGTACATCCAAAATATTTATTGTGACTAACATCATTTCATCTTGCTGCCTCCAATTCAACATGGGGATGACGTCAAGTCCACCGATGATGTACGGGCCTCTCGGATGCTTCTAGAGAGCGGTACACAGCACCAGGGTTTGCAGCGTACACAGGGTAGAGCTCAGCATTCACACCATACTCAGGGTTTGGAGACTTCGGTGGGCAGAGTTCCTCTGGCTTTGCTGCCACATCACACGGTTAGGCGAGAGCTCCTTCGCACCATAAGGGAGATTTCTAGAGTCCTTCGTTCACGATATTATTGCTGACGGCTTACAATTCGGTACATCTCAAGTAGAGGACATCGACCCTTACCAGACCCAACCTGCTGTACCTGAGCCAACTGGTTTGTATAGGTTGGATTCGATGGGTTGGACCTGTTGACATGCCAATACAAGGTGCTCCGGGCCGAGGGGCTCAGCGTCATGAATATTCATGATCTACGAAGCTACATCTAGAGGGAGTTCACCAAGGAGGCAATAGTGATGAAACTTACGATCAAGGGGATTACCTGCACCAATGGCGTGTGGGAGCTTATGAAGGTGAATGGCATCGCATCATGGAGGCAAAGACATGCAAATTGCCTCACACCGAGGCAGCCATTTAGAGAGGCCGATGGTGTACCTGAGTTTCGCATGCTAGGTGTTGGAAAACGTTGATGAGCCCAACCCTCGACACCGAGGGAACCACAAAGAAGCTTCAAGATGATACCACTAAATGTGTTGTATCGGAGGAATACTCACCCTTGATTTCATGCGGAATGACTGAGCGGGCATGTGGTGGTTGATATACATGGTACACCAAAAATTTAAAAATTATATATATACTCTTTCTTGCTACATGTTTAAATTAAATTTGGACTTTATTGTAATTTGATAATGCTTGAGGAAATTAGATGCAAATTATATTTTGTACTCTCTTTCATGTTTTGTAGACAACCCGACACCTATTTGTTCTCTAGCCTATATGGCACCATGTGAATAGTATGAAAGTGCTTTATTTTGTTTTTTTTATTATAAGGAAGATTCACATACGCATGCACACGCACGCACGCATGCACACGCACACACGCACCACTACGCACAAACACATGAGTGTGCCTTCTTATCACAAGTCTAGAAAGATGCAGGCTAGGATTAATCCGTGACCTTACAAAATTCCTACTGAAACATCAGGAATTGAACTCTAATTGCTTTGAGTTGTACATTCACAACTCTACCACACTGCCAAGAGGTGGTTTCTGTGCTTTATTTTATTTAGCTATTAGAAACGTTTTTCATTTCTAACTCAAAAATCAAGTGTCCAATTCTGTATTTATTTTAACCATCATGATCATTACTCTCATGAGTAAGTGTGAAAATGGATCGGATAGTGTTCAAACCATATTCACATCCATATTTTTTCTCGGATTCGAATATGAATCGAACAAAAGTCGGATATGAACACAGACCAGACAAATGTCGGATACAATTTTGAATTGAATATCTACTCAATTCGATCATATCCAGATATCCTCATAACTTATGTAGTATAAAGACATTGATGATATTTTGTCCTCATACAATCATGCTTACTCATTCTAATTCATTTACTTCTCCTAGAAAAAAATATGAAATCACATTCAATTAAATAAAACTTGTCCAACTAATTAGTCGTATTATAATAAAATATGCATATTGCTTCGTTGAATACAAATATGGTTAGTCTGGATAAAATAACATTTTGGATGGTAAAAGTCTATACCATATTCGTATCCATATTTTTTATGTGAATTTGAATATGAATAAGACAGAAATTATTAATCGGATAAAAAAATCTATACCATATTCATATCCTATCGAATACAGTAACCGGATAATACGGATAATTCGTATCCACATTTCTCCCCTACTCATGAGTACAATGATTCAAAACTAATATGTGGTGTCATATATGATACATTTTACTAACAAATTTTGAAGCCATATATGACATTAATATACAACATCAATATTGTCATATTTACTATAGAAGTACTAAAAAACCTACGCACTTTTCGAGTAGAAGAGTATATGAACTGTCATGAGGGCTATGTAGTGTACTAATAAAAATTTTTGGAATTTATTTGTCAATGTTAGTATTTGTTATCATTATGACACACCCAAAAATTATGAAAATTTGTAGGGAGTAAGTATGTAGTTGAGCCAAATTCTGGACAATGGCCGCCATGGGAGATCACGGAAGAAGACAAAGGAGTTGTATCGATAGATGATGGGTGTCGAGTGGAAGCGTGAGCGAGATATGCCCAAACAGGCAACACGACATGGCATGGGTAGGGCCCATTAGGCACGGCTTGTGTAGCCCGTCAGCCGGAATGGACTATGCCATACTGACCCACAGGTCGAGACGTCGACCCACGGGGTTTGTGCCATGTCAGGCTGGCATGAGGCACGATTGGCCTGTTGGGCCACATATGCACGGCACGCTCGTGTAGCCCGTTTAGTCTGTTCAGCACAAATTTTTTTTAAAATAATAGAGTAGTTAAAAAATATGTAGATTTCAAAAAGGCATAATAAATTGTAGAAATTATGCAAAAAGGCACATGAAATAATATAGAAAAAGACATAATAAATTGTAGAAATGTAATAATGAGCTTTTATTCATGTTAAAATGGCTGCATCGTTAAAAGCTTTGCCAAGTAAAAACTCAACTCAAGAAAACCTTGGTAAAGAAAAAAGAGTATAGCCTGTAGCTCAGCATTATAGGTGAAAAAGCATAAAAGAACAATCTATACTTGGATACTCTAAGAATTATCGGTGGTGTCATCGATGTCCTGACTGCCTTCGCTGCCATCTAGATACAGATTGTTTAATGCATATTCTAACTCCATATCCACCACACGGTGTTGGGCTCGTGCATCAGTTTGTTCCTACATGTGGCCAATTGTGCACCTACACGTGGCAAGAATGACAATTACTTGCATGGGAAGATGAAGACTAGGTCAAAGATGAGTATTTTGGTAAGAAGGCCAAATACCGAAAACTATGTGAATCAAAGCGTGGCGTTTGAGCGGTGCATGGAAAGTCGGTTTAGGTCAAAGAGACGCTAAGAAGATCAGGTGGATCAAAGGCTAAGGACTTAGCCGATTTGTGCTCATATGCTTTGAAAAGCATGCATGTGTTAAGTATGTGAGTAGAGCCTGTGTTGTATGGGGTTAATGAGTTTCCCATATGTGCTAGTGGATAGTATCTATTAGGATTAGATATAAGCTGATTGCCTCATCTACTTAACAGGTTGGGGATGGAAGCTTACAAGCCAACCATCTTGCCAACCAACCATTTCAACCTTGTGTTATAGGGTTAGAGTTAGAAGAGTGAGTGTTATACTATGGTTTCTTTTCCTCCTGGTGGAGTGATCAGAAAATCTTCATCCTCAAATACCAATAGGTCAAATTTGTTCATCGCTCATGGTATCCTCTTGATTTGATTGATTTACTCTTGTTCTTGTTGATTTTGGTCTCTTTTCTCCCCTTCTTAATCTTGTTGTGCACTAAGAATGTGTAAGTAATAGAGATGACTCATGAAAATCAATTCTCATCCCACTAGGCATCAGGTCTTGCAAGATTTTAAAGTTACCCAATTTTCCTTGGATTTGACTTCATCTTGAGATTTCTTTATTTCAGGGTTTCGCTTTGAATTTTTAGGAGAAATAGCTTGCTGTGACATATGGAAACTCATCTAAAGCCATTTTGGCTATCCTCTACTCACGAGCTAGTCATATTTCAAGATTTTGATGTTTGCCCCATTTTGGTGCAATCCTGCTTGTCTTTATGAAAGGTTAAAATTTTGACCAAGATCCTTACTATCTTTGGATAGAATAGGTTTCAAAGACCCAATGCAAGGTGTATGCAAAGTTTTATCTCGTTTGGTTAAGGATTTTGGGAGTTGCACCTTTTTTTATCTTGGTTGAGCTGATCAATTTTCTGTTATTGCAAACAGGAGAGCGGTCAGACCGCCCCGGCCCCCGAGCCTGGTCCAATCGGCCACTGGTCAGACCGCTGTAGTCAAGCCGCCAGACCGCTGCGCATCGACCGCTTGTGCCTTGCTAGTTGAGAACTTCTATCGGGTTTTGAGTATGTTGCTTTGTTTTTTGTTTTTAATTCTGATCTTCTTAACTTTGTAGCTATTGGATTGAAGATTTGGAGAATACTTAGAAAAAAATTTCTGAGACACTATTCACTCTCCTCTATTGCTTTGCCGATCCTACAATGCATTCAATTAAGACCCATGAACCCTGGCAAACACAGAAACACTGCATGCTAGTGCTAGCACTGCTACCGGAAAGAACAGGTCGGTGTCATAGTTATTTCTCACGAATCAATGTCTAGCTAACACAGGCCAACATCCATGTACGGTTCATAATGGCCAAGATCCTCTTCATCCCCAGCTTCTCAACAAACATCCCATCTTCTTCTTGCTCCGTCAGAAGCATGCATGCTTAAGATCAACTTGCACCTTGAAGAAGAAACAGCATGCACGACCACTTGCACTATTTGAAGTGATTGTTGCAAGCAGATTCTTCTCGTGTTAGAAACCTGAATTAACAGTATCAATTAGGGGACTATTAATTACATGTAGTAAGGAAGCAATAATACATAAGAACTAGTGCCCCAGGAAAACTAAGAGACCAATTCTTCATGGAGCGTTGGACAAATTTCAGGATTCAATGGTCTATGTACAGCGGCATTCCAACTCCTGCAGCGCACATTGTTTCTTGGATTGTTTCGCGGCTTTTCGTCCCACAAGGCTGCTCCAACTCGGCATGCATGTTTGCTCTCTGTTGTGTTGCACACATATAAATATAAATATGGGTTTTGTTAAACGTCATTCGGATGTGTTTTTTCCAAACTATCATCCAGATTTAAGACCATTGGATTAGAGATCCAATGGCTATGAATTATTTCCCCCTCCTCTTGAATTCTACCCCTCTCCTTGAAAAAATCTCCCTTTTGAAAACAAGGGTCCATTGATTTCTAATCCAAAGGTCACAAATTTAGATAATAATTAGGAAGAAAACACTATAAGGGCCTGTTTGGGACTGCTCTGCTCTAGTTTTTTCAGCTCTGCTCAACCAACTCCACCATGGAGCAGCTCCACTGGAGTTCTTTGGAGCAGCTAGACTGTTTGGCATGTAGCATGACTCCAGCTCTAGAAATGACGATTTTCTTAGGAAAGATCTAATATGCCCCTGGATTGAAATATGATGTAAAAATATTATAAATGCAAATAATTTAGTAAAAAACACATATTGTGCTAAAAACATTGAAAGCAAAGCGTGATCTACCACTAACCCAAAGAACAAATCAAACAAACGTACTACTAGTACTGACTACTGCCGCTACTGATTGCTACGGGAGAAACAATCTCCAGGCCACACAGACAGCCTTCAGGCCGCGTGAACAGCACCGGCGTCGTGGCGGTGGTCGTTCCGCGCGGGGCAGCCCTTGGCGCCGGGACAACCCCTGCCTACTGCGCTTCTTCTTCGAGCAGATCGAGCAACCCCTGCCCATCTTCCCGCGCTCTAAATATGGGTGGTGGCGCTAGTTTTCACGGGCGGAGGGGCGATGACCATGGAACAGGAAGCGTCGGGTGGAATAGAATAGATGCGAACCGGTACGAGGAGGCACTGTGTAATCAGTAATCAGTGGCAATGGTGGGTAATTTCCCCACAACTCCATGAGGAGGTAAAAAGTCCAAATCCTGGAGTACCTCTTGAGGTGCTCCACAAAAAACGTGGAGTTGGCCCCTAGCTCCACTTTTTTCTAAGAGCGGAGTTTTAGGAGCTGGAGGTGTTTAGCAAGACAAAGCTAGAGCAGAGCTGCAAAATCTAGAGTGGAGCAGTCCCAAACAGACCCTAAATATAGTGGGCAAATTAAGAAGGGCAGTTAAGGCCGAAGGGGCGAAGGGCTAGTGTATAGGCCCCTCCATCCAACCGTTTGAGCCATCCAACGGTGGATGGCGAGGGAATCCGTGAGGCCCTCCCCGGAGAAAAGTTTTCTGGTACGGCCTAGCAAACCCCTGTAAATTAATCTGCTAATTCTTGGGACTGCGAATTCCAATGCAATATTAGCATGCACGCCAAGGAATTTTCCCCTACTGCAATAGGTACATCAAGTGCTGAAAAGGTGGTCGATTAAACCAGAAGCCTTCCACAATCACACACAAAAAGGAGAAATGGGCAGGGTAGTTCACCCAACGGATTTTGATTCTCTAAAAAAAAACGAATGGATTTTTATTCTTATTTTTTTTATTTTATATCCTTTTATCCTCCATAAATCACACACAAAAAGGCATGCTAACAAGAGTTTCTCATTCTAGAATATTAAAAATTAGGAGCTAGTACTGACAGAAAAATGCCCGTTACATGAGGGGAAAAGGCAAACAAGCTAAGCAACAACACCTTAGAGAGACAATGGATACTGAGAGACCATACGATAAGGTACAAGATAATATTATGATGAACCATTTCTAAGTTTATGGAGCTAAAATTTAAATTTTACAAACTTTGCATTTTGCCACGTTTATTGTCAGACAAACCGGTCTGACCGCTAGTTAACCGCTGGTCAGGCCGCTTGCTAGTTGCCGGTTAGACCGTCAATGTGTTGCCGTCAGACCACACCGAGCGGAATGACCAGAGGTTTAATGGCGGTTGCAATTTTCCAGCATAGGTATTTTGCATTGGACTTGACTAGTCTGACCGGCCCCTGGTTGGCGGTTAGACCGACCCTGAAATTTGGTTATGTGATTTTGAAAAATTGGTTTTTGGATAAATTGATTAATCATTGGTTAGTCTATTTATATTACATGAAGCATATTTTAGTTAATGTAAGTCAAGTTGTGAGGAACTTGTGGTTGAAATTGATTTATTTGTCTTTGAATGTGTAGGAAGGTTTGGAGTCAATAATGGCTAATGGTGAAGATCAAGGTTATGCTCATGGAGAACTGAGGTCCAAAACGGTCAAGAATACTAGGTGAGATGGTTCAGTTTAAGCATGGCATGTGAAAGAAGGGAAATATTAAAGAGAAGGTTCAAGCAAAGGTTTGCACCAAATGGCTTGGTCAGTCTAAGTGAGGTGTGGTTTGGTGCAACTAGAACGGGAGAGACTTAACAATTTATGGCAAGCCATTGGTGCACCTATACATGGTGATTGTTTGCAAGAAAAGATGAAGACCGAGTCAAAGTGAGGGTATTTTGGTAATTTGCTAAATACCACAAACTTCTTGGATCAAAACTACGGTACTTGAGCGACGCATGGGAAAGTGGATTAGGTCAATGAGATGCTGAGAAGATCAAGTGGATCAAAGGCTAAAGACTCAGTGGATTCAAGCTCATATGCTCTAAAAAGCATGCATAAGTAAGTGTGTGAGTAAAATCTATGTTACGTGGGGTTAATGATTTTTTCCCAAATATACAAGTAGCTTGTATCTATTAGGGTTAAGTGTGGGCTGGTTGCCTTTTCTATTTAATGGGTTGGGGTGGAGGCTTATAAGCTAACCATTCAAGATTCCATCTTGTGTTCTCGGGTTAGGGTTAGAGAAGAGTGAGTACTGTGGTGTGCTCTCTTATCCTCCAGGTAGAGTGTCTATAAAATATTCATTTTCATGTAGCAATTTATCAACTTTGTTCATCAGTCATGATGTCTTCCGATTTTGGTTGATTTGCTCTTGTTCTTATTGTTTTTGATCTCTTCTCTCTCCTTCTCGATCTTGATGTATGCCAAGGAAATATAAGTGATGGAGATGACTTACGAAGATCAAATTCCATCCATCTAGGCACCAGGTCTCAAAGGATTTCGAAGTTGCACGGTTTTGCTTGGTTTTGGTTTAATCTTGAAGTTTCTTGATCTCAAGGTTTTTGCTTTGAATCTTTGGGAGATTTTGCTAGTTGTGATCTGTGAGAATACATCTAAAGCTATCTTGGCCATCGTCTACCCATGAGCAAGTAATATCCCGAGTTTTTGATTTTTGCCTAGTTTTGATACAACTTTAGTTATTCTTGAGAAAGGTTAGAACTTTGATATGGATTGAAGTGATCCTTAGATGGAATAGATTCTTGAGACCATACGTAAGGTGCATGCACTAAAAGTGGTTTGGACTCGGACTGATTTTCTGTTCTGTGAATAAGGGAGTTGTTAGACCGTTCCATGGCCCGATCAGACCACCAGCTTGCTGCTCGTCAGACCATTGCTGTGTCGCTGGTTAGATCGCACCTCTGTGTCTGGTTAGACCTCTCAGGTGCAGAGATTATTGCTTTGTTCTTGGCTTTCAATTCTAATCTTTATAGCTCTATAGCTACTGGAGTGAAAAGTTTGAGAATATTTGGGGAAAAGTTTGTGAGGCACCATTCACCTTCCTATTGTCATTACAGTCCAATAAGTGGTATCAGAGTTAGGTTAGTTCTTCTTGATAAATTTTAACTTGTCTTAGAGCCATGGCATCAGACAAGTATTCAACTAAGCCACCTATCTTCGATGGGGTTGGCTTTTCTAATGGAAGGCTTGAATGTCCTCCTACATTGAAGCTCAATGGCACTTAATTTGGCTCAAAGAAAAAAATCCTTATATTGTGCCTGTCGATGACCAGGTGAATGCACAAGATGTGGAGGCAAACAACAAGGCACAAAATGTTTTGATTCAAGGGCTTAGTCGATTTGAGTTTGAGTGAGTAGCTCATTGGAGGTCTACTCATGAAATCTAGAAGACCCTTGCCGACTTCCATGTGGGTTCTACTGTAATCAAGGAAGTGAGATAGAACCAACTCAAGAAAGAATACTCTAAGATCAAACAAAATCCTACTAAATCTTATGGGAAAGATTTAACAAGATCATCCATGATTTGTGTCTTTGGCCCGACTTTTTGACTCGAGAATGCATGCCGATTCTTTGGATGTGGATGTTTGGGGATGAAGATCACCTCTATCAATGACAACACTATCATGAGTGAGCTTATCATGAATAAACTCTACTTGAGGTTGAAGATGCATGAGATTGACTTCATCTTTCGTCTCTCCAAAATAGAGTCAATGGCTTTTGTGATTGACCCTACTTAGAGTAGCTCTTCAAGTCATTTGGACTTTGGTTCTTCTAGACTTTCATTGTCTGCTTTACATTTCCTGAGTAATGAGCAAGTAGAGAATCTTTATAAGGATAACTTAACACTCCTATCCACCAAATTCACAAGAACTTATCACAAAGTGAGGAATGGAAAGAGCAGTGGTCGTTTCACTTGCTTCGAGTGTGGTGAGCCGATCCACATTCAGACCAAGTACCCCAAGTTAAAGGGAAAGGAGTAGGATTCTTGAAGGCATCCTCAAGCTTGTGAAGTGAAGTGCAAGAAGCCCAACTACCACAAGTTCATCAGTCGGGTCCTTACTGCTATTGAGAACATCAAAATGAGCGATATGGACTTGGGGACTAAGGATGACTCCAAGAGCAAGAAGAAGACCTAGAACTCCAATGGCATGTGCTTCATGGTGAAGGATAGTGTCACCGACATCAACACTTCTGATTATGATGAGCCTTACAACGATCTCGATGAGGTACGTCCCTCAAACCAACAAATGAAGCGCGCTCTTGTTGCAACTAAACTAAACATAAAGAAATATGATAATATAATAAAGAATCAGGATATTATGATTGACAACTTGAATCTAAAAATTTTTAAGCTCAAGTCCATAATTCCTAATAATGAAAACTGTGAATGTTGCTTGTCTTTGCATGATCAGTTGGTTAACCTTTAAACTGCTCACTCTTCTATTATCATGCAACTCAAGATGCTCTGGAAGAACCAGACACACTCAAGTCAAGTAATGAAAATGATTGCATGAAAGTTATTGCTTTAGATGCCATTATTTCATAACTCTCAAACTATGCTTTACTAATTGAAGCTTGATAGTGCCATTGTAGAATTGCTTAGGTTTAATCATGATCATACTTGCTCTTATTGTAAGGATAGCAAACTTAAGTTGAAAGAAATGATTGAAATGCTTCTTGATTCTAGAATTGTATCTTGTGAAAATTGCTTTGAGCTCTCAATCGAAATTGATTCTCTTAACAAGACACTAGGTGGCAAATTTAAAAATGAAACATCCTTATCCATGTCTGCATCTAAGAAAGTAATTAATTCTATTTCTTATGCATTTTGTGCTGAGATTAGAACTGATTTAGATGAGATGCATGAGGCGTTTAGAGTCAAGTTCATGGAGCATTTAGGTAGAATTAGAGAATCCCCTTGCATGTCATGTGAAGCTTTGAGACTTGAGGTAGTTGTCCACAAAGAGAGATATGATAGGGCAACCAAGATCACTGAGTGTACCATGTGTGAGAACCTAGCTCAAGAGAATAACTGCCTCAAAAAGTCTCTTAAGGGATTTTTCAGTGGGAAGAAGAACCTTAACACGATCCTTGACCAATCAAAGGTGAGTGCAAAGAAGATTGGTCTAGGTTTTAACTCTCTAGAACATTCCAAGAACCACTCACCTAAGGTTGTGTGAGTTGTGGAGAGTGACAAGTTTGAGGTCAAATCCCTAAGCCTACCAAGACTATGTTTAGGTCAGACCTCTCAAAGGTCAAGTACCATTGCACGTTATGCAAAAAAAAAAGATGGCCACATTGTTAAGTTCTGCTTTTGTAGGGTCAAGTATGAGAGAAAAGAGAGGATGCGTGCTTTCAGATCCATTAGAGTAGTTCCTTCACCTATGAGAGTCTCTAGAGCCAGGCCTCTAGTCTTTGCTTTTAGATTCAAGCCTAAGTTTATAGATAACTTCTTTGACTCATTTGGTAGAGCTAGGCAGCGCTTTAGGTTAGGATATCGTGAGTGTATCGTGAGTGTAGACCATGAGTAATGTCTAGATAGGGGAGTACTGATCTTTTGGTAGGCCGATCTGGAGGGGTCTAGGTGTTTCTCGTGTGCATTCTCGTGATTACCTTGCCGACTATTTTATTATTTCTTCTACTACTATACCTGGACGGCATGTGACTTAGTACTAGATTCCAAAGTTTTTTATTTCTAACCCCAGTACTAAGGCATCGAGGTCTTCTTCTTATGTCCTGTAGGTTCAGCGAGCGAGGAAGGAGGACATGTGGTTTATTGATTCTAGGTGTTCTTGACATATGACTGGAGATTCTTGTTGGTTCTCCTCCCTAACTCATGCATTCGTTGACGAGTGGATCACGACAAGTTCATGCTCAAGGACATCACTTTGGTAATTAAGCTGAGGTATAATCTGCTAACTATTTTTGTAACATCCCAAAATTCTAGTTGTTATTTATTTGGATTTATTTAAGATTTTTTTGGATTTCCTTTTTCTTTTAGTTAAGCCTAGATAAATAAAAAGCTTTATTTGTTTATTTGGCCCATTTCCTTCTCCTTGCACTGCAGCACAATCCCTCCTATGCGCGCCGCGTAGCCATGCCCCAGCCTGCTCGTGCCCACACTCACCTCCTCTGTCTGATGTGCAGAGCCCACAACTCAGCCCCTTCTTCCTCCAGTCATTGCCATTGCCTCGCACTAGGGATCTTCTGGTTCCATTTTTCCTCTCGTTTGCATGTGTATTTGTTGCCATTGAAGACCCCAATCATCCCCACATTCACCCCCTCCATTTCCCTTGTCTTAAATCACATTTCCCCAATTTTACTCTATGCCGCCATGATTCCGATAAGCAATCCCCACACCATGCCCCCAACCAAAGCATATATAAGCCCACCATCATCACCGTAACCTCCACACCACTGCTCTTGTCCACTCCTACTAGATCTAGTGCCCTGGTGCCATGCTTATTCTCTCTGAGCTCCGCTTCGCACTCCAACGAGGAATACCTGACAGAGTAGGCAGCGCTGAGCTACGCCAACACTAGTGCAAGCTTTGCCATGACTTCGCCAACCTCCCCTGCCCCTCTGACATGTGAAGCTGTCATTGTAATGCCATTTTACTGGAGCCGAGCCATCGTTACCGTTTCTTTCTCACCGTCGCCCACCTCTGAAAGGCCCAGACCACCATGCTAAGGTAACACGGGCTCCTTCTCCCACTCTCTCTCTTTTCTGCATCACACTGACCCTAGCCGCATAGGGTCCTGTGAGCCACCACTGTCGGCCCCAAGTCAGCCACCAGCAATGTGCCAAGTGGCTGTCACGTCAGCACCCCAAGCCCAGTCACTGCCCGTGTGGCAAGCCTAGTCAGTTGTGAGCCCAGTCCACCATGGACCAGGTTGAGTTCTCATGGATCCGGCCCATTGAACGTGGGCCCATATGTCATTGACTAAGTGCCCTTTTTGTTTAGAAAAATAATTCAATCAAGAATCTAAAATCCCTATTGATGTCATAATTTTGAATTTCCTTTAGAGAAATAAATCCAAGAAATCCATAAATTCTCGAAACAATGTTTTCCTTTTCTTTTTCCATATTAATTTTTCTAAAAGTCTGTTCTTCTCCGTCATAGCTCCAATTGAGTCCATTCTTTTTTATAAATTCGTCTAACATCCTAATATACCCATTTCTACCCTCTTTTTAATTTTTTGCAGTTTATTTGAATTTATTTTATTTTGCTATTTCGCATGTAGACTACGACGTTTCGAGGAGAATCACTTGTCGATGATTCTCAACACTAGACCACCGAGCAAGGCAAGTTACACCGTTGATCATATTTAACCCAATATTTTAAATTATTTATATTCTACTTTAATTTGTGATGTGTGCATATTTTTATTCAAACATAATTTAAATTCTGGTTTAAACTTTAGATAATTCCCAATTCATGATTTAAAGCCAAAATTGACATTAATCACACAATACCTTGTCACCATAGCTAAAACTCTTGTTAGTACACTAGTATTAGCTAGAAATTTTGTAGTAAAGCTTAGACATGCTTAGAGATGAATCTAGGCTTAAGTACTTTGTCATATGAAATGATGAGTTTTAAAATGTATTCTTGACATTGGAGTGTCAAGGAGGTTTATGAAATATTTAGCAAAATAAGATAAAAGCATGATTTAGACTTAGGCAGATGGTTCGATGGTGGTGCTCAGTGGCACAAGGTGGGTATGGGGAATGCCTACCTAAGTCAATTAATGACTGGTTTCTGAGCTAATAATACAAAACCACATCGTATTATCACAAGTATGGTATGGAACAGACTTGAGTAACTAATTTGTGGGTCCCATCTTTGGATTCACTACAGGTTGAATGTGGATGTAGCGGGGCCACTGTTAACTCACATGGGCATAAGAGGGGGCCCTAACTTAGTGGATTTTATGTTGTGGTGAAGCCTTAGTGGGGCGCAACCAGGTTGAGGATTTTGTATTGTAGAGGCCTTATGATAATTACTTAGTGCACGCCTAAGGAAGCGTGTTATGGCCGACAATATAAGTTGACTATCTCTTATAGGTAAAGCTATACAACCTCTGCAGAGTGTATAAACTATCATAGATTGCCATGCCCATGGTCATGGGCAAGCCGAGTAAAATTTTTCAAGGATTAGACTTTTTTTTTTCAAAAACTTGGTTAAATGAAAGATGAGATCTTTTGAAAAGATAGTTAGGGTTGGAAACCCATAGATAGGTTAAACCTACCCTAATGGTATTATTTTGATTAGAATGTAGTTTTGTTCACTTATTGTATTAAATTCATCAATTTACATTTATTTGCTATATTTACTTGTCAATTTGGCTTTGTACTCAAATAACCATATTATGCCTTGATATTACCCTGCATGCATTTATTCTATTATTGGTGTAACTTGTAGAGTACAATTAGTACTCACCCTTGCTTAATTAATGTTGCTCAGAAGAGGACTACATGGACTTCGGTGAGGACCAGGATGAGTAGGCCATGTCCCATAGTTGTTTGCCTATGGGCAGACTAGATGGGCTTCTTCGTATCATTTTTTTATCTTTTGCGGTTACTTAATTTTAGCCTATGAATCGTTCATGTAAATTTTGGCCATAAGTCCCATACTCGTTTATTACCACCATGTGCACTATCTTTTTCTAGACTAGTACGATTGATATAGAGTGTCTGAAGGTGTTATTTCTGGGTTCGACAGTTTCCCACCTTGATAAGTGTCTAGAAGTGAGATTCAAGAGTGGTGAGTGTGGAATTCTAGGCTCCTCCGGTGAGTTTGTGTTTGGGATCTCTAGGTTTGAGAAGACTTTTAGTGCCGTTTTTAGTACTTATCCTGCTCTAGCCCTAGGTGCCTTGTAGCTTCTGGCTCTTGTGACCTAGTTTTGTGGTATTGTAAGCTAAGTTACATAGGTTTCGACCACCTGTTTAGAGTCAGTAGCTTAGATGTCATTAAAGGTTTGCCCAAGCTTAAAAGTAGCAAGGACCTAGTTTACACACCCTGTAGACATGGTAAAATTGTTTCTTCTTCTTTTTCTCCTCTTACCTTGGTGATGATAGATGCACTTGGTCAACTTTTGCACTTAGACATAGCTAGTCCTTTGAGAGTTTGGTCTGCAGTAGGAGTGGTGTGTGGTTGTCATTGTAGATAACTTCTCTAGGTATTCTTGGGTGTATTTTCTCTCTTCCACGGATGAGGCCTTTGGTTGCTTTAGGAAGTTGGCTCTTAGATTAGTTGTTGACCTCCCAAGAGCTTTAAGAGTTGTTAGAAGTGACAATGGCACTGAATTTAAGAACTCATCTTTTGCCACTTTCTGCGCTGAGCAAGATCTAGAGCATCAATTCTCTTCTCCTAGAGTTCCCCAGCGGAATAGAGTTGTGGAGAGAAAGAATTGGACTCCTATAGAGATGGTAGGACCATGCTAGGTGGGCATAGCACCCGTAGGAGGTTTTGGGCTAAGGCAATTTCCACTGTTTGCTATGTGTCAAATAGGGTGCTCTTGTGATCATTGTTAGGCAAAACTTTCTATAAGTTAAGATTTGGTCATAAACCTATCATCTCTCATTTCAAGATATTTGGTTGCAACTACTTTGACGACGATATAACGATCATCAAATTATTATTTATTTGTAAATAATGTTATCCTGTCATTATACTACTTGGGTATACCCCTTACGACTAAGGGAAGAACTTAGCCAAATGGTTGTAAGCATCTCCTATGAACACTCTCTGGTCATAAGCTTCTTCTACAACCACTCCCTGGTCATAAGTCATTCTACCAGCATGGTATGGTCGTAAGTTGTTCTACAAGCATAGTATGGTTGTTAGTCATTACATGAGCATGACATGGTCATAAGTTATTCTACGACCACCCTATGTTCATATGTTCTTCTATGACTATCTTAACTTTGACCAGATTGTCTGTGATGACCTGTTGCATCGTGGGTCTATTTGATGAGGTAGTTAGCATGTGCACTTATTCTCTGAAATAACTGTGCATAACTTCTCTTTGATAGTAACCGCTACATGATGAGCGAACCACATTTCTCTGACAATAACTCCCGTTGGACGGTTATCATCCCAAACATTAAGGCGCCTCTTGGTTTGGAATGAACGGCCACCGCTTCACAAGCTATATAAAGATTAACGTTAGGGAGAAAAGGGGGATGGGAGGGAGAATAGCGGTAGAAGCAAGACTTTCACCATCTCTCTCTCTCTCTCTCGATTGTAATCCGTTCATTGAGTAATAGTCACACAGGAGTAGAGTTGTTATTCTGTTAGGACAAGTCTCTAACCTAGACAAAAATCTCTATGTGATCGTAGCCAGGTCTTCAAGAGTTTCCTTGAACCCAAATAATCATACGTAATATCAGTAATAAAACATCGATAGTTGGCATCGTCCGTGGGGATCATTCTTCCAAACTCTTGTAATTCCTTATCGGCAAGCTCTCTTCTTTCTGATGTCCTCATGGCAGGAGAGTGGAACGAGGATAACTGGTTCGACCTACCCGACTACGTAGACCTGAACTTGGATGCGTGCTATGACTACAAGCAGACCATGAGGTGAGGTTGTCACTGGATAACCCTCTTGTGATCCCAGAGATCATGCCATGGATAGGGCCAAGGAGGGATCCTTATCCCTCGCAACATTATGCTCTACGAAGGAATGAGTTTTCCCAAAGGGCAAGGGTCATTCCGATCACAAGCAGGACTCACAACATGATAAGGAAGTCAGAAAGCTTGAAAAATACTTTTTCGATTTGAGTTACAATATATCCCTTCAAAGGATAATTTTCTCGCTAACCAGTTAGCTCAAATAGCTTCTTCCTGATCACAAGTACAGCCAAGAGTTTTCTTGGAGAAACTCTAGAAACTGTCTCTGGTTGAAACACCATAAATGACTTCTAATGAGACAGCATCTATTGAGTACGAGGATATCTGGATGGGGCCCATCTACGAGTATCTTCAGAAGGGTTCAGTACCCGAAGATAATCTCGAAGAAAATTGATTTTAGACTTGGGCAGATGATAAGACTGGGTTGGTGCGAATTTAGCACAAGAACATGTATTGTGAATGTGCTACCCTAGTCAATTAAGGGCCGATGCTTGTGATTGTCCAAACTGAGCACTACCGTACAACCACAAGTCTAAATGGGTATGACCTAGCCGAATAACTTACAAAGGTTTTGTTTAGATATCACCAATGGTAAGTGAGTACCAAGGTTACTGGAGTTACTCACAGTGAGGCATAGGATTTACTGTACTAATACGGCGCAAGAGGAGGCTTCTGACTTTGGTGGACTTAACTCTTCAGCGGTGAAACCTCAACATATGGTGTCTAGCTAGACTGAAGTAAGGTAAAGGCTTTGTGATAAATTATCTGGGTCTCATGTCTAAGGAAGCATGTTGGTTATTAAGATAACTTATCTCTTGTAGGTAAAACTATACAACCTCTATAGAGTGTAAAATTATTCGAATAGCTATGCCCATGGTCAAGGGTAGGCAAGGTGCGCTTTCACATGGTAGAGTTTCGGTTTGGTTTCAAAGTAAAAGTTTTGGGATCATGGGAGTGGATGGAACTCTCGGAGTGTGTCCTAGTGGATGGAGCTAGTGTAGGTGGATGGAACCTATAGTCTTGAACCTTGGCGGTTAGAGCCTATCTACTAGTGTTGGTGGTTAAAACCTTCACTAGATATGTTTTCTAGTTTCAGTTATTGCAATTATTTTATTAAATTAAGGCTTTCGAAAGTATTTAATGGTATTTGAAATAAAATGCTACTTTGTGCAAAAGAACCATATTATCCTTCCTTTGTTAAGCCCTGCATCTACTTCATTTCCCAAGACTTGCAGAGTATTTTATGTACTCACATGCTACACTCAAAACAAATATCAGAGTTTTATGAAGATCGAGAAGGAGTTTATGACTACTTTGCATGTGGATTCGATGAAGACTTCCTAGAGTACTAGGTTGTATTTCCCTAGTAAATTGTCTGTGGCATGTTGATGGGTCATCGTTAGAGTTTCTTTTGCTTCCACTGTGTCTTGTAAGTTTAAGAGGTCTTGAAACCTCAGTTGTAATAAAGTGGCCATAATGTATGTACTCTCTCTTTATTGTAATAAAGCATTGTTGGTTATGTATTCATCACTGTTTGATTGTGTGCATTCGCTTTGATCTAGGACTAGTACAGTAATACACAGAGGGTTTGGATTCAAAAATCCGGTCCTGACAGATTATGACTCCTTCACAACATACATGGGGGCATCTGTAGAGTGTATGCTTCTTACAGAACGCTAGTTGGTAAGGCCTTTTGACTAGGTTTTTATTGGCCAACAGCCCGTAATGATGCCAAAGAGTTGGTTAAGAAGTGTGTATAATGCTGGTTTCATAGCAGGCAAATACACCAACTAACTTAGGCTCTACAGATTATTCCATTATCTTGGCCTTTTTTCTGACCTAGGGTCTGGACATCCTAGGACCGTTCCCAAAAGCACCAGGGGGCATTGAATTCCTTTTTATGGCTATTGATTCATTCACAAAATGGATTGAGGTCGAACCTATGACTTGGATAACAATAGAAGCTGCAAAAAGGTTCACGATGAGAAGTGTGATTACTCGATTTGGAGTCCCAAATCGGATAATTCCGGACAATGGTAAACAATTTGTGAGTGTAAAATTGCAAGAATTTTGTGAAGAATTGGGTACCAAATTATGTTATGCCTCTGTCATCCATCCACAAAGCAACAGGCAGTTGAAAGGGCAAACAGCCAGATAATGTAGGGAATTAAAACTTGAGTCTTTGACCACCTCGTAAAGTGCTTGGGGGCTTGGGGTACAAGAATTGCCCTCAGTATTATGGGCAATCCGCACGACTCCTAGTCGTGCAATAGGTAAAACTCCTTTCTTCTTAGTTTTTCGAGCTGAAGCTATGCTCCCTCCAGAGATAAAGATCAAGTCAATAAGGGTCGAAAGCTTCGACAACTCTAACCAAGAACAACTTTGAGCGAATGACATTAACGTACTCGAAGAGAAGAGGAATTAGGCCTTAATCCGATCACCAGTCTATCAACAAGCCATGCGTAAATATTACGATCATAAGGTCCAACCTCAAAACCTTACTGTAGGTGACTTAGTATTGAAGAAAATTCAATCCTAGTCTTATCGGAACAAACTTTCCCCCAAGTGGGAAGGTCCTTACACAGTGGTCAAAGTTACACGACTAGGATTAGTACGACTAGCCATGAAAGACGACCAGATTCTCTCAAACTCTTGGAACATCGACCAATTACATAAATTCTATGTGTAAACATCCCTACTTTCTCGATAAAGTTTTTATTTTTGTCAATCTTTATTGTCGTATGTTGAGTAGAGCTTCTTTTATGTTTGTTCAACCACTTCTCATACATTCAACATGTCCAAATTGATTGGAGAAAGAAACATCCCTAGTTGAAGTCCCTCCTCTCTACATGTGGTCTTGCCCACTAGAAGGAGCTTCCTAGTGTTGAACTATTTTCGACTCTTGCTATCAGCATAAGACAATTGGGTTTTCTGAGAAAAAGCTGATCAAATTTAAAACGAGCTCTGAGAGTTTGTCCCGTACTCGTTTACAACTTTGATTTGATTAACCTAGTCGAAGAGAGACAACATCACCTAATTGAAGCTTTTTCTCTCTGCATGTGGTACTACCTGCTAGAAGGAACTTTCTAGCGTTGACTCATTCCTCACTTTTGCTGTCAGAACATGACAATCGAAAGTCGACAACGATAGTCAGAAAAAAAACTCTGCACTCCACATACTTAACTCTGTACTATTTGCTTAGTTTATTCATACAAACTAAGTAAATAGTCGGGGGGCTAGGATAGAGTTATTTATATACACTACTACAGAAAGGTTCATCATAGATGATTGGAACCGTCATCACAAACGGTTTTTGAACCGTCTGAAATTATGTGTCTGTGATAATAGGTGGCTATCACAGACGGCTCTCAAACTGCCCGTGATAATTACAATAGCCGTCTGTGTAATTACAAACAGACTTCTTCGCGGGCGTATAGGGTCTGGAACTGCGAGTCTAATAAGATGGTAGAGACCTGTGAGGTGACCTTTGACGAGGCCAGTCCGGAGACTAGGCCCAATATCTCAAGTTCTTTAGAGCAGTCCGAGACCATCTTTGTGGATGATGAGGAGGATGGAGATGAGGGTTGTCTACCCGATCCAGTACGTCCTCCCCTTTAGGTGCCTGCTTCCACCACCGCACCTCGAGGAAATTAGCCCATGCCCTCCGCTTCTTCTGGAGTTAGTGGCTCTGTTCCTACCTCATCAGCTCAGGAGGTAGAGGCTATTTCTTCATCTCATCCAGGACCTCCCCGAAACATCCAAAAAGACCATGCTTCAGAACAGATGACTGGAGACCTCTTTGAGCGTGTCACTCGCTCAAAGTCTGGCATGTCACATTTCTGTCTTTATTCTGATTTTGTTGCCACATTTGAGCCCAAGGATGTTAGTCAATGCCATGCATGAGGAGTTGGAAAACTTTGAGAGAAACAAGGTCTGGTCATTTGTTGAGCCCCCTAGAGGTCACAATATCATTGGTACCAAGTGGGTGTTCAAAAACAAGCAGAGTGAGGAGGGGTAGTCATTCGAAACAATGCTAGACTGGTAGCTCAGGGTTTCTCCCATGTTGAGGGTCTAGATTTTGAGGAGACATTTGCCCCTGTAGCTAGGCTAGAGGCCATTAGAATCCTGCTTGCTTTCGCAGCTTCTAAGGGCTTTAAGCTTTACCAGATGGATGTCAAGAGTGCCATCCTCAATGGGTTTATTGAGGAAGAAGTCTATGTTAGACAGCCTCCAGGTTTTGAGAACCCCAAATACCCAAACCATGTCTACAAGCTTTCCAAAGTCTTGTATGGACTTAAGTAGGCCCCTAGAGCTTGGTATGAGAGGTTTAAGTCCTATTTGTTGAGTCATGGGTTTGAGATGGGTAAGCTAGATAAGACTTTGTTCATTCGTAGGCATGGCAATGCCCTTCTGCTCGTCCAGATTTATGTGGATGACAACATCTTTGGTGGCTCCTCTCATGCTCTTGTTTCACAGTCCTCAGATGTCATGAGCACCGAGTTTGAGATGAGCATGATGGGCGAGTTGACCTTCTTCCTTGGCTTCCAGATCAAGCAGACTCGGGAGGGTACATTCTTGCATCAGGGCAAGTACACTCGTGACCTCCTGAGACGTTTTGACATGAGTGATGGCAAGCCTGTGTCAACTCCGATGGCATCAATAGCTTCACTTGACCCAGATGAGGATGGTGAGCCAATTGACCAAAAAGAGTACAGAAGCACGATCGGCTCCCTCTTGTACCTCACTGCCTCGAGATCGGACATACACTTCTCTGTGTGTCTATGTGCTCGATTTCAGGCTTCTCATCACGTATCTCACTGCCAGGCAGTGAAGCACATCTTTCGGTACCTTTGAGCTATCATTGACTATGGTATCTAGTACTCTTCCTTTTCCTGTCTTTCCCTCAAAGCCTACTCGGACGCAGAATTTGCTGGCTGTAGCATAGATAGGAAGAGCACTTCTGGCACCTGCCAATTCATTGGCACTTCTCTTGTCTCGTGGTCTTCTAGGAAGCAGTCCGGTGTTGCACAGTCCACCGCAGAGGCCGAGTACGTTGTCTTTGCCGATTCTTTGCAGCCAGGTACTTTGGATAGCTTCGACCCTGTGGGACTTTGGGTTGGTTATAGACAGTGTTCCAATCTTTTGTGATAACACTTCTGCTATTAACATTGCCAAAAACCTAGTGCAACATTCCCGGACCAAGCATATTGATATCCGATATCACTTCCTTCGAGACCATGTGGAGAAGGGTGACATAGTGCTCCAGTTTGTGGAGAGTGACCACCAGTTGGCTGATATCTTTACCAAGTCTTTGGATAGCTCTAGGTTTTCAGCCTTGCGGGAAGAGCTTGGGGTGGTTTGTCCTTATGGATTGTAGTGAGGGGGAGCTTTGTGCTTTACTATTTTATCCTGTATATTATGCTCCTATTCTTATTTTGTTGCATTGCATTTGGGTGCATTCGGGTTAGTCTTTCTAGCATAGATTAGAGTGATTCTCTTGTCTAGTTGCTTAGATTTCTTCCACTCATCTTGTGGTTCTAGGATGCTGCTTATTAGCTGTCTCTCTTCTCACTATGTTGAGCTCACTCACTTCTTATAGGTTCTAGCAAGGGTTGGGCCACCCTTGGGTAAACAGGGAATGTGTTTGCTCCTTAGTGTGTTAGAAGAGCAGTTGATAGTCCTAGAGTCATATGAGGTAGATGAGAGTCAGTCTGAGCCATAGTATCCTCTATATCTTGTCTATGCTTTAAGGATTGCCTTTTCTGATTTCTTTGCCAGCTTCTCGTTTTATAGCTTTGGTTTAGGGGGAGTTCATTTGGGAGCTTCTAAAGCTTAATATTGACATAACTCAACTTGAACTAAAAGTGCATCACATGTTGAGGGGGAGCTGGATTTTCTTTCTTTTCAACATTCAGCATTGTAATATAATTACATGGAGCCTTGACTATTATCCTTATTTGACATGTTTACAATGCTTTATATCTTGCCATGATCTGTACTTAATTGCTAGATTTATCATAACTTTATATGTGTCGTCAAGCCTTTCCCATTATTAAGTTGATTAAAACTGCTCAATTTGAATTAAATTATGTCATGTTAACTCTTGAGACTAGTTTGTCTTTAGTTATCCTTTTATGATTCATGCCATGTCAAATAGGCTGAGTAGAGTCTTGAATCTTTATTGAGCTTTAGATTGAGCTATGCTAGTTTCTTGATGAAGCATGAGTTAGTACAATTGTTTAAGAAAGCAAAAGGATCTCTTTTATGTGCGAAAGAACTAATCTCACCAATTCTCTCTCATGAGACTGTTTGTCATTACATTAGGCATGAACTCAGAGGGAGTTTTGGATGATCAAGATCATCTCCTTAAGCTTCTTGCTTGGAATGGTCGCATAAGACTTGAGATCTAGCACATGACTAAAATTTTAGTTGGAAACGACCATGAGTTTCAAAGAAAAGTATGTCCATTGTACTAAAATTGCTTAACTACAAAAAGAACCAAGTACTTGAACAAATGATTCATTCTTGAACTTGTAGCACTCTAAAGTGACTCAATACTAGATTTTTGGTTCCACTTAGATTATTGACATGGCTTGCATCATCTTTGCATACCTTTAGCTAGACTATAATCTTGAATGGCTTGACATGCTAGCAAATTCATCTAATATTCAGATTGTTACTTATATGGCTTGGCTTGATTGTGCATATCTTGTTATAATATTGATAGTGTTCATATGAGTTATGGCTTGGTGTAATACTCAAAAGTTGTTGGATCAAAATCGGCAACAGAGGGGGGTGAATGTTGCTTCTTCAAATTTCCCCCATAAAGTATCCTCTTAAAAGATTCTTCTCCGATAACTAAAGGAAGACTAGTCTCAAGAGCTAACATGACATGAATTAATTCAAGTTGAGCATTTTAATCAACCTATTATGGCAAAGACTTGACTACACATATAAAGTCATGATCACATGGTCTATCAAAAGTCATTTTGGATAATCTTCATGGCTCTAATTGCTTAGATTGAATAAAATTCAGCCATTTCATCCATATCCATGCTTTATTCTCTCTTTTGCATCTTGATGATTCTATTGCCAAAAGGGGGAGAATATTAGAGAAAAAGCCACATTTTGGGAGCTTTAGGAGCCTTTGAGGAAAACTTGTTCTTTCTTTTGCTCCTCTGTCAACATGGTCATAAGTCTCTTTGCATTTCTTTTAGCCTATGTGTGACTCTTTTTCTTTCAAACAAACTCAACTTTATACGCTTTTTCTGTGTTTGTCAATATACTCATCAAGGGCGAGATTGAGAGACCATGTGGAGGTATCCCCATGTTTGTGATGAGTAATTGACGGTTGTGTTAGTGAGTTTGAGTTTGTTTTGGGTATTTTAGGGTTGAGTACCTTTTACATATGCTAATGATGATTATGCTGTTTCATGCGGTGCTATGTGACGGTTTGCTTGTCTGTGTGACTGCAGGACTTTGGAGCTAGGTCATGGTGAGGCAAGGAGGACCGGGACTAGGCACAGGATGTGTTGAGGTCTGGACGGTCGGTGATGCCGAAGATGATCGAGGCTGCTGAGGTGGTTGCGAGTCAGGAGACAAGGAACCAGAGCTGGAGCTACCAGAGGTGGACATGACGGGCAACGGCGAGAGAACCGAGACTAGGCTCAGGGAGGAGTCGGAGGTCCAGACGGTTGGATGTCGGTTGCGGTCATGTGCGACGAAACAGACCAGGACTAGACTCAGGTGGAGTCAGAGGTCTCGATCGGAGTCAGGTGGACACAACAGGCAGCGGCGAGGTGGACCGGGACTAGACTCAGGTGGAGTCGGAGGTCCAGACGATCAGGATGCCAGGTGCGGTCGTGTGCAGCGAAGCGGACCGGGACTAGACTCAGGGAGGAGTCGAGGTCTAGACGGTCGAGGTACCGGTTGCGGGAAGCTTCCGGGAAGGTGCTTGAGGGCAATTTGGAGAATTGACTCAAGCAAATGAGTGGAGGGGCTGATTTTCCCTCCAAATTCTGGTTGTGTTGACTTTTGCCTCATGGGGTTGTGAGGTGAGGGAATGGAGGTAGTATGCCACTTCTTGATTTGCTATTAGAGGGAGAGCCCCTACCTTCATATGTGTGTGGAGGAGGCTCAGGAGAGGAGGAAGCAATAGAGAGTGAGCTCTAGACAGCAGTGTGCGTGTGTTCTCTGAGGGAGAAGCATGTAGTGAGTGTGTTGTAACCATGTGTAATCATTCCTCTGTATGAAGCATTCATGGTTATGAATCTGTTTGAGAACTCTTGAGAAGGAGATTATCTGAGCTTTTGCCTCTCTGTGGTTTTCTGCTTCAGTCTGATTTCTTCTGTCTTTGAGCTTGAACTTAATTGAGAAGCTAGCTTTGGGTTGCTCTGTGATGGGAAAATACTCAAGGCCATTTGGCCATTCCATTCCCAAGAGCAAATGGAAGATTCATTGATTCCTGACAATTCTCTGTCCTTCGCTCAAATTTCCTCTGCTTTTCACTTTTAGGGTTTTGAAGGCAAAGCTCTTGTGAATCTTTGATTTCCCTTCATTAGGTGGCTTCAAACTTGTGCTGTGATGCTGTGAGATCATCTCCAGTTGAGTTTCTTGAGTTCTTGAGCAAACGATTAGAGATGGATGAGAAATCTGAAAACCAGCTTCATTCTCAATTCATTTTCAGATTTGTGCTCAAATCTCAATCCCTTGCTCTCTTGATGGATTCTCTTGATTTCTAAGGTTAATCTGTTGTTTAGTTTAAAGTCTTGTCCAATTGACTCAAAGAGAGCAACAAGATTGGGTCAATTTATCGCTTTTCAGTGAGTGGAAGTATTTGCTGTTTTTCAGTCGTTCGCTCTCTGATTTCTGCCCCTGCCTGAACCAGGGCCAGTCAGACCGGACCCTCCATGGCGGTCAGACCGGTTGAACCATGGCGGTCAGACCGCCAACCCTAGCAGTCAGACTGGCCTGTACTTGCGGTCAGACCGCTCGAGGAGTTACAGTCAGATCGGCCCCAGATGTTGTTCTTTGTGCTGATTTGTGATCTTTGGCTACTTTTTGTTTGCGATCTCATTTATTTTCAGTTAGCCTTTCTTCTGTCTTCTTCATAGCTTTGATAGCTATCGGAGAGGAGAATTTTTCGTGGAATACTTTGGGGGCAAATTTTTAAAAAGGCACCATTCACCCCCCCTCTGTTGCCATATCCGATCCTACACTAGATTACCTTGTTAGGACATGTCAGAGATGATGTGGAGAATCTTATGATTTAGATCCTTGGGATTTAGGTTTTGGTGCGTTCTTGTAACCTAGAAAACAATAATTTCAAATTGTATGGATCTAAGTCCAAGAACCTCATTTTTTTATTTGTTTTGGTTCCTGTACTTCTGCTGGGATCTCGAACGAATTTGTAATTTCCTCCCACAGCTGATTTTTATGATCCTTTGTCAAATCTTTCCAGCTTGCTATGGTGATGGGGACCTGTTGCCTTCCTATTATCCCGTAGGTAGTCCGAAATGACGACACTGCTTTCGTCGGTTCCAGAGGGACCCCATTCGGAGAGACCACCGTGATGGTCATTCGGCCCTCTGGCCTTTTCGATACTCCTCGGCCATGCTTAGTTTTCGCAATCTTGGGAGCGTGAGACCCAGATGACGACGACGAAGACTGTGTGGATGCCATCTCTCTTCTAAGAAAAAACTAACTACCGTGAGCTATGGGCCTTCGAAATAGACTTTGTAGCTAATAAACAAAGTTCTATGAAGCAAATGACACATACCAGTGTATCAAGTTCATTGAACCGGATACTTTGGAATGTGTTACTTGCTTCATGCCCTTTGAAGGTCTATGTGGCATATATTAAAAAATTTTTGGACAACTGTGTGGACGCAGTGAGGTATGGGCCTAAACAAAGTTCTATGAAGCAAATGACACAAACCAGTGTATCAAGTTCATTGAACAGGATACACTAGAGTGTGTCACTTGCTTCATGCCCTTTGACAAAGTTCTAACGATTGACTAACTGAAGTGACTACATCACTGCAGTGAGCTAAACAAGTGCAGCATATATTATATGCTACAATTTAGCAAGCTAACATGTGAAGCATATATCATAAAGTACTAATAAAGCATATATCATAAAGCTAACATGTCAAGCATATAACATAAAGCTAACATGTGAAGCATACAACATTACATACATGTCAAGCATATATCATAGAATACATGTGAAGCATATAACATAAAGCTAACATGTGAAGCATACAACATAAAATACATGTCAAGCATATATCATAGAATACATGTGAAGCATATATCATAAAGCTAACATATGAAGCATACAACATAAAATACATGTCAAGCATATATCATAGAATACATGTGAAGCATATATCATAAAGCTAACATGTGAAGCATACAACATAAAATACATGTCAAGCATATATCATAGAATACATGTGAAGCATATATCATAAAGCTAACATGTGAAGCATACAATATAAAATACATGTCAAACATATATCATAGAATACATGTGAAGCATATATCATAAAGCTAACATGTCAAGCATATATCGTAAAATACATGTCAAGCATATATCATAAAGCTAAAATGCAAGCATATATCATAAAATACTTCTCGGGAGGGAGCGGTGTCGGGAGGGAGTGGCGTCGGGAGGGAGCGGCGGCGTCGGTAGGGAGCGGTGTCGGGAGCGAGCGGTGTCGGGAGCGAGCGGCGTCGGTAGGGAGCAGCGTCGGGAGGGACCGGCGGCGTCGGGATGGACCGGCGGTGGGAGCGAGGGGCGTCGAGAGGAACCGGCGGCGGCGGCGGGAGAGAACGGCAGCGGGAGGGACCATAACCTAGCTAGCAGGGGCGCTGGACAGTGGAGACTAGAGATTACTCCGCAGGTATTTATAGGGAAACTATCACAGACGGTTCCGTAAACGAACCGTCTGTGATAGTTATATCATAGATGGTTCTATAAATATAACCGTCTGTGATATTCATATTATCACAGACGGTGCTAATTATATAACCGTCTGTGATATGCATATTATCACAGACGGTTATATGTATAAAACCGTCTGTGATGTCATATTATCACAGACGGTTTCTTTCAATAAACCGCCTGTAATAGTTCAATATAAATACCAGCAGCTAGCTAGGTTGCTATGTCATTTTACAATTACAATGGAACATAGATACATTTATGAAAAACGCAAGCATAACCATAAATATAACTATTTCTTAGTTCATGAGTCATTTTACAATTACAATGGAACATAGTTACATTTATGAAAAACATGAGCATAACCATAAATATAAATATTTCATAGTTACATTTATTACACTTGGCTATTTCATTTTAAATAAAGCCCTTCACGATGATCGACACGCACATAGCTTGCTTCATCGCCTTGTTCTTCCTCGAGCCTGATGCCGTCACTGAATGGAGGCAAATCATCAAATTAATTGTACTCTTCCTCATCCACAACATTCTCAACCCCGACAATCCTTCTTTTTCCCTGAAGAACTACATGGCGCTTCTTATTTGCCGGGTCGGTTACATAAAATACTTGAACAACTTTCCTTGCGAGTACGAATGGTTCGTCTTTGCATCCTACACATTCGAGGTCCACGGTAGTAACGCCGTACTAGTCGACCTTTACACCCCGTGGGAATTGGACCCAACGGCACCGAAATAGAGGAATCTTGAAAATTACATAGTTAAGCTCCCAAATCTCCTCTACAAGCCCGTAGTATGAGCTTCGGCCAGCGGTACTGACGTGCGCATCATAGGCATCTATGCAGACACCTGAGTTCTGCACTGTGCTCTTTCTATCCTGATCTGTTGTATAAAATGTGTAGCCATTAATGTCATGTCCTTGCCATGTCACAATTGTAAATTTTGACGCTTTTGCCAACCATTGTAGTGTTTCACTGGACGACCTCCTAGTCAATTGCGCCTTCAACCATTCGTTGAACTGATGGTTGTGTTGTCTCGTGATCCAAACTTCTGACTGGCCTGCATTTTTCTGACGTAGTATGTCCTTGTGCTCTTCAATATATGGGGTCACTTCAGTCATGTGTTGTAAAACCATGTAATGGGCTTGAGCATACATATTTTGATCTGGAGTTATTGCTTTCCTTCCGATAGTCCCGATACCCTCTAGCCTCCCCTCGTGATGAGATAGAGGTACACCTATCGGCTCGACTTGAGCCATGTAGCCGATGCAAAATTCAATAACCTCTTCTGTTGTATAACCTTCAATAATGCTACCCTCCGGTCGAGATCGATTGCGTACATAGGACTTCAGAATTTCCATGTACCTCTCGAAAGGGTACATATGATGTAAAAATACGGGGCCGCATATTTTTATCTCTTTCACAAGGTGGACAATGAGATGGACCATGATATCAAAAAATGATGGAGGGAAATACATCTCTAGATGACATAGAGTTGTCACCACCTCGGTTTGCAGAGCATCTAGTCCATCGGGATCAATGACCTTCTGAGCAATTGCGTTGAAGAAATAACATAGCCTTATGATTGTCACTCGAACCTTGTTCGGCAAAATACTTCTAATTGCAACAGGTAGCATTTGTGTCATTACCACATGACAGTCGTGAGACTTCATGCCAATTAATTTCAAATGTTCCATGGAAACAAGTTTCTTCATGCTGGTGGAGTGACCCGATGGAACTTTCACACCATGTAAGGACTGACACAGTTCAGTTCTCTCGGACTTAGACAGAGTGTAGCAAGCTGGGGGAAGGTACGTCCGGCCTTTATCGGTCTCTATCGGTGCTAACTCGGTCATGATGTTCATAGCGACCAAGTCACGTCTTGCGTTAACACCATCCTTTGTTTTATCAGGAATGTTCAGTAAGAGACCAATCAAACTGTCATATACATTCTTCTGTACATGTATGACATCGATGCAATTGCGAACTTCTAAGTGCTCCCAATAAGGCAAGTCCCAAAATATTGACCTCTTTTTCCACATGTTCTTCCTCAATTTACGTCTCTTTTCAAGCACAACGTTTATATCCTTGACCATATCATACACCTCTTTCCCGCTAAAAGGTCTTGGTACTGAGTCATCCTCTTTTTTTCCGTCAAATTGTTTCTTCATCTTGCGGTATGGGTGATACTTTGGAAGGAACCTACGGTGACGTATGTACACAGTTTTGCGCGAGTTGTTCAACCACATACTCTCGGTATAATCTAAGCAGTGAGGACACGCTTTGACTCCTTTTGTACTCAATCCTGACAGGTTACCAAGGGCAGGAAAATCATTAATGGTGCAGAACAACATGGCGCGTAGAGTGAAGTTCTCTCGTTTGTCCGCATCCCACACATGTACCCCTTCGTTCCACAGTATTGCAAGATCTTCCACCAATGGTGCCAAGAACACATCGATATCGTTGCCAGGTTGCTTCAGCCTTGGATAAGTAGTGACATCAAAATATACTTCCGCTTCATACACAGCCAAGGAGGAAGGTTGTACATGCACAGAGTCATGGGCCAGGTGCTATGTCGGTTGCTCATGTTACCAAAAGGATTCATTCCATCTGTACTCAACCCAAACCTTATATTTCTCGATTCCACACCGAAATCTACAAACATCCTATCGATGTTCCTCCACTGGGCAGAATCAGCAACATGTCTTATCATTCCGTCTTTCTTACGCTGCTCGCAGTGCCAACGCATCAATCTTGCATCCTTGCGGTTTGCAAACAAACGCTTCAAACGGGGGATTACAGGAAGATACCACATCACCTTAGCAGGAGGTCCTTGCTTCACCTCGATGCCCTTCCCATCATCAGAGTCATTTTTACGCTTGTATCGAGATGCTTTGCACACCAGACAAACATGTAAGCTAGCATACTCTTTACGGTACAGGATACAATCATTCGGGCATGCACGTATTTTTTCTACTTCCATTCCTAATGGACAAAGAAACTTCTTGGCTTGGTAGGTGGTTCTCGGCAACACATTTCCCGTTGGAAGTATGTCCGCTAGGAGACCTAACAATGCCGTGAAACTCTTGTCGGACCAACCATTGCTTGCCTTCAATTTCAGCAGTTCTAGAACTGATGACAACCTCGTGTATTGCGGCTTGCAGCCCGGGAACAAAGGTTTCTCTGAGTCCTCCATCAAGCCCTCGAATATACCAAACTCTCTCTCACTATAGTTCCCTTCTGCATCACGTAACATCTGATCCAGATTGTCATCCTGCGACCTATCCTCATGATCGAAAGAATAGTCCACATCTGGCATATCGTTGTCTCCCTCGACTATGTCATAACTACGTTCTTGTGTACTCTTCTCTTCACCGTGACTGGTCCAACATTTGTACCCTTTTCTGAAACCCCTTCGAATCAAGTGAGCCTCAATCTGCGCTGAGTTGCTAAACATCTTGATATTATCACAATCAATGCATGGACAATACATATATTTCATCCCCTTCTTCAACATATCCAGCTCGGCCGCCCTTCTAAAAGCAGATACGCCATTAATGTATTCTTCACTCACACGGTTCTCAATGTACATCCAGCTTCGGTCCATCTATGCTACATAAGTAACAAATGGGTGTCAAAAACGATTATTAAACTTAGCTATCATCTCCGGCCTTCTATTACAAAAACATGCATGCATATAAGTTATTAAAAGTAATTGAGTACTAACCTCTTATCATATCACTAAGAAGACGGCGATATGTTTTCACCCCGAACTCCCTAAAGCCAGCCGCCTTGCTCCACCGCTGCAGCGCAATGAATGAATGAATTAAGACAGATTTGGGTCGATATCGAGCAAGTACGCCCAGTAATTAATAGTGCAGAATATCACAGACGGTTCCAATCACAAACGGTCTGTGAAACCAATATATCACAGACGGTTCGTGTTAATAATTGTCTGTGAATTATCATAGACGGTTATTAATACGAACCGTCTGTGATGTCCACAATATCACAGATGGTTTGTAATACCAACCGTCTGTGATTTGTGCGTATCACAGATGGTTCGTATTAATAACCATCTATGATAGTCTACATTATCACATACGGTTATTAACACGAACCATCTGTGATGTCCATAATATCATAGACGGTTCGTAATACCAACCGTCTGTGATTGGTGCGTATCATAGACGGTTCTTATATAAAACCGTCTGTGATAGCCCTTCACAGACGGTTCATACCACAAACCGTCTGTGATAGTTCACTCTATACGTCAAATTTTTTCAGTTTTTTTGGCTAGCCTCAAGAAATTAAATAATGTTACCCATGGCCTTCGAAAACAAGCAAATAGAGACGCAAGCACAACAACACATTCAGATCTATTACAACGGAGGAGCTAGCTCACGGCAGTAGTCGGCGTTGTGAAGGAACAAGAAATACAGACGCAAGCACAACAACACATTCAGATCTATTACAGGATAACAAGCTAACGATCCCTTCATGGCACGACGGTGCGGTTGAACAAGACACACTTACGACACTTACGGCAAGAGTGTGTTGTCCAACCACCCGCCCTGCCGCGATGGAGGCGCTAGCTCACAGCGGAGGGGAGATGCATGAAGGAAGCTAGCTAGTGGATGAACTCACACGTGACTAGTACCGCTGGAAAGGTAGATGGGGAGTTGTTAATAAGGGCCGAGCAGTGGGAGGAACTGCTGCCTGCCATTCGATGTGGAAAGAGTGGACAGGTGAGATCAAAATCCTGGGTATACGCCAATTATTGGTAACATTTGCTTATCACGAGCGGTTATTAATACGAACCGTCAGCATGATGCATACTATCACGAGCGGTTCGTGTTACTAACCATGCAGCGATTGTGCTTATCACGAGCGATTCGTAAATAGAACCGTGCGTGATAGACCTTCCTGAGCGGTTCATACCACAAGCCGTCGTGATAGATCACTCTATAAGTCGAATTTTTCAGTTTTTGCTAGCCTCAAGAAATTAAATTTTTCACTTACGGCAGAGTGTGTTGCCTAGTATGCCGCCGTGCCACAGCGGAGGCGCTAGCTTCGGCGATGAGTCGGCGTTGTGGAGGAACAAGCAAATACAGAGGCAAGCACAACAACACATTTAGATCTATTACAGGATAACAAGCTAACGAACCCTTCATGGCACGACGGTGAGCCTGAACAAGATACACTTACGACACTTACGGCAAGAGTGTGTTGTCCAGACTCCCGCCGTGCCGCGACGGAGGCGCTAGCTCATAGCAGAGGGGAGATGCATGAAGGAAGCTAGCAAGTGGATGAACTCACGCGTGACTAGTACCACTAGAAAGGTAGATGGGGTTATTAATAAGGGCCGAGACGTGGGAGGAACTGCTACCTGCCATTCGATGTGGAGAGAATGGACGGGTGAGATCGAAATCCTGGGTATACGCCAATTATCGGTGACATGTAATCATCACAGACGGTTATTAACACGAACCGTCAGTGATGCCATAATATCACAGACGGTTTGTAATACCAACCGTCTGTGATAGATTAGATACGGTTTGGAATACGAACCGTCTGTGGTATTAATATCAGAGACGGTTTGGAATACGAAGCGTCTGTGATATTAATATCAGAGACGGTTTGGAATACGAACCGTCTGTGTTGATGCTTAAATATGCACGCCCTAATCCTGCTCTTCTACACACTGTACGTCCTCTCCTCATTTTCTTCATCACCACATTTCTAAATAATGACATCTAAAATTCTTTTGATCTCCTTCCTCTCATCTATCCATCATGAGGTGTTCGGACGCAACCTTACACAGGCGGCCAACAATTTACGTCTGGAGCAGCTCCTCCGCTCATGCCCTGCTCTCCTTCCTCGACTCGCTTCCATCCGTCAGTTGGACCTCATCATCTGCCACCGACGGAGCTGTCTCGTTGTCGCTCAGGATAGGGAAACCGCCCTCAGCCTCGTTCTTCTCTACAATGTGCGCAAAACGGAGGAAGATCATGCGGCAGTGCAGACACACATGGATAACCTTGCCGATCAAGCAGAATCAATCGATTCTGAGGAAGCTTATCATGGCATCCTGTTTGAGATTATGGAACATGCTAATGATTTGTCCAGGCTTGAGGAGGAAGTGGAGAGGGCAAGGACAATCTTGACGGCATTCGAGAACACAGCGGCTGATCCTCCAACTCCAGAAGTCGACGAAGAAGCATATGAAGCCCAGAAGATTCAAATATGGGAATCCCTTTTTTTGCACTTTTGTAATAAAATTGCCTTGAATTTGACTCTCGTCTCAGTTTAACTTCTGTAGTTCATACGACAACGGTCTGTCAAGTTTACCACAAATGGTTTGTATTAAGAACCGTCTGTGATAGTTTCACAGACGGTTATTAACATGAATCGTCTGTGTTGTCCAGATTATCACAGACGGTTCGTATTAAGAACCGTCTGTGAAAGTTCACAGACGGTTCTTAAATACGAACCATCTGTGATGTCTCAATTATCATAGACGGTTCGTGTTAATAACCGTCTATGAAAATATCACAGACGGTTGCCAGTATAAACCGTCTGTGACAGTTTAATCACAGACGGTTCATACGGAACCGTCTATGATGGAGTCGTCCAGTATAGCCTCTTTTGTAGTAGTGAGGGTTTCTCTGATGGGTTCAGGTCAGCTTCTCGTCCAAGGATTAGTTATCGTGAGGGAAGGATTGGTCCATGAATGCCGACTAGACAGGGTGAGCGTCAGGTTTTTGTTACGCTTAGGCAAGAGTCTAGGGGGAGTCTAGGTAGAGCTCGTGTGGTAGTGTGCCCTTAGTTAGGCTTTGCATCATTCTGCATCTATTTCAGCTTCTAAGGCTAGTGCTATTTTTCCTACTCATTGTGTGTCTTGGTACTGGATTCCTAAGGCCTTTATTACTAACCCTAGTACTAAACCATCGATGTTTTCTTCTCATGTGATGTAGATCCAGTGAATGAGGAAGGAGAATATTTGGCTAATGGACTTTGGATGTTCTCGACACTTGATCAGAAATTCAAGATAGTTCTCCTTCCTCACTCATGCATTCGGTGATGAGCTGATCATGTTCGGTGGTGCTTCTACTGGGACCGTGATGGCCAAGGGCACAATCCACATTAATAACAGCTTCACACTTATGGATGTGCCTTGGTAAGTAAGCTCAAGTACAATCTTCTTTCAGTCTCACAGTTAATTGATGGTGGTCTTCAAGTAAGCTTTAAGAAGAATGCTTATAGAGTTCTAGACTAGTCTAGGGATCTAGTTTTTGGAATTTCTTTACTTGGGGAATCTTTAGTACTGATTTTTTTAGTCTTCCTCTCTTGGGCATAGATGTCTCATGGACTTCTAGCACTGTAGGTTAGGACACATTGGATTTGATCACTTGACATGGGTCGGTAGTATGGATCTAATTAGAGGACTACCTAAGCTCACGTGTGAGAAGGATTTGGTGTGTTCTCCCTATAGACAAGGTAAGATGGTTGCCGCTTCACATCCACCCCTTACTATTGTTATGACAGATGGCCCAGGTCAGCTGTTGCATATAGATAACATTGGTCCTTCCTAGGGTTCAGTCTACATGAAGGAAGTGGTATGTGGCTTTCATTGTTGATGATGACTCTAGATACTCTTAGGTTTACTTACTGGCATCTAAGGATAAGACATTTCATCATTTTAGAGAGTTGGCCCTTAGATTATCTGTTGATCTTCCTATAGCCCTTAGAGTCATTAGGAGTGACAATGGCACTGAGTTCAAGAATGCATCCTTCTCTTTCTGCACTAAGGACAGCCTAGAACATCGGCTCTCCTCTCCTAGGGTTCTACAGTAGAATAGGGCAGTTGAGAGGAAGAACATGACCTTAGTTGAGATGGCTAGGAGACCTTAGATGAGATGGTTCGGACTATGCTTGATGAGCATGCTACTTGTAAGAGGTTTTGGGCTGTGGTGATTTTCACTGCTTGTTATATATCAAACAAGGTATTCTTTAAAGCCTCATTACATAAGACATCCTATGAGCCTAGATTTGGTCATAAGTCTAGTGTATCTCATTTTAGGGTGTTTGGTTACAAGTGATTCATTCTTAAACATGACAAACTTGATAAATTTGAATCTATATCTTCAGATGTGATCTTTTTAGGAAATCCTGCTCATTCTAGAGGCTACACTGTGCTTAATGTTGAAACTAACAAAATTGTAGAAACTTGTGAGGTTACTTTTGATGAGGCTAGTCTAGGGACTAGATTAGACATTTTAGGTACATAGGTTCAGGATGATCCAAAAGGCATCTTCTTTGATGAGTGGGATGAAGAAGATGAGGACGTGACTCTACTCCCTCTCTAGCTGGCTAATGTGCTTGTTTCATCTGCTTCACCTTTAGTTGGACAGCTTGCTGCAACATCTTCTTCAACATAGGGTGGCTCTGCTCCTACCTCCACCGCCCATGAGTTAGAGGCCACTTATTCATCAGGACTACCTTGACATCTCCAATAGATTCATCCACCAGATTAGTTGATTGGAGATCTTCATGAGCAAGTTACTCGCTCCAGGTTCATCTCTCCTGACTCACATGCTCATTCTACTTTCATTGCTTCCTTTGAGCCCCGTGATGTCACTCATGCAATCACTAATAAGTCTTGGGTGAATGCCATGCATGAGGAGTTAGAGAATTTTAAGAGAAGCAAGGTCTGGACCTTAGTTGAGCCACCTCATGGTCACAATGGTAAAGAAACTGAGTGGGTCATCAAGAATAAATAGAGCAAGGAAGGGGTAGTGGTTAGAAACAAAACTAGACTTAGCATATGGTTTTTATTAGGTGGAGGGTTTAGATTTTTAAGAAACATTTACACCAGTTGCTAGATTAGAAACCATTAGGATGCTCTTAGACTTTGTAGCCTCTAGAGGTTTTAGACTATATCAGATAGGTATCAAGAGTGCTTTCCTTAATGGTTTCATAGAGGAAGAGTTTTATATTACACAACCACATGGTTTGAAAGTTCTAAGTTCGTAGATCATGTCTACAAGCTATCCAAAGCCGTATCTGGCCTTAAGCAAGTCCCTAAAGCTTGGTATGATAGGTTTAAGTCATTCCTATTAAACAACAGGTTTGAGATGGGTAAGGTAGAGAAGACTTTGTTCACTCTTAGGCATGGTAGTGAACCAGGATTTGTGTGAATGACATCATTTTTGGAGGCACTTCTCATGCTCTTGTTTCCATATTTGCAGTACCATGAGCAACGAATTTGAGATAAGCATGATGGAGAAATTAAACTTCTTTCTGGGATTCCAAGAACCTGCTTCGACGCTTTGACATGGAGAGTAGCAAGCCAGTCTCCACACCGATAGCTTCTACTTCTACTTGGGATCAAGATGAGGATGGTGGGCCTATTGATCAAAAGGTGTACTACAGCATGGTTGGCTCCCTCTTTGTAACATCCTGATTTTTAGAGCCTTTTTGAAGCTTGTAAAATAAAATTCACCGTTTGGATTTTTTGGAATTAATTAAAGCTTAAATGGAATTTTTTAAATAAAAGGATTTAATATAAATAAATTAAATTTTAACATTTGCTAGAAATATTTTATTTGAGTTCCTTGAGTCTCAAGGAATTTTATGGAATTTTATGGAATTTTCTGGATTTTTCTGGGTTTATTTGCTATTTTCTAGAGCTCAAAAGTATTTATTTGAATTTCCGAAAAAATAAATTTCTAAAATCCCAAAACCCAACTGGGCCAAAGCCCGGTCCAGCCGCCCCGGCCGATGCCGCTCCACAGCCGGCCTACCTCAGCCCAGCCCGCGCCCGCCAGTCTCGCTCAATTGTCGACGCATGTCGTCATCAGACGGCTACCGCCTTCCCGCATCCGCGGTATCCGCATCGCATCCTACGGTCGGGATTGAGTGGTCCTGTAGCCGTTAGATCGCACTGTGCACCCATGCCATCTCATCCAGGCCATTCATCCTACCCAAGCCACTAACAGGTGGGGCCCACCAGTCAGAGCTTTCGTCTCCGTGTTCGGCACGACCTCGTTGCCACGCTCACCTCGGCGTCTGTGTTCGAGTCACGTGCGCCGCCATCCATGCCCGAGCCAAACTCTGCGCCACCTCTGAGTCGGCCTTGACGACCGCGCCATAAATAGCTGCGTCGCCCCTCGTTCTTCACATCTCGAGCTGCCGCCTCATCCTTCGAGCCCCGCCGATGAGCTTCGCTCTCATTGCCTCCGCCGTCGGAGTTCACCACTGTTGCCGTCATTTTCGTCTCCAGTGTCGTTGCCGTCTTCTTCGTCGCCACCGGTGAGACGCCATTCAGCCGTTGCCTCTTCTTGCCGTCCGACCTCGCCCGTCGGCTAGCCGCCAGTGAGCACTCCGCCCTGTCCCGCTGCCTTGTCCATCGCCGGTGAGCGCCACCGCCGAACACCTCACCCGCCGTGCACCGCCCTCAGTCCACACGCCATCGCCCTCGGTCCGCACGCCTCGGCCTGCGCCCTCTGCCTCACACCCCATGCTTGTGCGCATCAGCGCTGATGCCAGACCGCACCGCACCACTTCGAATTCCCGTAGGCCCTATCCTTCGTGCGCCGTGCCACTGACAAGTCGGGCCTGAGTGTCAGAAACACTGTGTCATAGACCCGTGGACCGAGGCTTGTCAGCCGTGCTGAGTCAACAGCCACGTTAGCCCTACCCAGCCACCTGTCAGCCATGTGTCGGCTATGTGTCCGCCACGTCAACCCCGTCTGCCATGTCAGCAAGCCCCGTCGTCTAGTGCACTATTCCATAAGCTGGGTTCACCGTAGACTAGCTTTCTCCGTGCACTGGGTTCACAGCAAAGTACCTTTTCCAATTTTCAGCCTTTTTCTCCATATTAGATATTCCGAGAGCCCGTTCTCCTTCGTCCAAACTCTGATTGACCCGATTATTTTTTCCTAAATTCATGTAAAATTGAGCTCTATCTTTTGGTTCTAGTTTTGAAGTATTTGGAGTTCGTTTGAATTTTATTTAAATTTATTTTTGTGCTTCGTTTCGTTTTCTCTCTCATTAGATCATGCGTTCAAAGGAGCTGAAGCAAGATTTGAAGATCAAGAATTCCTAACTAAGCAAGGCCAAGGAAAGTCATGTTCTTTGATCATGTTGAATCCAATTTTCAAATCTATTATGTATTAATTTGTTTTAAATTATCATGCAATGCTATTTTTATACAATCCTTGTATTGGTAGCTACTGTCCAACTTGATTAATTCATCCTTGATAATTTGAGTGCCATGATTCTATTATCACCATATAATGGGTAATTATTTAGTGATGCACTATTAGTTGTCACATGGGTTGTACGTTTAATTTGTTTAGCCATGCTTATTACTAGTACGTTGGGTTATCATCATATGTGATCAGTTAATTAATTTTGACTTAATGATATATTAGAACGTGGTGGTAACCATAGTGATAAAATTTGTGTGCCATGACATGGGTAGTGTCATGGTGTTGGTTATACAGAATTGGTTTTCACCTGGGTGAATGATCGTGCAGTAAAGGGGGTGCTGTTGGCACATTGGGATGTGGATGTTTCGCCTGGGTAATATTTAAGGACTTAATTTTGTACGTCATTGATCTGAGCCTTACCGTACAACCACATGTCCAATATGGGATAGACCTAGCTAATTAATTTGTGATGTTTCAATTTTGGTTCCGCCATTGGGATGTCAGTGGGTGTCTTATACATTCCACGGGGCGCAAGAGGGGGGCAATTACCAGTTAGGCGGCGAAACCTTAGCGAGGCGGAACTGAGTTGAGATTGAACATTATAAAAGCCTTGTTGTGATCTTATTGGTCGACATGCCAAAGGAAGCATGTTATACCGGTGACATTACAAGATGATCACATCATGTGGGTAAAGTTGTACAACCTCTACAGAGTATAACACTATTCGAATAGCCGTGTTCTCTGTCATGGACAATGCTCGGTGATTTCACATGAGGGGTAGAGTTTTCATAAAAATCTGGCTGGGTTAAGTTGGGAAGTGAATGGGTAGTTCACTGGTGGTTCACTACGTGAATCTTGGTTCACGGGTAATTCATTGGAGTGAAGGGTCAGTTTATTTATGGTTGGTCTCAATTCCTTTGATTACTTATTTATTACCATTTTCAAAGTTCATTTTTCAATCTATTTATTGTATTTACTTTAAATTGTTGCATTCTGCAAAATTAACCTCTCAGACATCCTTTGGTAAGCCTTGCATACTATATTGCATTTTTGTTGCAAACGACATGCTGAGTACTCTAAGTACTCACGGCTTCATCCACATTTGCTTAGTTGAGGAAGAAGGACCATATCAGCAGGAGCTACTTGAAGGAGGATACTTCGACAACTTCACGGATTAGGACTTCGCTCCCCAATCGATTGCCTGTGGGCATGTCGAACGGCTACTACGCTTTATTTTTGTTTTCCGTTGCTAGTTTCTTTAAGCCTTTTAGGCTATTAATTGTAAGCTTGGCCATAAGGTCGTACTCTGATAATTATTAATAATATTTGAGTCTTTTCTTAGTGAATCGTGATATGTTCGATATTTTATTTTTGTTTATACTGCGTGCACAAGCGTGATCCTGGACTAGTACAGAATACACAGGAGAGTCCGGCTTTGTATATTCGGGTCTCTACACTCTACCTCACGGCTTTGAGGTTGGATATACAATTTGTCATATGTATGTGCACTTGATTTCAAGATTCTCCTCACACATCCTGCCACCAACCAATGAAGCACATCTTCAGGTGCTTCCAATCCACCCTTGAGTTCAAACTTTTGGTATTCTTCTTCTTCTCGCACCTCTCTTTGTGCTTTCTCATATGCTAATTTTGGGGGTGTAAAATAGATAGCAAGAGTACTGTGGGATTTGTCACTTCTTAGGCACATCCCTCATCTCTTGGTCATCTAGGAAGTAGTCTTTTGTTGCATAGTTCACTGTAGAGGCTGAGTACATAGCTATTGTCTGTAGTTGCTCTCAGATTATTTAGATCTCTTATAATCTCAGGGACTTTCGGTTAGACTTAGATGGTGTTTCACTTTACTATGATAACACTAGTGCCATCAACATTGCCATGAACCCAGTGCAATACGCTAGGACCAAGCGTATTGATATTAGATATCACTTTCTAGGAGACCATGTGGAGAAGGGAAATATAGTCCTTCACTTTGTTGAGTCCGAGCTTTAGGTTGCTGACATTTTTATAAAAACCTTTGGATTCTTCTTGTTTTGCTCTCTTGAGGGGAGAGTTGGGGGTTATTTATCATAAAGGACTAATTTGAGGAAAAGCTTGGCTCTTTTGCATTCATATGTAATGTAATGCATTTATACCTTCTGTCATGCATGTAATATAACTTAGAGTTTTGTCTATTATTGTTGTATGTGCTTGTATCCGGTCATGCTTTCTTCACTGAGCTTTCTACTTCTTATGTCTACATGTGTAGCTTAGTTTTTGCCATGACTAACTTTTAAAACTACTCAACTGGAATTAAATTTGTCAAGGCTGAATCATTTGACTAGTCTAACTCTAGTGATCATTTTCTGATTCCTGCCATTTCAAACTGCTTAGTTGAGTTTTGAATCTGAGTCAAACCTAGTTAGAGTTGTTTAGTTCCAATCTTGAATCATTAATCAACTCGTGCTTAAACAACATTGTTTTAAAATCTCAAATGTGCTCAAAACTATATTTTAGCAATCCTTTCTTATGAGATAGTTTGCCATTGCATGTGGCATGAACTCAGGGGGAGTTTTGTATGACCAAGACCATTCTCTTAAATGTAATGCTTGAGATGGTCTACAATGGCTTCAGATGCTAAAAATTAACAAAATCTATTAGTTAAAGCTCATAAGGCCTTTGTAAATGGCTACTAGTCTAGAATGTGCTTTACTGAGATAAGACCACATAGATATAAACTAAAACTTAGTTGAAGATTAAAAGACCCAATACTACAAAAGAGGCTAAACTGGACGCTTACATCATAGACGGTTCCTAGGAACCGTCTGTGCTGCAAGTATCTGTAACATCCTGATTTTCAGAGTATTTTTGAAGCTTTTAAAATAAAATTCACCATTTGAATTTTTTTTCTGAAATTAATTAAAGCTTAAATGAAATTTTATGAATTAAAAGGATTTAATATGAATAATCTGAACATGAACATTTTCCAAAGTTATTTTATTTGAGTTCCTTGTGTCTCAAGGAATTTATTGGATTTTTTCTGGATTTTTCTGGATTTATTTGCTATTTTCTAGAGCTCAAAAGGATTTAAATGAATTTATGAAAAGAAAATACCAAAATCCCCAACCGGCGATGGGCGAAACCCACCACCGCCCAACCCGCCTCGCTCGCCGACTGACCCAACGCGCCGCGCGCGCGTGCCTGCGTCGAGCATCCGCGCGCGCGCTCGCCTTGGCCTCCCGATGATCGCCACGTGGCGTCATCCGCCGCGCCAGCGCCGCGCCCCGCATCCGGCCGCTGCTCACCGCGCCACCGGCGGTGGGGCCCACTGTCGGTCGTCCCGACCGGACTCGTCTTCCGTCTCGAGCCGGACTCGCCGCCGCCGCTGCCGTCCGTCGCGGACACCTCGGTCCGTGTATAAAGCCGCCGCCTCGCTTCGCATCCCGAGCCGCTCTGCGCCGCCCGCCGCGGAGCGCGCCGCCAGCCGCCGTCGCCCTCGTCATCTTTGCGCCGCCGTCGCCGCGAGCCGCCGCCGCCCGTCTGCCGTTCGCCACCGCCGGTGAGCCCCGCCGCCGTCGTCGTCCTCGCCACCTCGGTCGCCGCCGTCACCGGCCGACGCCGGCCGCCGCCGCGAACCCGCCGCCGCGCGCCGCCGGCGACGCGCGCGCGCGCGCCGCCTCGGCGCGCCGCCTCGCGCCGTGCTGCACGCCGCGTCGCCAAGACGCCGCCGCGCCCGCGTCCTTCGCCTTCCGTGCGCCGGTCCATGTGAGCCGTGCCGCTGCCTTGTGGGTCCCGCCGTCGGCCCGAGCCGTGACCCGTGAGCGATCTGGGCGGCGGCCGGATCGTCCACGCGGCGCACCACGCCCGTCCGACGCCCGCCGCCGTGCTCCCGAGCCGCCACGCAAGCCGGGCCACGTCGACCTAACGCTTGCGTGTCGCCACGCCACCGCCACCTCGACCCTAGTCGCCCGTCGTCGACGCGCCCGCCCGCATCGTTTCGTGCGCGGGTTCACCGTGACTCGCCTCCGTGCGCCGGTCCACAAAGACAATGCACTTTTCCAATTTTCCGATTTTCAGAAAATCCAATTTTCCAAGAGCCCGTTCTCCCTCATCCTAGCTCCGATTGACCCCGTTCTTTTTTCTAAATTCATCTAAAATTGAGCTCTACCTTTTGGTTCAGGTTTGAAAGTTTTTGGAGTTCATTTGAATTTTATTTGAATTTATTTTCTCTTTTCGTCTCGTTTTCTCTCTCGTTAGATCGCGTGTTCGAGGGAGCGGAAGTTGGATTTGAAGACCAAGAGCCCTCATCTGAGCAAGGCCAAGGCAAGTCGTGTCCTTTGATCATGTTGAACCTAGTTTTCAATCTATTATGTATTATTTTGCTTTAAATTATCATGCATCGCTATTTTATTATCAAACCCTTGTATTGGTAGTTAATGACCTAATTGATTATTTCCTCCTTGATAATTTGAATACCATGATTCTATTGTCACCATAGGATGGGAAATTATTTAGTGATACAATATTAGTTGTCACATGGGTTGACGTCTAAATCGCTTAGCCATGCTTATCATTAGTTCGTTGGGATCTATCATCACATGTAGTTAATTAATCTTGACTTAATGATATACTTGAACGTGGTGGTTAACCACAGTTATAAAATTTGTTTGCCATGGCATGGGTAGTGTCATGAGCATTGGTTATACAAACTTGGCTTTCACTTGGGCGAATGATCGTGCGATAAAGGGGTGCAGGTTGCACATTGGGATGTGGATGCTTCGCCTGGGTAGTCTTTAAGGACTTAACTTTGTGCGCCATTGATCTGAGCTTAATCGTGCAAACCACATGTCTAGTATGGGATAGACCTGGCATAATAATTTGAGAAGTCTCTACTTTGGTTTTACTACTGATGTTGTGTGGCGCAAGAGGGGCAATTATCGACTAGGGGTTACCCTACTCGACGAATCCTTAGCGAGTGGGATCGGGTGGAGATGGATCATTGTAAAAGCCTTGTTGTGATTTCCTTAAGCTGAGGCTAATCACATCGTGTGGGTACAGTTGTGCAACCTCTGCAGAGTGTAAAACTATTCGAATAGCCGTGTCCCGGTCATGGACAATGCTCGGTGATTTCACACGAGGGTAGAGTCTTTATGAAAATTTGATTGGTTTGAGATGGGAAGTGAATGGTTAGTTCACTTGTGGTTATATTCAATTCCTTTGAGATATTTACTTAGTGTCATTGTTAAATATGCTTTTCAATCTATATATTGTATTTACTTCAAATTGTCGCTTCATGCAAAACTAACCTTTCAGCCATCCATTGTTAAGCTTTGCATATTATATTGCATTCATTTGTTACAAGCGACTTCTTTGAGTACCAATGTACTCACGGCTTTATGCCCATGTTGCTCGATTGAGGAGGAGGGACCAGATCGCGGGAGTTGCTAGAAGGAGGCTACTACGAGGACTTCACGGATTAGGACTTCGCTCCCGATCGATTGCTGTGGGCATGTCGAGTGGCTACTACGCTTAATTTTGGATTTCCGCTGCTAGTTTCTTTAAAGCCCTTCAGGCTAATAATTGTAAGCTTGGCCATAAGGTCGTACTCTGTTGGTTATTAATATAATTTGGATTTCCTTTAGAATCTCGTGACGTGGATGATATTTATCTTTGTTTACGCTGTGTGCACTAGCGTGATCCTGGACTAGTGCAGAGTACACAGTAGAGTCCGAATTTGTATATTCGGGTCTCGACAGTATCACAGATGGTTCATACGAATAACCATCTGTGGTATTTTTACAGACAGCTTTTAATACAAACCGTCTGTGAAGTATCACAGATTGTTCTAAATAAGAATCATCTGTGATAATGGCAGACATCATAGACGATTCGTATCAAGAACCGTCTGTGATACTTCATAGGCGGTTTGTATTAAAAACCGTCTGTGATAATGAAGTTATCATATACAGCTTGTATTAAAAACTGTCTGTGATATGTTTTCCACCTCACAATCCTCCAAAATTTCATAATCTCCCGCCTGAGTCCAAGTAGGATTCCGTTTCAAGACATCTTTAGTAAAATGGGCATAATTTTTGTATACGGTGTCCATTTTCGACGTTCTTACACCAGTCGCCCTCTAAGACCCTCAAAATCGGCCATCTTTAGCCCCAAATTTGTATTACAAGTTTTTGGTTTCTATTTTTGCCCTTTTTCTTGGTCTTCCCTCCGGAATTTGGATTTTGCTTCAACTGAAAAGTTGTAGATCTCATCGAAACCTTTCAAATGAGTACATATAAGCCATATAAAACTTTGCTATTTTATTTTTTGAGACTAGTTGTTTATATTGCACCGGTATATAACTTTGTGCTCTAATTCACAGACAGTTAGTATATAGAACCGTTTGTGATATTCATTCATCATAGATGATCTAGCTACCAACCGTCTGTGATAGAGAGTATCATAAATGGTTTGTATGTAGAACCGTCTATGATAATATAACCGCTGGGCCCGTCGATTCTCCCCAACCCAATCCTAGCCAATAGAAATCCACCAACCATCACCCCACGGATCATAGCTCCACTTCTCCGTCCCAATACCAAAAAGTTTCGCACTCTTGCCTCTCCCTCCCCTATAGATAATCTCCCAAACCTAGCCTCCTTGCCGTTCTCCTCCTCCTTGATCCTTACCATAATAGCCCGCACGAAGCAGACGACGCACAAGTCTATGGGAGGCAAGACACTGCAGAAGTAACTAGCTACCAAGGCGACGCTCAATCAACGTCGGTGATGGTGGGCGTCAAAGACATCCAACTTGTGCGTTGCATAAGGGGCGAGAAGGCCTAGGCATAGAGGATATTTGCTTTTTCTTTGTTCTTGTTGTGTTAGCTAGATGGGTAACTTGCTCGTTGTTTTGGATATTGTAATAGTAGGCTCTAATCTTAATAAAAATGGAATGTGTACTGTATTTCTTACTGTATTTGCTTGTTTTCATATGGAATAGTTAACATTACCTGACGCTAGCCAAAAAAAGAAAAAAAATTAGGTATAGAATGAACTATCATAGATGATTTTGTGATATAAACCGTCCGTGAAGGATTATCATAGATAGCTCAAACCAAAAATCGTCTGTATACTAGCACATCACAGACATTTCTATCTACCAACCGTATGTGATGAAAAAAACATCACAAACGGTTCTAGCTACCAACCGTCTGTGATACTCATCCATTACAGATGGTTGGTAGCTAGAACTATCTGTGATATGTGAGTATCATAAACGGTTTTTGATTCGAGCCGTCTGTGATAGTGTTCTTCATAGACAGTTCTAGTTACAAACCGTCTGAGTTGTGATTATCACAGACGGATCACAAACCGTCTGTGATAACCTCCGATTATCACTGACCAATAAATTCAAACGGTTCGGAAAACCATCTGTGATGACGGTTCTGAACCGTCTGTGATGACCCTTTCTGTAGTAGTGACCATTGTAGATGGCTCCTAGTCTAGAATGTGCTTTACTGAGATAGATCATTCATTTGTGAACTAAAATTGGGCTGAAGCTTAGAGGGAAATTGCAGAAGGATTCTAGTCTAGGACTCGCTCTACTAAGATAGGCCATGAATCATTCTATGTCAAATGCAATGTTCAAATATGCCTTGAGCTTAAATTGATTCAGTTTGGAGCTTTCATCACTTTCTATGCTTGATCCAGTTTCTAGGGTCCACTTTATCATTTTGATCTAGCATGACTCAGATTGTGATATCTTTAGCTTTTATAATTCATTTGAGATAGCCTGACATGATATAAATTAACACAATAACTAAATGGCTATACTTTGGCTTGCTTTGCTATATGTGTGTTCATATGATCTTGCAAGCTTCATTTATAGCGTAGATTGGTGCAATACATTGTAAATTAACTTGAATAATTTTCAAAGATCCTAGTATGACCAAAACTTCATTAAAATTACCCATGTTGGCATTTCTCTTCTTTTAGCCTCATTTAGTTTCTTCTTCAACATCTTGATGAATTCATTGTCTAAGGAGGAGGCATTTGGACAAAAATGCTTCAACAAGCTAAGGGGGAGAATTGGAGAGAAATTTGGCCTTTTGAGCTTTTGAAGTTTGCAATGAGTTTCTCTTGAGAATTGACATTCTTTTTGCAAATCTTCAGTTGATTTGTGTCTTCTCGCCATGACCGAAGTGAAATAGAGCTCTTGTTCTTTCTTTTGGACCTAGAGTGAGAATTTCCCAAATTTGAGTGAGAATTTCCCAAATTTCTCAAGTTTTCTTGGATTTGAGTGATTTTGATGAAAACTTGTTCTTTCCCCAGCCCTCAATCCATTTTTAGTGCTCTCTTGGTCATTTCATGCTCCAAACTCAATTCTAGACTAAGGAGAGCTTATCTTTTAGAAACATCTCTCATTTCCAAAAATGAACTCACTTGCATTTTTGAGGTAGTTGCTAGTGCACTCATCAAGGGAGAGATTGAGAGACCATGTGGATAGGTTGATATCGGTAGTACCAGCCAGATGTCAGTGATACTATCGGGGCGGTAGTTCCGGCATGGTGGCCATGGTACTACCACAAATGTGGTTTGATCGGAAGATAATTGGCGGTAGCTATTTTCTAGAGAGTGTCGTTTTGGGTGTGTCTAGGTCCGGTAGTACCAGATGGGATCCACGGTACTACCTGAGAGAGCGATATGATCGGCCTTTGAATAACGGTACTGCTGGGTTGGTATGACCATCTACCTTGCTACTAAGAATGTTTAAGGAGTAGTAGCACTGACCATTAGTTGGCGGTACTACTAAAGTGGTATCACCGGCATGGATTGTATGGTCATACCGACTGTGATAGTTAGAATCTGAAAATTGGGGATTATGGAAATTTTGATCATGGGGTGATCTTGGAACTTTTGTCATGGTTGCATTATGTTGCATGTTTATGTTAATGTAGGTTAAGTTGTGAAAAACTTTTGGTCAAAAAGTAATTTCTTGGTCTTTAAGTGTGTAGGGAAGTTGGAGACAGCTATGGTCAACGATGAGCAACTGTGACTAGATCAGGGTGCATCGAGGTCTAGAACTGTCAAGGAATCGTGCGTGATAGTTTGGCTCAAGTATAGTGCATGGCAAAGCCAAGGGATGTGATTGAAGGAAAGTTTGAGCAACAAGTTAGATCAAGTTGGCTTCATCTGTTCCAATGTGGCATGGTTCGATGGGAGCCAAAAATAGGAGAGACTTGCTGAAAGTCATTAATCAACCTACACATGGCATGTATGGTGGCTTGCATGACAAGAAGAACATAGAGTCAAGGGAAGGCTCTGGGAAGCTTCATTGAGGGCATTGGGAGAAAATGCCAAATATCAAACTTGAGGCTTACTCCAAAACCGTAGCACCGAGAGACATAGGGAAAGTGATTTCGGATTAGGCTAGGGTTGTGTGTGTGGTATGGATCAATCCCTAGCATGTTAGCACGTTGATCCTTTTAAGCACTTTGAAAACGTACGTGTGTGTAAAACCCAGTATTATAAGGTTGACCAATTTTCCAATCCTTTGTAGGTCTAGACCCATTAAGGGGGCTGGTTTAGCTATTTAGAGTAGGAGGAAGCCAGCTGGGCAATTAAGGAATTAGGGTTTGAGTTCTAGGCTTAGGCTGGTGCTTCCTCTTCTTCATGGTGTGAGTAAGAGTGAGATTTGTGGAGGGATCTTTGTAACTAGCAAGTTGTAAGAATCATTGATCTTCATGCAATAGTTCAATTTCTTGCAATCCTTTTGTTCTTGTCTCTCTTTTCATGCATTCTTGCCTGTGCTTGTGCTGATTTGTCTCTTTTCGTGCCCCCCTTATTCTTACCGTGATCCATGATGTGTAAGAGGTATTAGTAGGCCCATGGGATCATCTTTGCCCAGCTAAATCACTCTATAGCAAAAATAAAGATCTTGCCTAGTTTTAACCTTGTTTTGACCAACATTTGTGATTTGTGATCGTGGCCTTTATAGTCCAAACTTGTGATTAGATTACCTTGATAGGACATGTGAGAGATGATGTGGAAAGTCTCATGACTTAGATCGTCGTGAGCAATAAGTACTTAGGGATTTAGGGTTTGGTGTGTTCTTGTAAACTAGAAAGCAATACTTCCAAATTGTATGGATCCAAGTCCGAGAACCTTGTGTTTCTTGATTTGATTTGGTTCCTAATATCCTTGCTTAGGTTTATAACAATTTTGGTAGCATTTATACAATATTTGATCAAGATCCTCAAATTTGGCTTTTCTCCCTTGGGGTTTGCAGTTAGGATTAGAGCAAGCGATAGTACCACAGAGTGGTCATACTAGCCCTGAGTTGGCAGTTGTGCCGGTGGGGTTATACCTGAAGGACTACGGGTTGGCTACGCTAGCGCAAATTAATAAAAATTCTACCCGTAAACCAGGATCACTGCAGTTATAGATCACGGAATTACCACTAGACGCGCAGGTGCGGAATTGATGCAGCACGTCGGGCGGAGTAGTCGTACTCGTCGATGCACGACGTCGGGCGAGTAGTCGTACTACTTCCTCGTCCTCGTCGCGGCGTCCAACGTACAACTTCTCTCTTGCGGTTCGTCCAAGCGCTACGGATGCAGCGCCGCCAAAGGTATCCACACGTGCGGGAGGAAGCGGCGCGCGCCGGATTACTAGATCCGCGCGAGCGCCCAGGGCGTGGGAGGGGTGGCGGCCAGGGTTTGAGGAGGTCACGAAATTCTCTTTTTCAACCCTGTGCGCCCTTGCCCTCCTTTTATAGACGTCCTTATAATGGGCTTCAGCGAATGGAGGCCCATTAGGACTCAATACCCAGTCCAACCCGGATCCAATCCGAATTAGGCTTCAGCCCTTAAGTGTGTGACCCTATAGGTTCACGTATGTTTAGACATGACGCGAGTACACATACTTGGTCAATAGTTGGCAGTGGCCTCTAGCAAGACGTGCCAACTCCTAAACATACACAAAGATCATATCGGACGAACCATCACAACTTTATGTACATGCCAATCCCTTTGCCTCACGATATTTGGTCGAGCTCCAAGCTGACCACTCTTTCTCGATCCTGTGATCCGGAATCCCTTACTAGGTTAACTCTTAACCTTAAGTAGCATGGCCATGCATTTCTGGATCCGATCACTCGAGGGCCCAGAGATATCTCTCTCGGATAGAGAGGGCAAATCCCATCTCGACCGACCATGCCTCGTAGCATGCTTCATGACAAACCGAAAACTACCTTTATAACTACCCGATTCACGGAGTAGCGTTTGCTAGCCCCTAAGTAGGTCGATTCACATCTCAAGTACATGCGACAATCTCGTGTCTAAGGACAAGGCGTACACATTGTGTAGAGAGAGAACCATAAGTATAATTGTTATGTCTCATGTTGGGTCGGTCCAACCCCATGTTCTAAACATGTGTCCACATTATTGGTTTGACATCTCCATGTCTATGACACATGAAACATGGTCATCAACCGATACATGTGCTAATCCATTATTCACGTGTGTCCTCACATGAACTCCGACTAGGGACAACTTTAGAATAACCATATAAGTAAAGAGTTTCACAAACAAGTCACATACTTGTTAATCAACACAAAGGCAATATTCAAGGAACATTTATTAAATCATGGATACAACGAAATATCATCATCTCTATGATTGCCTCTAGGGCATATTTCCATGATCTCCCACTTGCACTAGAGTCAATCTAGAAGATATCTAATACCCATAGCTCTTGTGTGCGCCTCATGCTTAGGCTGGGAGAGGCTTCGTCAAAGGATCTGAAATATTCAAATCCGTGTGTATTTTGCATATCTTTAAATCTCCTCGATTGAGGATCTCTCGAATGAGATGAAACCGCCGATATGTGTTTGTTCTTTTGGTGATTCCTTGGCTCCTTGGCTTGCGCAATGGCCCCACTGTTATCACGATAAAGATCCAGAGGATCGCACGCACTAGGAACCACACCTAGTTCAGATATGAACTTCCTTATCCAAACACCTTCCTTTGCGCTCGAAGCGCAATATACTCGGCCTCCGTTGTAGAGTCGACAGATCTCCCGCTTGGAACTCTTCCAATCGACCGCACCACCGTTCAAAATGAACACAAAACCCGATTGCGATTTGTAATCGTCTTTGTCGGTTTGGAAGCTTGCATCGGTGTAACCATTTACAACGAGCTCTTCCTCACCTCCGTAGACTAGGAACACATCCTTAGTTCTTCTCAAATACTTGAGGATGTTTTTAACCGCTGTCCGATGACTCTCACTGGATCAGCTGGTATCTGCTCGTAACACTTAGAGCATAGGAAACATCTGGCGAGTACATATCATAGCATACATGATAGATCCAATGGCGAAGCATATGGAATCTTACTCATGCGATCTCGCTCATCGGTTGTCGAAGGACACCGAGTCTTGCCAAGATTTATGCCATGAGACATGGGCAAGAACCCTTTCTTTGCCTCCTCCATGTTGAACCGTTTCAACACTTTGTCAATGTAAGTACTACGGCTTAATCCTATTAGCCTTTTGATCTATCTCTATAGATCTTAATACCCAAAATATATGCCGCTTCCCCTAAGTCCTTCATTGAAAAACTATTTTTCAGTGAGGTCTTAACGGACTCGAGCATAGGAATATCATTTCCAATCAGTAATATGTCATCTACATATAAGATTAGAAATACGAGCGAGCTCCCACTTGCCTTCTTGTAAACGCAAGATTCTTCTTCGTTTTGATGAAGCCAAACCCTTTGACCACTTCATCAAAACGAATGTTCCAACTCCGAGATGCTTGCTTCAATCCATAAATGGATTTTTGAAGTTTGCATACTTTTCTAGCATTGATTGGATCGACAAAACCCTCGGGCTGTATCATATACACGTCCTCGGTTAAATTTCCATTAAGGAAAGCCGTTTTGACATCCATCCGCCATATCTCATAGTCGAAATATGCAGCAATAGCTAGAATGATCCGTATAGATTTAAGCATCGCTACAAAGAGAAGGTCTCATCGTAGTCAACTCCTTGAACTTGCCGAAAACCTTTGCGACAAGTCGAGCTTTATGGATATGAACATTTCCATCCATATCAATCTTCTTTTATAGATCCATTTGCACTCTATGGTTTTAACACCATCAAAGGGTCAACCAAGTTCCAAACTTGATTGTCTCCCATGGATGCTATCTCGGATCTCATGGCATTTTGCCATTTCTCGAGTCTGGTCCATCATTGCTTCCGCATAGGTCGTAGGCTCATCATTGTCTAACAATAACATATCTCGCGTATTGCGGAGCCTTCCGACCTTCGTGGTGGTGGTGCTTCCTTTGCCATGGGTTCCTCAACTTGTTCGCCACGTGGGCATCATTCGTCGAGTCTTCCCGATTGGTTCATCTTGAACCTCTTCAAGCTGCACCGTTCTTCCACTTGTCTCCTGTTGAGAAACTCTTTCTCTAGGAAAACACCACTTGACGACAAACACTTTGCCCTCTAGTCGGTTGTAGAAGTAATATCCAAAGGTTTCCTTGGATATCCCACGAAAATGCATTTATCCGACTTGGGTGTGAGCTTGTCCGATTGTAGTCGCTGACAAACGCCTCACATCCCCAAATCTTTAGAAAAGACAAGCGTGACTCTTCCCGGTCCATATCTCATATGGTGTCTTAACTATGGATTTAGACGGTACCCTATTAAGTGTGAAAGCTGCCGTTTCTAGAGCGTAACCCCAAAATGATAATGGTAGATCTGATCGCTCATCATCGATCGAACCATGTCCAACAAGGTCGATTCACGCGCTCGGATACCCGTTTCTTTGAGGCGTTCGGGCGGTGTTAGGCTGTGGAACAATTCCGCAACTCTTGAGATGATTGCTAAATTCATGATTCAAATACTCGCCACCACGATCGGATCGCGAGCCTTAATTTTCTTGGCACGTTGATTTTCAACCTCATTCGGAACTCTTTGAACTTTTCAAAAGTTTCAGACTTATGCTTCATTAAGTAGACATAGCCATATCTACTAAAATCATCGATGAAAGTTATGAAGTAATGAAATCCACCTCTAGCGATCGTGCTCATTGGTCCACATACATCGGTATGTATGATTTCCAACAAGTCGATGCCCTCTCAAAAGAACCTTTGAAAGGTGACTTGGTCATCTTACCAAGCAAACAAGCTTCACATGTCTCGTATGATTCAAAATCAAACGAAGTTAGAAGACCATCATCATGGAGCTTCTTCATGCGCTTTTCACTTATGTGACCCAAACGACAATGCCAAACATAGGTGGGATTCAAATCATTAGGTCGAAGTCTTTTAGCATTTATGTTAAAGATGGGCGCATCATCAAGATTTAAAATAAATAACCCATTCACAATGGGCGCAAAAGCCACAAACATTTCATTTTTAGAGATCAAACAACCATTGTCTTTACTTGCAATTGAATAACCATGTCTCATCAAACATGAGGGGGATAAAATGTTTCGACTCATACTAGGAACATAATAACAATTATTCAATTCCATAATAAATCTTGAAGGAAGCTGAAGTTGCATGGTGCCGACGGTCAATGCAGCAACCCTTGCTTTATTTCCGACGCGAAAATCAACTTCACCTCTTGCGACTCCTCTACTTCTTATTAGCCCCTGCATCGAGTTGCAAATGTGAGCAACTGATCCGGTATCAAATACCCAAGAGTTAATAGGAGAATCAGCAAGAAAAATGTCTAAAACATTTATGACAAGTGTACCATGGATGGAAGTCTTACTTCGGCATTCTTCTTGCATTCCTCGGAATCCATGTACTTCTTGCGTTTCTCTTCCATGGCGATCTCTTTACAATAGAAGCATCTTGTCTCGGCTCGAGTCCAGCATTAGGCTTAGGCGTTGGTTTTGAGATCATATCTTTAACCTTGCCCTTATTCTTTGCCCATGACTGCTTACCCTTTTTCTTGAAGCTAGACTTGTTCTCACACACCATCACATGGCTAGGCCACGCACACTTCTTAATGTCACTCTCTGCTGTTTTGAGCATCCCACAAAGCTCATTAAGGCCCTTTTCCACCCCATGCATATGGTAGTTCGAAATGAAATGTCCATAGCTAGGTGGTAGAGACGCCAAATGAAATCGATTGCCAACTCTTGGCTAATTGGAAAACCAAGTTTATCCAAAGTCATTTGTAACCAACCATTTTGATCACATGTGGGCCTACGGTGCACCTTACATTAACTTGCATTCCGAAAAGCCTTAGAGACATTGAACCTTTCAGTCTGGCACGTATGCGAACATGTCCTAAGCGCCATGATCATATCATACGCTTCGATCCTCAAACCGCTTTTGAAGGTCGGGTTCCATGCATGCAAGCATAAGACAACTAATCTCAAGAGAGTCATCACATGCTTTCTTGTAGGCATTTTTAATGAAGAAGCATTGTCGTGAGCTCTTACGGGATTGGGGTGTCGAGCGTTTTCCTTTTATCCGCCACGAGAACAATTCTCGAGTTACGGACCAATCCAATAGTTTGTTCCATTTAATTTTTCTTTCTCAAGAATCGATCGCAAAGCAAAAGGGTGTGCGCGGTTGTTAGATGCCATTGATCTACAACGAGAAAATGCAAAATACTAAGACAAATAAAACCATGATAGAGTAAACCGTATTAAACAAATTTAATAGAATGTACTCCACTAAAATCAATATCCTCTATTGATTCTTAGCGATTCAAGATCTGCAATTAACTAGTCTACTAGTGAGCTTTTGCATCACCGCTAGGAGACAAGGTAATTCGGTAAGTAACACCTTACTAATCATATCTCTATATGACTCTTGTTGTTGGGTGACATCTCTATGCCTCGGTGCCCAACCTTTATGCCCCAAGGCCCATAACCTTTATGATAACCTTGTTAAGTTCACCAACCCTTATGCATGTATGTATCCGATACAAACCCATCTAGTCAAGGAAAGTCGATGGTGCCTAATTTTATAGACCCACCATCAATTTACAAGACATGGGATGGTGCAGAGTTTAGTTGGGAGGGCATATGTTTAACTTAACATTTTGTGAGGATCGTTATACTTCTACCATTCAAACATGCATAGGAGTAAAACAAGCAGAATAGCATTCACACAGTTGTGACTCGGTATGGCCCATTTTCTCATGGTGATCTCCATCGCCATAGAATCATCCACCATGATGATCTCCATCTCCATGGTCAATGTGTGCCATCCTCCAAGTGATGTGTCCTCCGAGTACTAATATAAGCTATTACTCATAACAGCTAGTAATCAAATACATGGATACAAGGAATCATCACAAGTCGGCACGCAGCCGTTAATACAATACTTTGACAACACAATGGCTCCAGTAGTGTTGCGAACCCACGACACGCAGTCATGAAAATATTACAAACATGCATCACATACACATTAGGCCATACTGGTCACATACATCCTGCAAAAACAAGTTATGCATAGATTCGCAATCTACGGATAAGGGGGTGAGGGTTTCCCCATCAAGGTTCGAAGGCGGTGCCCTCGCGGTATCTTTACTTAGGATTTTGATCGGCAAATCATATTTACCCCAAATCGACTATTGTTCGATTCTACCAATTTGCATTGATCTTCGCGTGCATAACGGTTTTACGTGTCACTGTCTACCCGATGGTGATACCGACCGGTAGGGGTATGTTGTGGCACGACCTTAGCGGCACAATCACGAATATCGATTATTAATCTAGGTTACGATTCGACCAATCATATTGATCTTCGCGTTCTCGCAATCGGTTTCGTGTCACTTTGTCTACCCGATGGTGATACCGACCGGTAGGGGTATGTTGTGGCACGACCTTAGCGGCATGATCACATAAACCAGATCTATCCATTACGAACTATACAATCGATCACATCGATCATAACGACTTACATATCGCCATATGCAAATCACGAACCTATAACATGACAAAGCAATGGCTCGATACCACCGAAGGACTACGGGTTGGCTACGCTAGCGCAAATTAATAAAAATTCTACCCGTAAACCAGGATCACTGCGATTATAGATCACGGAATTACCACTAGACGCGCAGTGCGGAATTGATGCAACGCGTCGGGGCGAGTAGTCGTACTCGTCGATGCGACGCGTCGGGCGAGTAGTCGTACTACTTCCTCGTCCTCGTCGCGGCGTCCAACGTACAACTTCTCTCTTGCGGTTCGTCCAAACGCTACGGATGCAACGCGCCGCCAAAGGTATCCACACGTGCGGGAGGAAGCGACGCGCCGGATTACTAGATCGCGCGGCGCCGAGCGTGGGAGGTGGCGGCCGGGGTTTGAGGAGGTCACGAAATTCTCTTTTCAACCACATGCGCCTTGCCCTCCTTTTATAGACGTCCTTATAATGGGCTTCAGCGAATGGAGGCCCATTAGGACTCAATACCACCCAACCGGATCCAATCCGAATTAGGCTTCAGCCCTTAAGTGTGTGACCCTATAGGTTCACGTATGTTTAGACATGACGCGAGTACACATACTTGGTCAATAGTTGGCGATGGCCTCTAGCAAGGCGTGCCAACTTCTAAACATACACAAAGATCATATCGGACGAACCATCACAACTTTATGTACATGCCAATCCCTTTGCCTCACGATATTTGGTCGAGCTCCAAGTGACCACTCTTTCTCGATCACGTGATCCGGAATCCCTTACTAGGTTAACTCTTAACCTTAAGTAGCATGGCCATGCATTTCGGATCCGATCACTCGAGGGCCAGAGATATCTCTCGGATAGAGAGGGAAAATCCCATCTCGATGACCATGCCTCGTAGCATGCTTCATGACAAACCCGAAAACTACCTTTATAACTACCCAGTTATGGAGTAGCGTTTGATAGCCCCTAAGTAGGTCGATTCACATCTCAAGTACATGCGACAATCTCAGGTCTAAGGACAAGGCGTACACATTGTGTAGAGAGAGAACCATAAGTATAATTGTTATGTCTCATGTTGGGTCGGTCCAACCCCATGTTCTAAACATGTGTCCACATTATTGGTTTGACATCTCCATGTCTATGACCTGTGAAACATGGTCATCAACCGATACATGTGCTAATCCATTATTCACGTGTGTCCTCACATGAACGCCGACTAGGGACAACTTTAGAATAACCATATAAGTAAAGAGTTTCACAAACAAGTCACATACTTGTTAATCAACACAAAGGCAATATTCAAGGAACATTTATTAAATCATGGATACAACGAAATATCATCATCTCTATGATTGCCTCTAGGGCATATTTCCAACAATACCGGCGTGCTAAGGGTGGTATTACCGAACCACTAGGCAAAGCTTAGTTGTTGGTTCTTATTGATTCTAGATTTTTGTGATTCTCTTGTAGGAGGTGTGAACTAAGCTTGATAACTCTTAGTCATTTGAGTGAAGGTTTAGTACACTTGTGGAATCAAAAAAGTTTCAACAATCATTCACCATCCTCTAATTGCTAGCATCAGTCGAGCAAGTGGTATTAGAGCCCTATTAAGTCCTTTCTCATAGGTCTTAACCATCAGAGACATAGCATCAGATAAATATTCCATCAAGTCACCCGTCTTTGATGAGGGTCGACTTCCCATATTGGAAGGCGAGGATGGCCACCTACATTCGGGCCCAAGGCCATGCTATTTAGGAAAAGGTCAAGAGTTCCTATGTTGTCCTTGACAATGATCAGATCAGTTTGACAAATCTTTTGGATATGGAAGCAAACAATAAAGCAAGGAACCTCCTGATTCGAGGACTCAACAAAAATGAGTTTGACCAAATATCTCATCTTAGTTCAGTGCATAGCATTTGGCAGACCCTATGTAATTACCATGAGGGTTCAACTACCATTAAGAAAGTGCTTTAGAACTAGTTATAGAAGGATTATCAAAAGTTTGAGATGAGACTGGGTGAACTTTGGATGAGTGTTTCTCTCGCTTTCAGAAAGATCCTTAGCAATTTGCATACTATTGGTGTAACATTTACCAAATATGAAAATGCACGACTAGTGCTTAGAGCCTTGGGCATCGCGGTTGGGGAAATGAAGGTCATATTCATCAATGACACCATTTTCATGGATGAGCTAACCTTGAATAAGCTTTATTCAATGTTCAAGATTCTTGAGATTGACTTGTTCTCTCGTAAGATTCACCCCCTCTGATTGCAGGCATCAGACATTGTGAGAAGGTCTACGATAATATTGTGATAAACAATTACTATGTTTGTGGAGCTAGAACTTGAAATTTGCAAAGTTTGCATTTTGTTAGGTTTATTGTCAGACAAACCGGTCTGACTGCTAGCTAACAGCCAGTCTAACTGTTGGCTAGTTGCTAGTCAAACTGTTAGTCTGTTGCTGGTCAAACTGCATCGAGCGGTATGACCAAAGGTTTAACAGCGGTTGCAATTTTTTAGAAAAGGTGTTTTGCATTGGACTTGACTGGTCTAAGTGGCCCCTAGTTGGCAATTAGACCAACCCCAAAATTTGATTCTGTGATTTTGGGAAATTGGTTTTTAGATGAATTGAATTATGACTGGCCAATGCATTTTATGTTGCATAAAGCATATTTTAGCTAACGTGGGTCAAATTATGAAGAACTTATGTCTAGAAATGATTTCTTTGTCTTTGCATGTGTTGGAAGCTTTGGAGTCAACTATGGTCAACAGTGAGGATGGGGCTATGTTCACGGAGGAGTCGAGGCCCAGAACGATCAATAATGCTAGGTGGGATGGTTGAGATCAAGCATGGCATGAGAAAGGCATGAAATCTTGAATGGAATGTTTGAGCGACAGTTTGCACCAAGTGTCTTGTTCGGTCTAAGTGAGACGTGGTCCGATGAAATCGAAACAGGAGAGACTTGCCAATGCATGGTAAGCCATTTACACTACTACAGAAGAGGCTATACTGGACGGCTACATCACAGACGGTTCATACAGAACCGTCTGTGATTAAACTGTCACAGACGGTTTATACTGGCAACCGTCAGTGATATTTTCACAGACGGTTATTAACACGAACGATGCGTGATAAGCGAGACATCACGAGGCGGTTCGTATTACTAACCGTCTCAGAAAGTTCCTGACGGTTATTAACACGAACCGTCTGTGATGTCTAAAATTATCACAGACGGTTTCTGTTAATAACCGTCTGTGAAAATATCACAGACGGTTATTAACTAGACGGTTAGTAATACGAACCGTCTGTGATAACTGAAACATCACAGACGGCTCGTATTAAGAACCGTCTGTGATATTTATTATCACACACGGTTCGCGTTAATAACCGTCTGTGATAATCATATATCACCAATAATTGGCGTGTGATAATCACGTGTCACCAATAATTGGTGTATACCCAGGATTTTGATCTCACCCGTCCATTCTCTCCACATCGAATGGCAGGCAGCAGTTCCTCCCTCTGCTCGGCCCTTATAAATAACGCCCCATCTACCTTTTCACCGGTACTAGTCATGCGTGAGTTCATCCACTGTGAGCATATATAGCTGTAAGTGTGGTAACTGTGTCTTGTTCACCCGCACCGTTGTTCCATGAAGAGTTCACTAGCTTGTTATCCTGTAATAGATCTAAATGTGTTGTCGTGCTTGCCTCTGTATTTGCATGTTCCTCGACGATGCCGACTACTGCCGAGATGTGATGTCCACTCCGACAATCCTTCTTTTTCCTGCAAAATTCAAGGCAATTTTATTACAAAAGTTCAAAAAAAGACATTCCTAGATTCTTGGTGAGCGTGACTTCTTCTTGGCGACTATCCATCTGCTTCTTCCCACTTCTTTTCTTCATCTTTGGTCTCTGGATCACGTACGCTAGTAGCGATCATTCAGTTAGCTGAATCATCGCTATTGGCGTACGTGATCCAGAGACCAAAGATGAAGAAAAGAAGTGGGAAGAAGTAGATGGATAGTCGCTTAGCGAAGAAGTCGGCTATATCGGCTGCTCACCGAAGAATCTGGGAATGTCTTTTTTTTGCACTTTTGTAATAAAATTGCCTTGAATTTTGCGGGAAAAAGAAGGATTGTCGGAGTGGAGAATGTTGTGGATGAGGACAATCAATTTGATGATCTGAATGTGTTGTTGTGCTTGCGTCTGTGAAGGTCTATCACAGACGGTTCTATTAACGAACCGTCTGTGATAAGCACAATCACAGACGGTTATTAACACTAACTGTCTGTGATAGTATGCATCACAGACGGTTCGTGTAAATAACCATCTGTGATAAGCAAATGTTACCAATAATTGGCGTATACCCAGGATTTCGATCTCACCCGTCCATTCTCTCCACATCGAATGGCTGGCACCAGTTCCTCTCACGGCTCGGCCCTTATTAATAACTTCTCATCAACCTTTCCACCGGTACTAGTCACGCGTGAGTTCATCCACTAGCTAGGTTCCCCTCCGCTGTGAGCTAGCACCTCCGTCGCGGCATGGTCGGCGGCTGGACAACACACTCTTGCCGTAAGTGTCGTAAGTGTGTCTTGTTCAGCCGCACGGTTGTGCCATGAAGGGTTCGTTAGCTTGTTATCCTGTAATAGATCGATCTGAATGTGTTGTTGTGCTTGCCTCTGTATTTGCTTGTTCCTCCACAACGCCGACTACTGCCGTGAGCTAGCGCCTCCGTCGCTGCACGGCGGGTGGCTGGACAACACACTCTTGCCATAAGTGTGTCTTGTTCAGCCGCACCATCGTGCCATGAAGGGTTCGTTCTTAGCTGTAATATAATAGATTTGAATGTGTTGTTGTGCTTGCCTCTTGTTTTCATCTTCTTTCCAGAGGGCATGGGTAACATTATTTTATTGCTTGTTTGCGTACAGAGTGAACTATCACAGACGGTTTGTAGTGTAAACCGTCTGTGAAGGACTATCACAGACGGTTCTATATACGAACCGTCTGTGATACGCATAAATCACAGACGGTTGGTATTTCGAACCGTCTGTGATATTATGGACATCACAAACGGTTCGTGTTAAGAACCGTCTGTGATAATGTTTAGACTATCACAGACGGTTATTTATGTGAACCGTCTATGACAGGCAACAATCACAGATGGTTATTAATTTGAACCGTCTGTGATATTGTTTGTATCACAGACAGTTAATATTAATAACCGTCGGTGATAATTCACAGACGGTTATTAATACGAACCGTCTGTGATATATCATTTTCACAGACCGTTTGTGGTTGGAACCGTCTGTGATATTTTGCGTCGTATTAATTACTTGGCGTACTTGCTTGAAGGATGTCGACACCGATCTGTCTTCATTGCGCTGCATCGGTGGAGCAAGGCGGCCGGCTTTAGGGAGTTGGGGGTGAAAAAATATCACCATCTTCTTAGTGATCTGATCAGAGGTTAGTATACTCAATTACTTAACATTCTTGGTGATCTGATCAGAGATTAGTACTCAATTACATAACATTCTTAGTGATCGATCGAGGTTAGTAGTAGGGTAATAATCATTTTGACACCCATTTGTCACTTGTGTAGCGTAGATGGACCGAAACTGGATGTATATTGAGAACCGTGTGAGTGAAGAGTACATTCTTGGCGTGTGCGCTTTTAGAAGGGCGGCGAGCTGGATATGTTGAAGAAGGGGATGAAATATATGTATTGCCCATGTATTGATTGTGATAATCTCAAGATGTTTAGCAACTCAGTAGATTGATGCTCACTTGATTGAAGGGTTTGAAAAGGGTACAAATGTTGGACCAGTCACGGTGAAGAGAAGAGTACACAAGAAGGTAGTTATGACATAGTCGAGGGAGACAACGATATGCCAGTTGTGGACTGTTCTTTCGATCATGAGGATAGGTCGCAGGATGACAATCTAGATCAGATGTTACGTGATGCAGAAGGAAACTATAGTGAGAGAGAGTTTGGTAAATTCGAGGGCTTAATGGAGGACTCGGAGAAACCTTTGTTCCCAGGCTGCAAGCCACAATATACGAGGTTGTCATCAATTCTAGAACTGCTAAAATTGAAGGCAAGCAATGGTTGGTCCAACAAGAGTTTCACGGTATTATTAGGTCTCCTAGTGGACATGCTTCCAATGGGAAATGTGTTGCCGAGAACCACCTACCAAGCCAAGAAGATTCTTTGTCCATTAGGAATGGAAGTAGAAAGAATACATGCATATCGGAATGATTGTATCCTGTACCGTAAAGAGTATGCTAGCTTACATCTTTGTCCGGTGTGCAAAGCATCCCGATACAAGCGTAAAAATGACTCTGATGATGGGAAGGGCATCGAGGTGAAGTAAGGACCTCCTGCTAAGGTGATGTGGTATCTTCCTGTAATCCCCTGTTTGAAGCGTTTATTTGCAAACCGCAAGAATGCAAGATTGATGCGTTGGCACTGCGAGCAGCGTAAGAAAGACGGAATGATAAGACATGTTGCTGATTCTGCCCAGTGGAGGAACATTGATAGGATGTTTGTAGATTTCGGTGTGGAACCAAGAAATATAAGGTTTGGGTTGAGTACAGATGGAATGAATCCTTTTGGTAACATGAGTAGCCGACATAGCACCTGGCCCATGACTCTGTGCAGGTACAACCTTCCTCCTTGGCTGTGTATGAAGCGGAAATATATTTTGATGTCACTACTTATCCAAGGGCCGAAGCAACCTGGCAACGATATTGATGTGTTCCTAGCCCCATTGGTGGAAGATCTAGCAATACTGTGGAATGAAGGGGTACATGTATGGGATGCGGACAAACGAGAGAACTTCACTCTACACGCCATGTTGTTCTGCACCATTAATGATTTTCCTGCCCTTGGTAACCTGTCAGGTTTGAGTATAAAAGGAGCCAAAGCGTGTCCGCACTGCTTAGATTATACCGAGAGTGTGTGGTTGAACAACTCGCGGCGTGTACATGCGTCACCGTAGGTTCCTTCCAAAGTATCACCCATACCGCAAGATGAAGAAACAATTTGACGGAAAAAAGAGGATGACTCAGTACCAAGACCCTTTAGCGGGAAAGAGGTGTATGATATGGTCAAGGATATAAATGTTGTGTTTGGAAAGGGACGTAAATTGAGGAAGAACATGTGGAAAAAGAGGTCAATATTTTGGGACTTGCCTTATTGGGAGCACTTAGAAGTTCGCAATTGCATCGATGTCACGCACGTAGAGAAGAATGTATGTGACAGTTTGATTGGTCTCTTACTGAACATTCCTGATAAAACAAAGGATGGTGTTAACGCAAGGTGTGACTTGGTCGCTATGAACATCAGGACCGAGTTAGCACCGATAGAGACCGATAAAGGCCGGACGTACCTTCCCCCAGCATGCTACACTCTGTCTAAGTCCGAGAGAACTGAACTGTGTCAGTCCTTACATGGTGTGAAAGTTCCATCCGGTCACTCCACAAGCATAAAGAAACTTGTTTCCATGGAACATTTAAATTAATTAGCATGAAGTCCCACGACTGTCATGTGCTAATGACACAAATGCTACCTGTTGCAATTAGAAGTATTTTGCCGAACAAGGTTCGAGTGACAATTATAAGGCTATGTTATTTCTTCAACGCAATTGCTCAGAAGGTCATTGATCCGGATGGACTAGATACTCTGCAAACCGAGGTGGTGACAACTCTATGTCATCTAGAGATGTATTTCCCTCCATCATTTTTTGATATCATGGTCCATCTCATTGTCCACCTTGTGAAAGAGATAAAAATATGCGGCCCCGTATTTCTACGTCATATGTACCCTTTCGAGAGGTACATGGAAATTCTGAAGTCCTATGTACGCAATCGATCTCGACCGGAGGGTAGCATCATCGAAGGTTATACAACAGAAGAGGTCATTGAATTCTGCATTGGCTACATGGCTTAGGTAGAGCCGATAGGTGTACCTCTATCTCGTCACGTGGGGAGGCTAGAGGGTATCGGGACTATCGGGAGGAAAGCAATAACTCCGGCTCAAAATACGTATACTCAAGCTCATTTCATGGTTTTACAACACATGACTGAAGTGACCCCATATATTGAAGAGCACAACGACATGCTACGTCAGGAGAATCCAGGCCAGTCAGAAGTTTGGATCACGAGACAACACAACCGTCAGTTCAACGAATGGTTCAAGGCGCAATTGACTAGGAGGTCGTCAAGTGAAACACTACAATGGTTGGTAAAAGGGCCAAAATTTACAATTGTGACATGGCAAGGATATGACATTAATGGCTACACATTTTATACAACAGATCAAGATAGAAAGAGCACAGTGCAGAACTCAGGTGTCCGCATAGATGCCTATGATGCGCACGGCAGTACCGCTGGCCCAAGCTCGTACTACGGGCTTGTAGAGGAGATTGGGAGCTTGACTACGTAATTTTTAAAATTCCTTTATTTCGGTTCCGTTGGGTCCAACTCCCACGGGGTGTAAAGGTTGACAAGTACGGCGTCACTACCGTGGACCTCGAATGTGTAGGATACAAAGACGAACCATTCGTACTCGCGAGGCAAGTTGTTCAAGTATTTTATGTAACCGACCCGGCAAATAAGAAGCGCCATGTAGTTCTTCAGGGAAAAAGAAGGATTGTCGGGGTTGAGAATGTTGTGGATGAGGAAGAGTACAATCAATTTGATGATTTGCCTCCATTCGGAGACGGCATCAAGCTCGAGGAAGAACAAGGCGATGAAACAAGCTATATGCGTGTCGATCATCGTGAAGGGCTTTATTTAAAATGATATAGCCAAAGTGTAATAAATGATATTGGTTATGCTTGTGTTTTTCATAAATGTATGTATGTTCCATTGTAATTGTAAAATGACTAAGGAACTAAGAAATAGTTATATTTATGGTTATGCTTGCGTTTTTCATAAATGTATCTATGTTCCATATTGTAACTGTAAAATGACATAGGAACCTAGCTAGTTGCAGGTATTTATAGTGAACTATCACAGGCGGTTTATCAAAAGAAATTGTCTGTGATAACACATCATAGACGGTTCTATCGATATAACCGTCTGTGATAATATGGATATCACATACGGTTATATCTATAGAACCGTCTATGATAATATGCATATCACAGACGGTTATATCGATAGAACCGTCTGTGATACCACTATCACGGACGGTTCGTTTAAGGAACCGTCTGTGATAGCTTATCTTTAAATACCCGCAGCTAGGTCTGCGGGGTCCGCTCTCGCGCAGTCTCTTGTCTCCACTCTGCAGTACAACTGCTAGCTAGGTTTTGGTCCCTCCCACCGCCGGTCCCTCCCGACGCCGCTCCCTCCCGACGCCCCTCCGACGCCGCTTCCTCCCGATCGATGCCGCCGGTCCCTCCCGACGCCGGTCCCTCCCGACGTCGCTCTCTCCCGACGCCGCCCCCTCCCGACGCCGCTCCCTCCGAGCTTCACATGTATTTTATGTTATATGCTTCACATGTTATATGCTTCACATGTTGGAAGGCCCATAGTTCACTGCAGTTAGTTAATCGTTAGAACTTTGTCAAAGGGCATAAAGCAAGTGACACACTCCAGTGTATCTTGTTCAATAAACTTGATGCACTGGTTTGTGTCACTTGATTCATAGAACTTTGACAAGATGGGACCATAGCTCACTGCAGTTAGTTTTTTCTTAGAAGAGAGATGGCGTCCACACAGTCTTCATCGTCATCATCTGGGTCTCACGCTCCCAAGATTGCGAAAACTAAACGTGGCCAAGGAGTATCGAAAAGGCCAGAGGGCCGAATGACCATCACGGTGGTCTCTCCGAATGGGATCCCTCTGGAACCGACGAAAGCAGTGTCATCATTTCGAACTACCTGCGGGATAATTGGAAGGCAACGGGTCCCCATCACCATAGCAAGCTGGAAAGATTTGACAAAGGATCACAAAAATCAGCTATGGGAGGAAATTACAAATTCATTCGAGATCCCAGCAGAAGTACAAGGACTCGTGCAACGGCAGGCGCTCCTCGTGATGGGAAAAGCATGGAAGAATTTTAAGAGCACTCTTGTGACGAAGTACGTGTCCAAGGATGTCACGCCCTTCACGAAGTATCCTTTTGTGTCGCCGAAAACATGAGAGGCCTTTGTGCAGATGAAGACGACGACCGAATTTGAACAACAAAGTGCGACGCACAAGGCTCTCCAGTCACAAAACACGCACCCTCACAGACTTGGTACTGCTGGGTACGCGGGTAAAATCCCACAATGGAGGATGCAGGATGAGGTCGCAATCCGATCGGAGGCCTCTCCGCCATTTGCCGGGATCGCAAACAAGCGCGCTCGAAACTGGTTAAGAGCGAGGTCATCAACCACATCTTCGGGTGTCTCTCTCAAAAACCTCGCAGATGAGGAAGTGTCCCAATGCCTGGTAAAAATATGTTAAGCAACATAGTTGTTAACACGTCTTGAACTTCATGGGTTTAAAAATAACATGATTAATTGCCTCTTGCAGCAATCATTGACTACCGAATCTTCTCGTGACTCCTTTGAAGAATATAGGGAGATAGATTTACTATCACAGGACTTGGGAAACAAGGAGCACCCAGGTCGCATACGAGGCATGGGGTTTATGTACCTTGGAGGCACGGATTTCCAGATTACTCCGAGACATATAGGAGTAGGAAGAGATCCAAGGCGTACCGCAGCGAACAAATAAAACAGGAGCTTCATGCTCAACTTGAGGAACAACTATCTGCCTCACTTCGAGGAGAGATAGATTCGTTGCGGGAAGAACTGAGACAAGTCCACAACCAATCGCAACCCACTCCTACTACTGCGGTACCCAGTCCCCCTCAACGTCGCAGTAGCTGCGCGTCCACACCAATTTCTGAACATAGCGACGCCCACTTACCTATTGATGACATTCAGGTAATGTACCTCTTTAGAATGGTACATAGATATCTCTGGTGGACGCCTTAACTCATCTTGTATCGTTATGTAGGAGCACATGCCTTGCAGCCTCAAAGTCAGGCTTGTTGGCTCTATTCCCGTTGACGTTGGGCGCGGCATGATGTATCCATTGCTGCCAGGGACACTGGTGCACGGTGTACAAGTAGACACCGGTTTCATAAAGGTCAAGGTGGACATGATTAATGATATTTTAAGACCGTCCCTCTTGAGAAGCCCCCAAACGAAGAGATTAAGACATTAGGGGATGTCGTCCACACATTCATTCAGTGGCCCAAGAGGGACATCGTCCTCGACATGTCCGTGCTACAATCTTCACATCCAGTGGCCCAAGAAGAACGTCGCCCTGGACCTGGCACATCGGCTCCGGTGGCTCCACCTCCACCTCCAAATCCAGTAAAGTCTGTTGCATCGGCTCCCGCTGAGACGCCACCGAGAGCATATCATAAGCGAGGCTCCAAGGCCTCCAAGGCTCATGCGAAGAAAATTAAGCCACGTCCCGTGTCATGGAAGTTTACTCTAGGAGTGTCGTTGGTGCCCGAGTCACAATTATCCCAGCTTGGTTTGATTTGCAATACATTGCATGCCTGGTACATGAAGAAGTCCAACATGAAGCCAATCCGACAGAGTGCATTCACTCTGAAATATAAGGAGACGCATTTCCTCCACGACTCGGGCTACATCGTCGTGACATTCGAAGATTTATTATTACTATTCAATCTCGACGAACTCGACGCCTCACTTCTACGATGCTGGACACTGTAAGCGTACTGTACAATGAATACATTCACGTTATACAGATAAATGTCATTACTCTTTCTTTATGTATAGATACATGATCCAAGAAGTCCGACGATCACGACGACCGGTGGGTTTCCTCGACCCTCACTTGGTCTCCGAGCAATCTATCAACGCAGATGCATCCTTCGTGCAAGGTGACATAACGAGAGGATTGATTGCTCAAACCGACAAGGAGTACGTCATGGTACCCTTCAACCAAGGGTAAGTGCTTCACTAGTTGCCACACATATGTTTCATTTGTACTTTACATGCAACATGAACTTAGGATTAATCACTATAGCGACACACATGACTAGGCATCACTAGATTTTGATTGTGATTGTACCAAAGTGGAGCAAGGTAATATACCTTGATTCCCTCCTTAGGAGCAACCACGACTTCAATCGTGTGCAAGAAGTACTTAACAGGTAAACTCATTTCCTCCATACATAACTCTATTGTAATATTTCTTTTGTTTGCCACGGCCGAGGCTAAGTTTTTTGAATCACGTAGGGCGTTTGATGATTATGTTGCCCAAGGAGGAAGACACGACAAATCCAGTGACACGCTACGACACAACACGCGATTTCCGGTACCCGCTACAACACAACAATCCTATATCATACTTTGTTATAATGCCTCTAGAATTGACAATACCGATGTATGTAATTCTATTTTTGCAGTGCCACCAGCGCTACAGAACAACGTATGTGGATTCTCGTTTGCCACCATATGAAGGAAATCATGGATACTAAGATCAATGATCGGAGGTTTGTCGAGTCCTTCCAATAATTATTATTTTCTGATTATATATATGTATTTATATTACACACACATGCTAATTAATGACTTAACATTGCTCCTAGCAACAGCGGGTGGACTTCGACGAAAGTGCATATGATCTTGACAATCTAAATCGACATTCGTGCAATCATCTCCCAATTCTTACTAGCGAGAGGTCATAAATAAGAGGAGAGTTCCACGCCGGCAATGGTGATAATTAGATGTTGAAACATTGGATTCAATTGTACAAATCAAACAATTCCTTCAATTGAATTCATTTGTCAGATTTTGTGTAACGATTTTCATTCTATATATGTATGTGATCTGCTGGCGTTTGTTACATTCATCGTGTATCGGATTTTGTTGTAATTTACTATGAGTTGCAATTAACTTATATCTGTCATTTATCTATAATCTGCTTGCTTGCTTGCTTTCAGAGGGCATGGCTAGCATATCCTGAGGCTAGCCAAAAAACAGCAAATAAAATGGATGATGCACTTGGTATCACAGGCGGTTCGTTGTAAAAAGCGTGCGTGATACAATATCACGAGCGGTTTCAAAGAGTGCCGTCGTGGTGTGAATGATATCACGACGGCCTTTACTACTAACGTGCATGATATACACAATATCACGACGGTTAGTAATAAAAGCGTCTTTGATATTGTGTATATCCTGACGGTCTTTATTTCTAACCGTCTGTGATAGACGAGTATCACAGACGGTTGTTTATAAAAAACCGTCTGTGATAGTCTCGTATCACAGACGGTTTTTGTAGTAATAAAGACCGTCTGTAATGTGAGTTATCACAGACGGCTCGGGAACCGTCTGTGATAACCACCAACTATCACTGACACCTAAACACTGACGGTTCAAGAACCGTCTGTGATGACGGTTTCGAACCGTCTGTGATAGGGCTATCTGTAGAAGTGTTATGCAACTACATGTGACAAGCATGGTGATTTCTTGCAAGAAAAAATGAAGACCGAGTCAAGGCAAGGATATTTTGGTAATTTGCCAAATATCGAAAACTTCGTTGAATAACCACAGTGCATGAGAAGTACTTGGAAAAGTGGTTTAGATCAAGGAGATATTAAGAAGATCAAGTAGATTGATGGCTAAAGACTTGGTGGATTCGGGCTAATGTGCTTTGAAAAGCATGTTTGAGTTAAGTGTGAGTAAAACTCGTATTGTGTGGGGTTAATGGGTTTCCCCCAAATGTGATAATGGATAGTATATATTAGGGTTAGGTGTGAGCGAGTTGCCTCATCTATTTAACTGGTTGGGATGAAAGATTGCAAGCTAACCATTCAACCATCCAAGATTCCAACGTTGTGTCTAGGGGTTCTAGGGTTAGGGTTAGAGAAGAGTGAGTATTAAGATGTGCTTTCTTGTCCTCTAGGTGAAGTGGCTATAAAATCTTCATCCTCAAGTAGCAATATATTAACTTTGTTCATCACTCATGGTGTCTCTTTTAGTTTGATTGATTTGCTCTTTTTCTTATTGGTTTTGAACTCCTTTCTCCTCTTATTGACCTTGCTATGTGCCTAGAATGTGTAAATGATGGACATAACTCATGAAGATTAAATCACATCCATCTAGACACTAGATCTCGAAAGATTTTGAAGTTGCCCGATTTTGCTTGGTTTTGACCTAATCTTAAAGTTTCTTGATTTCAAGATTGTTGCTTCAATTTTTTTGGGAGATTTTTCTTGTTGTAATATATAGGAATATATCTAGAGCCTTTTTGGTAATCCTCTACCCATGAACAAATCATATCTCAAGTTTTTGGTTTTTGCTCAATTTTAGTGCAATGCTCGATTTTAGTGCAATTTTTCTTATTCTTGAAAAAGGATGGAAATTTGATAAGGATTCAAGCGATCTACGGATGGAATAGGTTCATGAGACCGTAAACAAGGTGTGTGCGAAGTCTCATCTCATTTGGCTATGGATTTTGAGAGCTGAACCAATTGTGTTTTGGACTCGGACAGATTTTTTGTGCTGAGAACAGGGAGCAATCAGACCGTTCTTGGCCTGGTCATACCAATCGCCAATCATACCGCCAGTTTGCCGCCAGTAAGACTAGAATGGTGTCGTTGGTCAGACCATTGTTGTGTCACCGATCAGATCGCACCTCAGTGGCTGGTCAGATCGCTCAAGTGCAGAGTCTAACTCTTTGATCTATGAGATTGTTGCTTTTTTCATGGCTTTTAATTTTTAGTCTTCATAACTCTATAGCTACTGGAGTAAGAGTTTGAGAATACTTGGTGAAAAATTTATGAGGTACCATTTATCCCCTCTATTGCTATTACGATCCTAGCTGTACCAAACACATTGTAGGCGTCATCATATGTTGGTGCTACGTACACATGCTCTAGATATTAAAAGTTGTAGTGGAATCTCATTACATGATTTAGTATTTTGTTTTCTTTTCTCTTTTTTATGAGAAGCCTACTTTGACATGTTTCTAGCTCGATGTCTAACAAAAAGGTAATAATAAAAATAAAATAATGAAATATATATACGCACATGGTAACGCTATTCTGCGCAGATTTAGCCCCAGAAAGTTATCACCGGCTGTGAAAAAAGTTACCACCAACTGTAAGGAAAGTTACCACCAGCTATATACTGTGAGCGTTCGGCAATAACTTCACTCGCTACCGATGGTAACTTCATTAAAAAACGTCAATAACTTTCCGGCACTGTAATACTTTCGCAAACTTCATTTAGAAATGATAATAACTTTATTCAGAAACATCAGTCAGAATGTCCGTTGTTATATAAACAGGGAAAAGAAGCAGGACCTTACCAAACCTCGGCAGGACTACATGTTCAGAAACCCCATGTAGACCCAGCAAACACCACCCAAAAACAAAGCTATATAAACAGGGAAAAGAAGCAGAAAATTAATTAGGAGTGGGACACTAGCATAGGACGCGAGGCACCCGAGCACAAGTATACCGACCTTACCAAATCCATCCCTAGGACTTCGCAACCACTCACCCCCAACTCTCTCCTCACACCAACTCGGTCAAATGTCTCAGAGTGATCCGGGTCTCTCTCTCCTATAGAGACCGTAATCAAGATGTGTGTAAAGTCTTATTTCATGTAGATATGGGCTTTTGAGAGTTGAATTAATTGTGGTTCTGACTTAGGTAGATTTTTTTGCTGAGAACAGGGAGTAGTCAGACTGTTTTTGGTCTGGTTATACCATACCGATCAGACCGCTAGCTTGCCACCAGTAAGACTAGAATGGTGTTGTCAGTAACACCGTTACTGTGTCATCAATCAGATCGCACCTCAATGACCGGTCAAATAGCTCAAGTGCAAAGTCTAGCTCTTTGATCTATAAGATTGTTGCTTTTTTTCATGGCTTTTAATTTTTGGTCTTCATAACTCTATAGCTACTAGAATAAAGAGTTTGAGATACTTGGTGGAAAATTTATGAGGTACCATTCATCCCTTCTATTGCTATTACAGTCCTAGATATACCAAACACTTTGTAGGCGTCATCAAATGTTGGTACAACGTACACATGCTCCAGATATTAAAAGTTGTAGTGGAATCTCATTGCATGATTTTAGTTTTTTTTTCTTTTCTCTTTTTTATGAGAAGCCTAATTTGACATGTTTCTAGCTCGATGTCTAACCAAAAAGTAATGATAAATAATAATATATATATACACATACACACGGTAGCATTATTCTGCGCGCAGTTTAGCCTCCCCAGAAGTTATCATCGGCTATGAGAAAAGTTATCACCGGCTATATACTGTGAGCGTTCGAAAATAACTTCACTTGCTACTGATGATAACTTCATTCAGAAACGTCAGTAACTTTTTAGCACTGTGAAGTTTTGGCAATAACTTCATTTAAAACTAATGGTAACTTCATTAGAAACATTAGTAACTTCCACGAGTATTTTGCACCAACACGCTAGTTAGTAATTACATATACACACACAAACAACTGGTGAGATATAAGAAAAGCTCACAATAATCCTAAAAAAGAAAAACAATTGACATTCTCTCATTAACTCAAAGAAAAACAAAGAGAAGAATCAATGTCGCTTATTTAGGTGGGCTATATTATAATGTTGCAAATTAATAATATATAGATATTAGAGTAGTATAATAAATATAATTATAATTTCTATTATATAGCACTGGAGTTATATAACAAAAATAATTATATTAAAATATTTAGCCGGTCAGTTGCACTGGTAATTTCTGCTGGTTACGGAACAAACAGCTAAGAACGAACGATGCAAAGCCCAACCGAGCTTGGGTAGACCCCGATGTAGACCCAGCAAATACCACCCAAAAACAAAGCTATAAACAGGGAAAAGAAGCAGAAAATCAATTAGGAGTGGGATATTAGCATAGGACGAGAGGCACCCGAGCAGAAGTATACCGACCTACCAAATCCATCCCTAGGACCTCGCAACCACTCACCCCATCTCTCCTCACACCAACTCGGTCAAATGTCTCTGAGTGATCCGGGTCTCTCTCTCTCTCTCTCTCCCCTTGATCCCCCATATAAATCCCCAGTACTCTTCTCCCTCTCCATCTCTCCTACTACTCTCTCAGCTCACAAAAAGCTAGAAGAAATCAAAGCTGGAGCACACAGACACACGAGCGCTGCCTCAGCCTCCTATACTTTCTCTCTAGCCATCTGCTAGCTAGCTAACTCTGCCTATCAGCAATTCTTCATCGATGGGGAGGTCCCCGTGCTGCGAGAAGGAGCACACCAACAAGGGCACCTGGACCAGGGAGGAGGACCAGCGGCTCATCGCCTACATCAAGGCCCATGGCGAAGGATGCTGGAGAACGCTCCCCAAAGCGGCTGGTAAGAAGCTGGAGTTCTACTACTTAACACTTGCGGCTATGGCGGCGATGGTGAGTGATTGATAGATGTGCTGTTCATGTACTTATGTAGGGCTGCTGCGGTGCGGGAAGAGCTGCCGGCTGCGGTGGATCAACTACCTGAGGCCGGACCTCAAGCGCGGCAACTTCACCCACGAGGAGGACGAGCTCATCATCAAGCTCCACGAGCTGCTCGGAAACAAGTAATTAGTAACTGAGCTTAGGATTGAAAAGATATAATGTTAAGAGATGAATTGTTGTCTCATACTACATATGCTGTGTTCGTGATTCTTAACTATGCAGGTGGTCTCTGATCGCCGGGAGGCTGCCGGGGCGGACGGACAACGAGATCAAGAACTACTGGAACACGCACATCAAGCGCAAGCTCCTCTCCCGCGGCGTCGACCCGCAGACGCACCGCCCGCTCAATGCCGCCGCCGTGCAGCAGCAGCCGTTCTCTGCCGCACCGAGCGGCGGCCACCACCTCGCTGCCGGCTCCAGCTGCTCGCCGGAGGCCAGCGGCCACAGCAGCGACGACGACAGCGCGTCCGCGCCACCGCCGGCAAGCCACCCCGGCAACATCGACCTCAACCTGTCTATAAGCCCACCGTGCCACCCGTCTTCGCCGCCGCCGCCGCCGCCTCCAAGGCAAGAAGCAGAAGCGAGAAGCGGTGCAACCGTAGTTGATGCATCTGCTACTAACACAAGATACTCGCAGAGGGAGGGGATATGCTTGTGCTTAAACCGCCTGGGGTTGCAAGGCGGCGAGGGTTGCAGCTGCGGCGGCTCTTCTTCTTCCATGCAACCGCCGGCGAGCTCAGGAGTGTTCAGATTGTTTAATGCTTCGCTTCAGGGATCGTCATCAATGGTATAGAGAGATATATTCAGACTTCAAATTTAGATCGAGTGAGTACTCCGAAATTAATCCATAATTGTTCAGAGCTTTGTGGTTCGATGAATTATATGAGGAAGTATGTTCCCGATTCTCTTAATTTTTGGTAACTTAGCATCACTGTCGTTTGCTCATCTTTGTGTTCATATTTGGTTCATCGAAATCTATGCTACTTTCTTTCCTTTTGATACATGCTATAGTAGTGTAGCATTCTGCGCTGGTAGGTGATGGCCTTCTTTTAGGAAATTTCTATGGTATATTTTATTGATAGAGAAAATTAAATCTTATTATTAATTTATTAAGATAAAATATAATTTTTATAAATTTATTTTTTATGAAAGTATTATAAACTTTTTCTCTAAAACTATTATTAATTCTTTCTGTCACTACCGCCCTCTCACCCGTTCTCGGTGCCAGCATCTCCGTCTCTTACACGTGCTATCGTGGCATTTGTGAAAATTACTTATACCATATATTTAGTTTACAATTTTATCTCTCTAGGAGATTCTTCTAATAGTACCACCTTTTTTGTCCGTTACTTCATTTCCGGATGCTTCTGCAGCATCAATCTTCTCGGTGTTGCGGGGAAAGGCAAAAGCCCTTTGTCATGTCTTACGTAACCACAAAATGCACAAGTACACATTTCATATGGTCTCTGAAATGTTTTCTTTTCCTCCCTCTTTTCTTCCCTGCTTTACTGCCTCCATGTTCTTCGTGCATATATGGTGCTTTCTAGCCTTTTGATGGGAGTGCTTGTTTCTTAGAAGGGGTTTTTATGAGTGGTTGTTAGTCTCCTAATTGAGAGAGGCTAAATTGTAGTGCTAGCTCTAGCTAGCTAACAGGAGAGTTGGGTGTCATGTGGTGGTCGGTGGTTATATATGGAAGAAACAATAACAGGGAAGCAGTATCAGAAATACAATGCAAAAGATGAAATGTTCAGAAATACTCTCTATCTATGGTAGTGCTTCATCAGGACAGCTATTCTTTTACAAAAAGGGGTGGGGGCGGGGGGCAGGCAAGTATATACAGATACTCCTGAGAGGCTGCAAGATCCGAAGAGGAGAGCGTCTGCTTCTGTTTGAGAGAAGTTGTTTGGTTCTTCTTCAATGACTAGGAGGAAGCTTTCTCTGACTTAACTATGAGAGAGAGGGGGAGCTGGTGTGCTAATTTTGTTAGTTTAATCATGGATTAGTACTTCACTTACCTATCTTCTTGCATGGATGGAGGAGAAAGGGAAGGTGAGATAAAGGGCATATTCTTTTTAGCTGCGGTTTGTGGTTTTTGAGCTGTTCATACAGGGCATTTAGGCCATGTTCTTTTCAGCTTCTAAAAACTGCTTTTCGGTTTTTTTACAATAACTAACTTTGAAATTGAGTATGTTTTTAAGGTAGGGTCTAATAGTTAATTGTAGTACATACTATACCGACTTCATTTATATCGGCAAAAACCGCACGTGAGTTTCTGTTACTCCGTAATCTCTCGTACGAACAATATAAAAATCAAAAATTGCAGTCAAAAGCTATATGCTTCAGCTAAAAAGAACAGGACCAAAACATCTAGGCTCTGAGGCAAAGCTGGAGGAGCCATGCAGTGGGGGGACTGATCTTAGTTGAAGAGTGTGTCCATCGGAGACCAGCGCTGATCTCCGTCTTGTTTAAAATCATTTTATTTCGTTGTAGTCTAGTTCTTTGTACTCTCTGATAAATAGATATGATTTCAGACGTCGCCGTACGCAATTAATCTCAAATATACGACTTAATTTCACCATTAATCACCCAAACATATCATTAATGTACGATTAATTCCTCTGATTTTTTGATTAATTGATAGCTTATATGACAAATAGCCACCGCTATTTTCACAACCCACTATCCGCTAGCTATACCGCCCTACTATTATTGCCACTATTGTGGCCTTAGCTGTAATAGTCTACAGTTAGCATTTCCAAGGTAAATTACCGCTATCTAAAAACATTGTGTTACTCGTATCATGGAAGTACTTTTCACGGTAAGTCTACTAATATCATGTTCATACATGTGACAAACATGTATACTTTTTGTGTATATTAGTATTGAAAGTTTAAAAGTTTGACTACACACTTTTCAACGTGACATCTTTTTTGCGTATGCAATAGTCACCGGAATAGTCAGCAAAATTCTATATGCAACAATTGCATTACTGAAATAATTTAGCCGTTTCAGAAACTTTGAAACGTCAAGAAGTCCCATATTTTTCTTAGGAATAAATTTTTATAGCAAAAAATTAGCAAAAGAAAACGAAGAGCATAAAAAGGGCTGCTCACATACTGGTTTTGCCCTTACTAACATAAAGATTAACAAGTACTCCCTCCGTCGATTTATATAGGGCGTATTTGCCCACAGCACCTAGACCAAGGAGCTGAAGGAATTGACTGAGCTACCCTTCATAAGTGCTCCTTAATCTCTTTAACCACCTCATAATCGCTCCCTACCATTTGACGCATGTACTAAACCTCTTTTCGGACGCTCGCAGAGAACGTAAGTCTTAAGAGCATGTACAATAGTATATATGTTAGATCATATGGTGGTTGAGTGTTTTGTGATGATGAATAATTGATATTTGGATTTCATTGGAATTTGTGTTTGTAAAAGTTCTGGTCAATATGCTCGTGTTGCTAGAGTTTTCAGAGCAACATTACCACCATGACAGTCGCTCAATGCATGTCGACCACGGCTTTTCGACCATGACTGGCTTCTATCATATTTTGTAGTCGGTGGTCCAAACGGCCTTGTATCATTGGTTCGAACGATTTTGTCCAATCAGCAGACTTCGATCACGTCAAGCTTTAATCACGGCATTTCGACCACGGTAAGTCGAGCACTGCAGATTTCGATCACGTCCGACTTCAACCACGTCTGGTTTCGACAACGACATACTTCGACCATGTCCGACTTTGACTGCGTCTAGTTGCGACCACGACAAAACAACCACGGTAGGTAATCATAGATTTTGACCTCGAACAGTGAATCGGTCGTAAGCAACATGTAACCAGCTATAAGCGATAGTGAACCGGTCTTAGTTACGGTGAACCGGTCAGTGGTCGTAAGGTTATCTGCTATAGTAAGCGGTCCATAGTCATATCTTACAATACTTTCTCATGGTCGTAACTATAGTACTTGGTCGATACTCGATAGTCATGGACTTTACTAGTCGTACTCAATAGTCGATGACTTTATGATCAGTAGTCATAGATTTTACTGGTTAGTAGTCAGACTTCACTGGTCGATACTCGTAGACTTTGTGGTCTGCTGTTGGTGGTCTTACACTTTGTGATCGCTAGTCATAGAGTTTGCGGTCGGAAATCAAAGACTTTTGCGATCGGTTGCCGTAGGCTTCATAGTCGGTACTCATAAACTTCATGGTCGGTTCGAGTACTTTATTTCTTACTATCTTTAAATACTCGTGTTAGTCCAGCGGTATGACTAGCTAGTGGTGATCGGTGAACAATACTCGAAAGATTCGGTACTTGGAAGATGGAAGTACTCGGTGATCAAATGGTCGCGGTACTTGGTAGTCGAAAGGACTCAGTACTCAATGGTTGTGGTCAGCGACCGGTTGTCGGAGATATGTGGTTGGTGCTTGGTACTCGTGGATGCTAGTTTGTGCGGTACTTGGTGGTCTATAGTGCAGCGAATGGTTGGAGATCGGTAGTCGTGGACTTAGTGATGGACGATGATACTCAATACTCGGTAGGAAGTGCTCCAGTAGTGGTTGGTACTGGGTAGTCATAGCGATCGGTACTCATAGTGAGCGGTACTCAATGGCTCTGTGGTCAGTAGTGATGGTTGTTATTTCTGAGTGTTTTGAGTGGAGCAATGGTATTTCCCAAGTACTTGGTGTTTTCGAGTAATCGATGAGATAGCGGTCGTAATGAGTAGTCTGAGGGTGATTTTTTGTTAGCGATGCAAGATGTGGTCATGGATGACCTAGTTGGTGTTTGTGGATGGTTAAAGGTATGGTTTGAGTGTGTGTTGATGTCGATCAAGTTGGAAAGAACTTGTGCCCGTGAAAAACGTTCTTTGGTCTTTGATGTGCAGGTTGGTGTGGAGACAATTATGGTTGGTGACAAGAAGGATCGGGACTAGGATGGGAAGTCTGAGGTCTAGGTGATCGAGGATGTCACACGAGATGATCGGGCTCATGCTGGAGCACGTGGAAATCAAAGGTGGTGATTCGTAGGAAGCTATGGGTAGTGCGGTCCAGGAGGCTTTGACACGAGCGATGATGATGTGTGGAGAAGATACAGGAGGTGCGGTCCCGAAGGCTTCAACATGTGAGAATGATGTGTGGAGAAGATACGAAAGATGCATTCTTGGAGGCTTCAACACGGAAGGTGATGGTACATGATGGAGACATAGGAGGTGCTGTCCTGAAAGCTTCGTCATGTGTTAAGTTAGGAGTTGTAAATGGAGTCCACAACTAAGAAGATTGAGAGTTTGAATAAATCCCATATTTGAAAGAGATATCGGACACGATTGGGACGCTAGCCTATAAAAGTAAAGAGATGCTCAGGGCTAACGTGACCAGGTTTCAAGGGTTTTCGTCGAGAAGGCTTTTAGACGTGCTTGTGAGGACACTTTGTAAATCCACATAAACCCAGTAATAAAGATCATCTTGATTCAATCTGGTTCATGATTTGTTGAAGATTGCTGGTGATTGCAATTGGGCTAAAGCGTACGACCACGTGCAAAGGTGTTGATTCTCTACCAAGAAAAAAGAGCAATAGACCAAGCGACGGAAGGTTTCAACTATGTACAAACCGGTCATAGAGCAATGCTGAGCGGTCGTAACTTTCATCAAACATGTGTGTAGTCAAGCAAGCGGTCGAGTGGAGCATCTTACAATTGAATTCTGCCTCTGTAAGTTAGATTTTTTCTGTTGGTTTGAGATTTGTTTTTATGTATAAAGAAGCGGTGACAATCATTCACCCCCACTTTGATTGTGCCATACGATACTATAAGTGGTATCAGTCAAGTTGCGATGGCATCAAAGAGGTATGTGAACCGTCCCCCATAGTAGATGGTACTGATTTTGCTTTTTGGAAGTGTCATATGCAATCATATATTGAGGCTCAAGGTAGTGGCGTTTGGAAAAAGATTTCTAGTTCATATGAAGTCCCTACTACTGTTATGACTTTGAATAAAATAGATGTTGATTTAAATGCTTAAGCTCGTAACTTGCTTTTTTTAAGGAATTTCTTACAAAGAATTTGATCGTGTAGCTCATATTGCTTCTGCACATTTGATCTAGAAAACTCTTTGTGATTATCATGAAGGAACGACTAAGATTAGGAAAATGCGTAAGAATCTTTATCAAAAAGAGTACTTAGATTTTGCTATAAAACCTAGTGAATCTATTAATGATCTTTTTGCTTATTTTGAGAAGATTCTAAGCAACTTGCATAGAGTTAGTGTTACACCTACTGATGGAGATAATGTAACTAAAATTTTGAGGTCTTTATGTTTGGAGTGGTTGATGGTCGTCACGATTATTAATCAAACCGTCGATTTAGATACCCTAACCATGGATGATCTATATTCTAGATTGAAAACCCATGAGATGAAAGGTTTGCTATCTAAGACTGATAAATCTTCATCTTTAGCACTAGTGACTAACCCCATGCATGTTGCTTTGTCAAACGCTTTGTCTTGTGTTTCCTTATCTGCCTTGTCAACTTTTTCAGAAGATCAGTTCGAGCAGCTCCCTAAAGAGGACTTGGTCTTAATCTCCTCATGATCATACAAGGCTCTTAACAGTCGAGGATAATAAAGCGAGGTGGAGTTCTAGGTCTCATCAGATGTTTTGAGTGTGGCGAGCCAAGCCACATTAAGTTGGATTGTCCCAAGCTAAAAGAGAAAGTGGTCAAGGAAGACAGGAAGTATCGTCGTCAACCATACAAAAGTAACACCAAGAGTGGATCTTTCCATCGCAAAGTTGCAAAAATGTTTTCTCAGCCATCGAGCGACTTGACTTGAGTTATATGGATTTTGAAAGTTGTGCTGACGACGACCACGACGATGATAATGCAAAAGACAAGAAGAATACTAATGATTTCATAGGCATGTGGTTCATGGTAAGCAACAATAGTGAAGACGACTATAGTGATCCAAATGAGGTAAGACCATCATATGATCAGCTTGAGGATAATTCAATTAAACTTGCTATTGAATTGAAAAAGATAAAAAAAAGAATCTGAAAGAAAATAATTGTCTTGTTGAAAGCTTAACTTCTGAAATTGATAGACTTAGAGCTGCTATTCCTAATAATGAATCATGTGAGTCTTGTCAAGTTTTACATTCTAAGGTGGGAACTACTAGGTCAATTAATGCATCAAATCTAATTCAACTTAGTGATGTAAATGGTAAATTTGATAAATTAAAATTGGCACATGACTCTTGTGATGGAAAATTAAAACTGGCTAATGATGAAATTGAAAACCTCAAGTCTAATTCTTCTAAAGTTGCTCTAAGTATGATTTGCTCCAAGTTAGACTTAATTTATCTCAGGAATCTATTCAACAAATGCTTTACCACAAAACTCTTTCTTGCTCTAACTGCCCTAAGTTAAATATTAAAATTGATGCTCTAAGCAATTGAAGGAATTTGTTGAAAAGGAGAAGTTGGCTCAATCTAATGCTTTTAAGGGTCTTGCTAGTGAATCTGTTTAAGTGCACATCATGTCCCTTACTGGCTAAACAAACGAGTACCTTAAAGACACTTTAGAAAGGTTTTCTTTTGGCGGAAAAATCTGAATATGATCCTAGATCAATCAAAAACAAGTGTAAAAAAAATCATGGTCTAGAATTCAATTTTGTTGAGCATACCAAGAATAATCCTCCTAAGTTAAGCTTCTAAAACCTGGAAAAGTTGAAGTTGAATCTAAACCGAAAGAAATTGTCTTCAAATCTGCTGGTATAGTAAAGGACCCCTTTACCAAAGTGGGTGTTGTGAAGTCAAGTGATACGATCACCCATCAAGTCAAGTATCAATGCACTTATTGTGGTAGAGATGGTTATTTGGTCCAATTCTGTTTTTGGAAAGTAAAGAAAGAGAAGAAGGACAGGGTGAAGAAGTGTTTTCGACCTACTTCCTATGGTCAAACAAGCAAAGTTGGACCAGACGTTCGATTATTTGTCTCTCATAGTCGAATCAAAGTGGTCGAACCTGCATTTCAATGCCTGACTGGTCGAAATATATCAGTGCTAATGCTTCACTTAAATCCTTATCAGTGCATGCTTTTGCTCCTTCTAATCAATCATCTACAGATTGTCGCTTTGTTCCCTCTAATCAACCTTCTGCAAGATCAAGAGTTTTTGCAACAAGACCGGTCAAACTAGCTTTCTCACGTGGTCGGAACAGCGTGGTCGGATCAATGTTTTGACCAGCGTTTCATCGACCAGTGTTTCGACTAGTGCGTTCTACTTAATCAGATCGGTCAACCATCAAGCCAGGCAGACCAACTTTTTCCGTGGTCGAAATAGTGTGGTCAGACCAAAACTTCTACCAACGTTCTAATGACCTGTGTCTCAACCAGCGAGTTGTACTCAATTAGACTGGTCGTCGATCATACTAGTTTTGCAGAGGCGATCGGACCATCCCATGGTCGGACCAGCTTTTCAACAACTATCTGGCCAAAAACTTGCAGAGGCTAATTCTTCACTTAAATCTTTATCATTGCCTATAGTTTCTCTTGTTTGTCGTGTGTCACGGAACTGGATTCCTAAATCTTATTTCACTAACCACCAGTACTATGAGACCGACACTTTCTGTGATATGAAACCAGCTAATGCGGGATGGAGAACATGCACTTGATTGTGTTTAAGTCTTTTTACATCAACTTGAATGGAGCATTTGATGGTTCTTCACTCCTTTTGGTGATGTACAAGAGTTTCATCTACTGGTTACACCATGTGGAAAAGGTGATGTGATCCTATACTCTTAACTGCTAGCGGTCTTTTTCAAATGGTCTTTGAGTTCCTTTCTCATATTGCTCATTTTCACTCTTAACTACTTGTTCCTTCTCAATTTGCTCTTTCACTGAGTGAGATGGCATTATTCTAAGGGGGGACTTGGTGTTTAGTTGTTTCGAAGGTTTTGTTTATTATACTTGTCAGATAATATATCAAGTCAAGTCATTGAAAACAAATGAGTAGAAGAACTCTCTTTATCATATTTACTTATATGCTGTGTAGTTTTGATCATGATTGGTTCTAATAAATTTGCTACATTTGAATTAAAGCATGACATGATAGAATACTTAGACTAGATTAATTATAGATAGTACTTTGCGATATTCATCTAAAAGGATTAGCTTGATTGTGTGTCTTATTTTAAATCTTGGCTATGAGGCTAGTATATTTTATATTGCAATCTTTTTATGTTCACTCAAGCTGGCATGTTGTGATAAAAATAAAAAATGAGAAAGAGAAGAATAAAAAGTGTATGCTTCAAGCATGCTATCATTTAAGAGAAGTATGCTACAAGCATGCCATCATGAAAAGAAGTATGCTACAAGCATGCCATATACTTAAGAATTAAATGTAGAGCAATAGGTTGCTATATAATACTGCTAGCTCGTCTAGATTTAAAGTTTACTTCATTTTTAGGCTTTGATTTTTATTGTGATATCTCATTATGATCTCTGTAATTAGTTTGATCAATGCTGAGATGCTTGTCATTAATCTAATTTGCTTAATCATGTTAAAGACTAATTTTTGACATGCTATATAGTATATGACATCATATGATCTAGGGAGCTCTACTCAAAACGAGGGCTTATGTACACTCTTAAATCAATATAAAGTGACTTGGATAATCTACAAAGCTTCTAGATGTTTACTCTCTTTTGCTCCTTTTTAGAATTATTCTCTCTGCAGCTCTTGATGATTACATTGCCAAAGGGAGAGAAATTAGAGAAAGGGGAAGGAAGAATTGGAGAATTGCATGATATGAAAATTTTAAAAATTGTTCTCTGGGGTTGAGGGGGGGTTTTCTGAGCTCTTCCGTGCTTTCTACTGTGGTATGTGCTTTCTTTTGGCTGCAGTCGGTTCCTTTTGCAAATTCTTGTCAATGTATTCATCAAGGGGGAGATTGTTAGACCATATGGTTGTCAAGTATTTAGTGATGATGAATAATTGACATTTGAGTTTCATTGAAATTTTTGTTTGTAAAAGTTCTGGTCAATGCGCTCATGTTGTTGGAGTTTTTAGGGTAGCATTACGACCATAGCAGTCGCTCAAGGTAGGTCGACCAAGGCAATTGCTCAAGGCAAAACAACCACGGCAGTCGCTCAATACATGTCGACGATGGCTTTTTGACCACAACTGGCTTCGACCACGTTTTGTTGTCAATGGTCCGAACATCTTGTATAATTGGTCCGAATAGCTCTATGTTGGGTGGTCCAAACGACTTTGTTTGATCAGTAGACTTCGATCACATCAAGCTTTGATCATGTCATTTTGACAATGATAAGTCGAGCACTGCAGATTTTGACCACGTTCGACTTCGACTACATCCGGTTTTGACAACGGCAGACATCGACCATGTTCAACTTTGACTACGTCTGGTTTCGACCATGGCAAAACAACCACGGCAGGTAATTGTAGATTTCGACCTCAAACAATGAACCGGTCTTAGCTACAGTGAACCGATCGGAGGTCGTAAGATCATTTGCAGTAAGCGATCCATAGTAGTAGCTACAATACTTTTTCATGGTCGTAGCTACAGTACTTGGTCAATACTCAATAGTCGTAGACTTTACTTATCATGCTCAACAGTCGACGACTTTGTGATCAGTAGTCGTATATTTTACTAGTCGGTAGTTATAGACTTTACTAGTCGATACTCGTAGACTTTGTGGTCTACTATTGGTGGTCTTAGACTTTGTGATCGGTAGTCATAGACTTTGCAGTCGAAGTCGAAGACTTTTGAGATCGGTTGCCGTAGGCTTCACGATCGGTACTCGTAGACTTCATGGTTGGTTCGAGTGCTTTATTTCTTGCTATATTTGAATACTCATGTTAGGCCAGCGGTTTGACTGGCTGGTGATGATCGATGAACAATACTCAAATGATTTGATACTCGGAAGATGGAAGTACTCGGTAGTCAGATGGTCATTGTACTCGGTAGTTGGAAGGACTTAGTACTCGATAGTCGTGGTTTTCACGATTGTGGTCAGCGATTGGTTGTTAGAGATATATAGTTGGTGCTTTGGTACTCGTGGATGGTAGTCTGTGTGGTACTCAGAGATCAATGGTGCAGCGAATGGTTAGAGATCGGTAGTCGTGGACTTAGCGATAGACAGTGACACTTGGTATTAGGTAGGAAGTGCTTTAGTACTGGTTGGTACTGGGTAGTCGTAGCAATCGGTACTCATAGTGAGCGGTACACGATAGCTCTGTGGTCGGTAGCGATTGTTGTTATTCCTGAGCATTTTGAGCAGAACGATGGTATTTCCTGAATACTTTGTATTTTCGAGCAATCGATGAGATAGCAGTTGTAATGAGTAGTCTGAGGGTGATTTTTGGTTAGCGATGGAAGGTATGGTCATGGACAACCTGGTTGGTGTTCATGGATGGTTAAAGGTATGGTTTGAGTGTGTTTGTGTGTGTGTACTGATGTCAATCAAGTTGGGAAGAACTTGTGCCAGTGGAAAATGTTCTTTGGTCTTTGATGTGTAGGTTGGCGTGGAGATGGTCATAGTCGGTGACGAGGAGGATAAGGACTAGGATGAGGAAGTCAGAGGTTCGGATGATCGAGGATGTCACACGAGGTGGTCCGGTTCACACTGGAGCACGTGGAGATCAAAGGTAGTGATTCATGAAGAAGCTACGGGTGGTACGGTCCAGGAGGCTTCGACATGAGCGGTGATGATGCATGGAGAAGATACGGGAGGTGTGGTCCTAGAGGATTCAACACGCAAGGATGATGTGTGTAGAAGATACGAGAGGTGAAGTCCCGAAGGCTTCAACACAGATGATGCATGGAGAAGATACAAGAGGTGTGTTCCCAGAGGCTTCGACACGGAAGGTTATGGTATGTGATGGAGATACAGGAGGTGTTGTCCTGGAGGCTTCGTTATGTGTTTAGTTAGGAGTTGTGGATAGAGTCCATAACTCCATCCACAACTAAGAAGATTGAGAGTTTGAATAAAATCTGTGTTTGGATGGGTTTCGGGTCCCTTGGTTTTCAAAAGAGATAAGGTGTTGTGTTCTTGTTTGAATCAGATATGATTAGGATGTTAGCCTATATAAGTAGGGAGAGGCTAAGGGTTAACGTGACTAGTTTTTGAGGGATTTCGTCGAGAAGGCTTTTAGGGGTGCTTGTGAGAGCACTTTGTAAATCCGTAGAAATCCAGTAATAAAGATCATCTCGATTCAATCTGGTTCGTGATTTGTTGAAGATTGCTGGTGATTGCAATTGGGATGAAGCATACAATCACATGCAAAGGTGTTGATTCGCTGCCAGGAAAAATAGAGCAATAAATCGAGCGACAGAAGGTTTCGACTATGTACAACCGGTCGCAGAGCAACGCTGAGTGTCTTAACTTTCATCGAGCTTGTGCACAGTCAAGCAAGCAGTCGAGCGAAGCATCTTGCGGTCAAATTCTGCCTCTATAAGTTAGATTGTTTTTCTGTTGGTTTGAGATTTGTTTTTAGGTATAAAGAAGCGGTGACAATCATTCACCCCTTTGATTGCGCCATACGATTTTATAATATCTTTTAAGGTTGTTTGTAAATCTTCCACCTCACCTAAAGACAACACTACAGACAGCCTCTCCAATAGTAAATCATTACTCTAAGTATTTTATACTATTTTCACCATAACTTTTTGTCTTATACCATCTCACTATTTACGTTAGTTTGCAAGCTCAAGTCTTGTCTTGTATAAGAGATAGCACTCTCCTCACCTCTTCTCTCCTCCTCATACGATTTTAATAATTTAATAAAGCTAAGAAATAATTGAGATGATACTATTGAAGATACCTAACGAATTGCACTTTCCCTTGCATGCATGCATTAATAATTGCATTTGCATTGGAATGGTGCACAAACTGTGGGCATTGAACTGATTCAATAGAGGTACATGAGAAGATGATGCTTTTGTATATGTGTGCGTCCTCTATAAATCAACAAGACCTAAAGAGAAATACACCCTAAGTAAATCACGGAGGGAGTAGTAGTTTACGAACAGATAGAAAATGGTGGCCCTTAATTTTTTTTAGGGCCCTGTGGAGTAGCCACGTTGCACCTACCTCCCGTACAGCCACGTACAATAAGCATAGAAGCAACGCGGGTGTTTTTGCTACTGTTAATAATTTTTGTCTATATTTTTAATACGACAATGGATAGTAAAGATATTGATATAGATGACGTATATGATTTTAAGCTCAAAAAGTCGTTTGAAGAATCTGCTTCAAGAGATCGCTCCATTTCGACGTTTGGCTTTTTGACTTTCAAAAAAACCAAAAACCAAAACTAGAAGAAAAAGAAGGGTTAATTCAACGACAACAACAAGCGTTTCCAATTAAATTTTCATCTTTAGATCATACAAACCCGACAGGCCACGTGTACAAGCTAGGACGAGACTTAAATTTATCCAAGATGGTGACAAACCACAAAACCCAAGTACCAATTAAGTTGTTAAAACTAACAAGAATATGAACTTTTGCTAGCATGGATTGCTGGCCACGGGTGCCCTAATTCTTGGATAACTCAACATATCACCATATATTTACATGAAAATGGAGCTATGTCTCGCTTCCATAATGCAGCCCTTGCATGCATGTATGATAAGCCTTACACGCACGCAGTGCTCGTTTTAACTATATATTAGCATCACAGCATGCATCAGCTAGCATTGATCCTTGACAACTTCAGTTTTACATGAAAATGTCCCAAAATGATGTATTACTAGGTCAGTTTGTTTCAATTGCTGCCATCGTCAACAATGGTCCAGCATTTTGTAGGCAACTGGTCTAGCTGATTATATATTATTCACGTACTGCAATGCAATCCCAGAGAGGGTGACATCTTAAGACTAGCAACTTAAGTTTTCTTATACGATACTGTGCTGACCTTATCATTTAGGAAGGTGTGCTCTGTGCATGTATTTAAGTCGTCACAACATCAGTGTGTCTGCTGAAGAGTATTAGATCCATTTGTACCCCAATTATATGTTGTGTGAATATTTCGACAACAGTTTCAAAAGATATTTGCTATACTCAGTTTCGTTCAGATCAGGGTAGATCTACCAGAAGTCAATCATAGCATGTTAAGTATTGTGGAATTGTCAGATTAATATATAGCTGATTTCTCTCCACATGTAAGCATATGAGAATAGATAAGAACTAAGCTGAAGAAAGCACTCTTCATGTAATAAGACTTCACGCAAAACTACAAAAGATTACAAGTCTATATCAAATAGTTCTCACACCTAATGGGTTCTCTGTCGAGTCTGTGTACATATGCATGTGACATTTTGTGACACCTAATCAAATAGGGAGTAATCGCTCCCGTTTGTCGCTGCCTTAGGAAAAGCAATTCCTAGGCTATATAGCTACTTGAGACAGTGAGATCTCAAGTACTTTTCCATACATTGTCTCATAAAAGAAGAAGCAAATATTTGCATACCTCCGTAGTGAAGTTCTCAGCGAAATTCATATAAAATCTGGACACTTGTTGATTTGCTAGTTGCTATGAAAGAATCGAAGTCTATTGGTTGATGTGAAAAAGCCAAGTTAAAGATCTATTTACCCTCCGAAGCACGATTCTAGAAAGCAATGTTTTGTCGTCTACCGTCAGATGCATGCACTAATTTTGCTTAGATGCATGCACAAATCTAACATACCGATCGAGATCAATTAATCCAAGTATAGCTTAGATCGAGGGTCACAGCAAAATTTTCCTGAAAAGAAAAGAATCTCCGCTCGTTATATATAGGGCAGATTTGTCCAGTACCATCACAAAGTTTCAAAAGTTTCACAATTTGCAAAATATGATCGCAAAAAAAGATAGATAAAAACACCATCACAAACACGAAAACTATAGAAAATACCATTGCCATCATATTTTCCATCCAAAGCAACCGTTAGAGCATTTATTGAAGAGAGAAAATATCATAAATACCAATATTACCCATGTATTCTTCTTTCATCTTCTTTCAGCTCCTTCGTTCTTCCCCCATGTACCCATGCAACAAGAAGTTAAATGTCACTGCAAGTTGAGATGGAGGCTTTTGAAAATAAATATTTAGTGTTGCCTACTCCCTAGGGGCACATGTAGAGGAACAGGTTCCAACTATCCCTCCGCCAAGCAACAGGGAAAAGGAGAAGCAGAGAGAAGCTCGCAAGCTCCTCTGCTTTCGGCCACCACATCCACCAAACCGCTCCAACTGTCTGGGTTAGTTTACAACGCCACCATCGAGTCTTTTGAGCTCGCCTCAGTTCCCTCATCCCGTCCCTCACCTTCACTTTCTCTCTTATTCACAATGATGTCGTGCCAGGCTATGAGCACCGCCGCCCTCACCTAGCTGTACCGCTACCCGGCGAGTCCCTCGCCCTTTCAATCACGTCAAAACATGTTCCCAGGTTTCCTTCTCACTTCTCCTCCCCTGATTTCATCCTCTACCTATAGGAGCTCACCATCGAATTCATGTTCCCCGACCACAGTCGAAATTGCCGTCCAATTAACCCCACTAGATAATCCCCTCACCACTCCCTTCCTTCCCCAATGGTTAATTTCAGCTTCCATCCACCCTACGTCGCCACCACTATTGAGCTTGTCGCGCCACCCCAGGTCTCTACCGCCAACCCACCTTGGCTTGCCTCTGCCCACACCAACCATACTGGTGAGTCCTCAATAACCCATATATGCTCACGAAGCACTTATCTTTGCATACTAGCCCCTGCTCGGCCATTGCCGTGATGGCAGAGCCATCATCTGAAAGCATCTAGGCCCCTAAAAATATTGGTTTTGGTAATTAATGACTTTATGTGAATATGGGACTAATTTGTGTGTTAAGTGTTTGAAAGGATTAGTCTCAAAGGCAACGAAAGAGGTACATAAAAAGATTTCACAATATTCAAAGATCTCCAAGTCGACAAGGTAAATAGTTTAGGGATCTTTTATTTTTTACTGGTCTTGGAGAAAAGTTGGAAGACCGGATTATAAGTTAGATGACGTACTATTAAGAGGGATCATAGTGAAATGCTTGATCATATGCTAATATGCCCTATGGATCAATTTAGGATCATGCATGCATTTAGAATTTGAAATTGAATCAAAATCATGCATTGTCAGAATTTTCGGAAGTACCGGCATTCAAAGCACGGAACTTCCGATCGGGTGGAAGTACCGGGCGCCCGGGCGGAACGTTTTTTCCAGAGAGCGCCTGGAGTAAAACTTAACCTCCCAAAAAACGGAAGTACCGCGGGTTGAACTGCGGAACTACCGCAAGCGCGGAAGTTCCGGCCTCCCGAGCGGAACTTTAATTCCAGAGAGCGCCCGGAGAAAAACTTAACCTCTCAAAAAACAGAAGTACCGCAGGTTGAACTGCGGAACTACCGCAAGCCCAGAAGTACCGGGCATGAGGGCGGAACTTTTTTTCTAGAGAGCAACCTTTTTCAAAACTTGAACCCTCTGAGATCAGAAGTACCGGGAAAATATCAGAACTTCCGGGATTCCGGAAGTACCGCACTCATTGACCAACGGTTACTTCTGACTCTCTGACATAGCCATTCTGACCAGGCAGCGAAAATCCGGAAGTACCGCCCGTAACACTACGGTAGTTCCGATTTCCCTGATTTTTCAGGATTGTTTAATGCAACGGCTAATTGAGGTTGGTGGGGGTATAAATTCAACCTCACCAGCACAAGGACATGTTGTTGAACCCCCGTTGAACATCTTTTAGCTTAGAGCAACCTCTCACACCTCTTTTTCACTCTTGTGCATTAAATTGAGGTAGTTGAGCGATTTCTAGTGCATTGCATCCTAGTTTGATCCATTTGGCACTAGAGTGTGATCAAGCCGCTGTGATTCATTACTCTTGGTGCTTGCCGGCACCTAGACGGCTTGGAGGAGGCTCCGGTGATCTTCTCAAGAAGATTGTGAGAAGCCCCGGAAGATTGTGAAGGCTCGGAGCTCGCCTACCCGAAGAGGAAAAGGGCTACCGCTAGTGATCGAGGTGATTAGGCTCAATTCATGGAGCCGGTCCGATTCGTTCGGGCTTACCTCAACGTGGACTAGGGGAGACCGGCAAGTCTCCGATCACCACGGTAAAAAGTGATTGTGTCAATTGTGGTTTGCTCGCTTGTGCCTACTTTCATTCAAACAATACTACTTCATTTGAATTATTTGATTGCTTGTTTAGTTAGAGTAGCAAACTTTGACCTAGGCTAATTGAAATTGCTCTTAGTTAATTGCTTGTGCTAGTAATCTCTTGAGCCATTCTAGTTTGATTTAGTAGATACATTGTTTACTTGTTTTAAGAAATTGTTAAAGTTAAAATTGTTAGCCTAAGTTAGAAGAAAAATTTTAAACCGCCTATTCACCCCCCCCTCTAGTCAGCCTCCTCGATCTTACAAATGATATCAGAGCTTGGTCTCTCTTTTTTAGACTTAACCGTCTAGAGAGTAAAGGATGGATAGTGAGGGATTTGCTATAGGAAAGGCACCTTTCTTTGATGGCTGTAATTATGCTTATTGGAAAATTAGAATGTCAATTTATTTAAAGGCCATGAGTCCTAATATTTGAGAAATCGTAAATGATGGTTACGTCATGCCACTTGATCCCGAGAACCCAACGGAACAAGACGGGCGTAACACTCATTTAGATGCCCAAGCCATGAATGCTCTCTTCGGAGCCTTAAACGCGGATGAGTTTAATAGGGTGAGCAATCTTGAAACGGCTCACGCTATTTGGACTACCCTTTCGGAAATACATGAAGGGACATCCACGGTTAAGGAGGCAAAGTTGCATAGGCTTAGGATCAAGTATGAGACATTCATGATGTTGCCGCATGAGGATATCAATGAGATGTGCTCAAGGCTCAACAAAATCGTGAATGAGCTCAAAGGCCTTGGTACTAATCTTTTCGATGTTGACATTGTAAGGAAATTGCTAAGAGCGTTGCCGGACAAATATGAAATGTTGGTGACTCTCTTCCTCAACTCTCCCGAGTTATCAAGAATGACACCAACTCAATTATTGGGCATCCTCATCACCAACGAGCTCTACAAGAAGGACAAGGAGGAGATCATGGAACAATCCTCCTCCAAGAGCAAGAAAATCATCGCTTTCAAGGCTAAAGCGGTGGTGAGTGAAGAATCCGAAGATGATGAGGATTCCGAAAAAGAGTTGGCCCTTCTTGTGAGAAGGATGAAGAAATTCATGAGGAGGCGCTCAAACCGAAGAACAAGCTATGAGAAGACCAAGAAGGGGCATTCCTCCTCCAACAAGAAGTATAGCAACATTCGTTGCTATGAATGTGATGAGAAGGGGCACATTGCCTCTCAATGCCCCCACAAAGAAAGATGACAAGGAGAAGTCATCAAAGAAGAAGAACTACAACGGCAAGAAGAAACTTTTCAAGAAGCTTCACAAGGATGGCAAGAACGAAGCCTATATTGGTGAGTGGGACTCCGAGGAGGAGTATTCTGACTCCGACTCAAGCGAGGATGAATCCCCCAAGAAGAAGGGGCTTGTGGGCATCGCTATAAAAGAGGCTCTGTCACTATTCTCCACTCCTACATGCCTTATGGCTAAAGGAGAGAAGGTAACACTCCTTGATGACGATGAGCCCTCATATGATAATTTAATGGATATGCTTGTTGAATTAAATGAATTTCTTGGAAAGGAGAAAGGAAAATTCAAGATTTTAAAAAAGGAGCATGTATCTGTCCAAGAATCATATAATGAGCTAAAAGAATCGCATGATTTGCTTGTTCATAAAAATCAAAGAAAATCTAGTACTAGCATTAGTATATCATGTGATATTTTGATGCCTAGTGTAGATAAATCAAAATCTAACATATCTACATGTTATGATGATTTATTTGCCATGCCTTGTTCATGTAGCGTTGATTCTAGAAATGCTTTAACTCTTATTCATGATGATGTGCTTACTAATGAAAACAAGAATTTAAAGGAACAAGTGCTAAAATTGAACAAAAACTTAGAAAGAGCTTACAAGGGAAAGGAAACCCTTGATAAGTTGCTAAGCGGTCAAAAATGTTCTTTTAACAAAGAAGGACTTGGATATGTCCCCAAAATGGTTAAGAAGCCGGCATACAAACCTCCAAGATTTGTAAAAGAGAATGGTAAGTTTTGCACTAAATGCCGGGAGATAGGACATATGCACTCTAATTGTCCTAAGAGTAAGATTCATTCCATTGGTTTGTTCGATTCTTGCTATATGCTTAAAAAATCTGAAAATGGAAAACTCATTGCTCATTTTATTGCCACCTCAATTTTGGGTGCTAAGAAGAGATCTATTTGGGTACCCAAGACCTTGGTCACTAACCTCCAAGGACCCAAACAAATTTGGGTACCTAAAAGAGCTTGATTTTCTTTTGTAGGTGAACTATAAAACCGGTGGAAGGCATTGGGTGTTGGATAGCGGTTGTACTCAACACATGACCGGAGACCGGAAAATGTTCATTACCTTTGAGAGTGGAAGCAACGACAAAATCACATTTGGAGATAATAGCAAAGGAAAGGTATTAGGTTTGGGTAAAATTGCTATCTCAAACGACCTTTCAATTTCAAATGTGTCGTTAATTGAAACCTTAAATTTCAATTTACTTTCCGTTGCTCAATTATGTGATCTAGGTGTAACATGCTCATACTCAAAAGAAAATATTGTTATCTCAAAAGAAAATAATAATGAACTTGTATTCAAAGGCTTTAGATTTGGAAATCTCTATTTGGTAAATTTTTCCTCAAATGAGTCTTGTTTAAAAACTTGTTTAATGGCAAAAACTTCTTTGGGTTGGTTGTGGCATAGGAGACTAGGTCATGTGGGTATGGTTCAACTCAAAAAGCTTTTCAAACATGACTTAGTTGTTGGCTTGAAAGATGTGAAGTTTGAGAAAAATCGACTTTGTAGTGCTTGTCAAGCCGAGAAGCAAGTCGCTAATTCTCATCCTTCCAAAAGTATCATGTCAACTTCTAGGCCATTAGAGCTCTTACATATGGATTTGTTTGGGCCAACAACCTATAAGAGCATTGGAGGTGATAGCTATTGTTTTGTCATTGTGGATGATTACTCTAGATACACATGGGTCTTCTTCCTAAATGACAAAAGTGAAACCTCCGGGATTTTCAAAAGTTTTTCAAAAAGGGCCCAAAATGAATTTGATTTTAAAATAAAGAAAATCAGAAGTGACAATGGTTCCGAGTTCAAAAATACAAAAGTTGATGATTTTTGTGATGAACTTGGAATAAAGCACGAACTTTCCACAACCTACACTCCGGAGCAAAATGGAGTTGTAGAAAGGAAAAATCGCACATTAATAGAAATGGCTAGGACAATGCTTGATGAATATAATACTTCCGATAAATTTTGGGCGGAAGCTATTAACACCGCTTGTCATGCCATAAATCGCCTTTATTTGCATCGTCTTTTGAAAAAGACGTCCTATGAGCTTCTTGTAGGAAGAAAACCGAACATTTCCTATTTTAGAGTATTTGGATGCAAATGCTATATTCTAAGAAAGGGTGTTCGGCTCTCTAAATTTCAAAGTCGATGTGGTGAAGGCTTTCTTTTAGGGTATTCTTCAAATAGTAAAGCTTATAGAGTATTTAATAAAAACTCGGGTTTTGTAGAAGAATCATGTGATGTCCAATTTGATGAAACTAATGGCTCTCAAAAAGAGCATGAGAATTTGGATGATGTAGGAAATGAAGGTCTTCGCAAAGCAATGGAAAACATGCAAATTGGAGACATTAAGCCAAAAGAAGATCAAACGTCACCAAGTTCATCAAGATAAGTGGAGCCTCCCTCCTCGTCTACAACAAACGATGTTCAAATCATAGAAGATGAAGAAAATGATCAACCGCAAAATACATTCAAGATTCACAATGCAATAGCCAAGGATCATCCAATAGATCAAATATTGGGTGACGTGAGTAAGGGTGTCCAAACTCGCTGTAGAGTAGCTTAATTTTGTGAACAATACTCTTTTGTGTCTTTCTTTGAGCCTAAACGTGTAGATGAAGCCCTAGATGATCCGGATTGGATAAATGCTATGCATGAAGAGTTGAACAGCTTCGCTCAAAACGAAGTTTGGACTTTGGTGGAAAGACCCATGGAGCACAACATAATTGGCACAAAATGGGTCTTCCGGAATAAACAAGATGAGAACAGAGTTGTGGTAAGAAATAAAGCAAGGTTAGTTGCTCAAGGGTACACTCAAGTAGAGGGTTTAGACTATGATAAAACGTTTGCACCCCTAGCTAGACTTGAGTCAATTAGAATCTTGCTTGTTTTTGCATCATGCTTTGACATTAAATTATTTCAAATGGATGTTAAAAGTGCATTTCTAAATGGAACAATTTCCGAATTAGTATATGTAGAACAACCCCCGGGATTTGAAGATGCTAAGTATCCCAATCATGTTTATAAACTTTCAAAGGCGCTATATGGCTTAAAGCAAGCTCCTAGAGCTTGGTATGAGCACCTTCGCAATTTTCTTGTTTCAAAAGGCTTCAAAATTGGAAAGGTAGACACAACATTATTTACAAAAATTATCGGTGATGATTTCTTTGTATGTCAAATTTATGTCGATGATATTATATTTGGTTCTACTAATCAAGATTTTTGCAAAGAATTTGGTGAGATGATGTCTAGGGAATTCGAGATGTCAATGATAGGGGAGCTAAGCTACTTCCTTGGACTTCAAATAAAACAACACAAAGATGAGACATTTATAAGCCAAACGAAGTATGTGAAGAATCTACTCAGAAAATTCGAAATGGAAGAGGCTAAACCCATCAAGACACCCATGGCAACAAACGGGCATTTGGACCTCAACGAAGGAGGTAAGTCGGTAGATTTAAAGCTTTATAGATCCATGATTGGTAGTTTACTTTATCTTACCGCATCTAGGCCCGACATTATATTTAGTGTTTGCATGTGTGCACGTTTTCAAGCTTCTCCAGAAGAATGTCATTTAGTGGCCGTAAAGAGGATTCTAAGATATTTAAAACATTCCTCAAGCATAGGGCTTTGGTATCCCAAAGGTGCAAAATTTGAATTAATTGGATATTCGGATTCCGATTATGCGAGTTGCAAAATGGATAGAAAAAGCACCTCGGGTAGTTGTCAATTACTAGGTAGGTCCCTAGTATGTTGGTCATCCAAGAAACAAAACTCCGTAGCCCTATCAACCGCCGAAGCCGAATATGTTTCCGCCGGTAGTTGTTGTGCTCAATTACTTTGGATGAGGCAAACATTGATGGATTATGGAATTAAATTTGACAAAATGCCTCTTTTGTGTGATAATGATAATGCCATCAAAATCTCCAATAATCCCCTTCAACACTCAAGAACCAAGCATATAGACATACGCCACCATTTCTTGAGAGATCATGTGAGCAAGGGAAATATTGAAATTAGCCACATCCGAACCGAAAATCAATTAGCGGATATTTTCACCAAACCACTAGATGAAAGCTGTTTTTGCAAATTGAGAAATAAATTAAATGTCATAGACTACTCAAATGTAGCTTGAAATCAAATTTCATTCATCTCTGCTCATTTGATGCTCTTGTGTGGAATTTTAATGAATTATCTCCTTTCTTGGTCAAAAATTTGATTATTTTCATAAAAACTAGTTTCAAAGTCTAGTAATAGCTCAATTGATGCACAATGATCCTAAATGACTTTACTTGAGTGCAAAACTAGGGATCATTTGCATTATTTCAAGTTCTAAAGTTCAATTCCTGAAGAGTTCCAGAAAAATCAGAACTACCGCAGTTCTTTGTGCGGTATTTTCGCTCTTGCCAGAAAATTCGGAACTACCGCTGTTGTTTTTGCGGTACTTCCGCAATTTCTGTGAAAACGGAACTACCGGCATGTTACGCGCGGAACTACCATTCTCTGTGCGATTTAATGCGGTATCCAAAAACCGCCAACCTCTCTGTCGTTACTCTTTTTCCCTTAACTTCTCTCTCATATCTCCTCTTCTCCCGTCCAAGCCGCACGCCTCCTCTTTTCCTCTCCTCCACTCTCTCTCCCAAAATCCTCCCACTCTCCCGATCTTCGAATCCGAGGAGAGTTCTTCGATTTTGGGTGATTCTCTGCACTTCTAGGGTTCCCCTCCTTCGATTCCTCAAGGTAAATGGGATCAAAACTCTCCTTTTATCTTGTTCTAAGAACCCTAGGTTAGGTTTAGATTAAAATTGAAAATGTAATGATTTCTGCTGAAATTTCTTCGGTCAAATGAGTTTATTTGGGGTATTACGATGTTTATACATGCATGCAATGGATTCAAACCAAGAAATACCCCAAAAGAACTAAGATTGAACATGCCCTAGAAATAACCCAGAAAAACCGGAACTACCGGGGTACCGGAAGTTCCGCATTTTGAATGCCGGAAGTTCCGCAGTTTTGCCGCCGGTACTTCCGATTTTCCTGAAACAGCAGAAACTTCATTTCTTTCAAATTCAAATCTGTTCCTTTAGAATCCTAGCTCATTCCTTGATATCTTTTCTATCTTCGAAGATGCCGAAGATGAAGCAAACTTCCCACAAGACCTATGTGGGAATTCAGGGTCAATCCTCCTCCGCGGCACTTCCCGAGAATGAGGATAGGGGCAAGGGTCCCGCCTCCGACTCCAAGGGTGAGTCCGAGGGTTCCCACGAGAGCGGATCCGAGGCCTCGCATGAGAGTGAGGAGTATGAGGATTCTGATGAGGAAATGCCGGCCGCTGCAGATCAGGAAGTAGATTTGAGTAAAATCTCAAGTGAAGATTATGCCATTTTGAGACGCCGCAGCCAGTATGTGCTCTCCCGCAATTCTCAGAACCCGAAGTTCCATACAAGGTTTCAGGAGAAAGTTTATACGGAAATGTATGGCCTTTCGCGCAAGTTTGCTCAGCATATGTGGACTGGGATCACTTGTCGCAGATCGACAAGTTTGATGGTGCATATCGGCTTTTTCAGCAGGCAGGGATTCACCACCTTGTTGCTTTTCATTCTAACTACAATGAGGAGATGATCAGGTAGTTTTATGCTACCCTTTATATCTCTCCCAATTTTGAGCACATATGTTGGATGACGGGACAGCAGGCCTGTGAGTGCACCAAGCATGAGTTCGAGTTGGCACTTGGCACTGAGTCTAGTGCCTATGAGAAAGTGTTCAGCAAGCCGGCGCTCCCCATTTCAGCCTATACTGAGTATTATGACTGTGCAGCTGGATGTGTGCCAGGGACGATAGTAGGATTGCTTCCAATTCCCAACCTCGCGAATAGGATCATAAACCACACCATTCTCCCAAAGAGTGGGAATTATGACGCCATTCGCGGCCATGCTTGGAATGTGATTGACTACATTATGCGCGGCGAAAAGTTTGATGTGGTAGATCTTATCATCTGGGAGATTGATGCTAATAAGAATGACAGAGTCAGGAGGATAAATTATGCACCATACATTATGGCTCTGATCATCAGGAAGACCGGGTACAGAGGAGCACTTTGCACCGTGCACAAGCCCTACAAGCCTCGTGCAGAGCCTCCTGTTCCAGCTCCTCCTCGTCCCCATGGACAGCCACAGGCTGCTGCTACTCCTGCTCCTGCTCCTCAGGGAGAAGGCGATGTGACACTGTCCCAGATCTACTCTGCCATCCTCAGGCTTGAGGAGCGCCAGATTGAGACTCCAGGTCAGGTTGCCACCTTGATCACATCTGTCTCTTCTCTTGGGGATCGTGTCTCGTCTCTAGAGAGTACCATGGCTCCTCCGTCCTCTCCGGCTTATTACTCTCGTCGCACTCGTCGCCGTCACTCTCCTTCTCCTCGTGCAGTTCAGGACTAGTTCTCCTTTTTGGTACTTTGATGCCAAAGGGGGAGAAATGAAGCAAGGAGAAGAAGACTGAAGTTTAAGCTTAAGCTTTAGAAATAGAAATAAACTTTTATCTCTATTTGGTTATGTAATAAAGTATGGTGGATGAACCATGTGTTGTTTAAACTCTATGGATATTAGTCTTTTAATTTCCTATGCGTTGTAATGAACTATGTTTGGATCATGTGCCCCAAATGCAATGCTATTTCCATATTTATGCATATTATTGAATATCGTGTAAATCTCATATTATGTGATATGGAGACCATGAAAATTTTGTTTTATGAATGCATAGATTTAGGGGGAGTTTTTCGTCTTCATTATTTATATTGCAAATAAACTCCCCATGATACTCATTGCCAAATTTCAAAAGAATTGTGATATATGAATTTCAAATAAACAGTATATCCAAATTATTATTCTTCTCAAAATTGCTTATGTTGTCATCAATTACCAAAAAGGGGGAGATTGAAAACATCTAGGCCCCTAAAAATATTGGTTTTGGTAATTAATGACTTTATGTGAATATGGGACTAATTTGTGTGTTAAGTGTTTGAAAGGATTAGTCTCAAAGGCAACGAAAGAGGTACATAAAAAGATTTCACAATATTCAAAGATCTCCAAGTCGACAAGGTAAATAGTTTAGGGATCTTTTATTTTTTACCGGTCTTGGAGAAAGGTTGGAAGACCGGATTATAAGTTAGATGCTGTACTATTAAGAGGGATCATAGTGAAATGCTTGATCATATGCTAATATGCCCTATGGATCAATTTAGGATCATGCATGCATTTAGAATTTGAAATTGAATCAAAATCATGCATTGTCAGAATTTTCGGAAGTACCGGCGTTCAAAGCGCGGAACTTCCGATCGGGCGGAAGTATCGGGCGCCCGAGCGGAACGTTTTTTCTAGAGAGCGCCCGGAGTAAAACTTAACCTCCCGAAAAACGGAAGTACCGCGGGTTGAACTGCGGAACTACCGCAAGCGCGGAAGTTCCGGCCTCCCGAGCGAAACTTTAATTCCAGAGAGCGCCCGGAGAAAAACTTAACCTCTCGAAAAACGGAAGTACCACGGGTTGAACTGCGGAACTACCACAAGACTGGAAGTACCGGGCATGAGGGCGGAACTTTTTTCCGAGAGAGCAACCTTTTTCAAAACTTGAACCCTCTGAGATCGGAAGTACCGGGAAAATATCGGAACTTCCAGGATTCTGGAAGTACCGCATTTTTAATGGCGGAAGTACCGCACTCATTGACCAACGGTTGCCGACTCTCGACATAGCCGTTCGACCGGCGGCGGAAATCGGAAATCGCCGTAACACTGCGGTATTTCCGATTTCCCTGATTTTTCAGGATTGTTTAATGCAACGGCTAATTGAGGTTGGTGGGGGTATAAATTCAACCCCACCAGCACAAGGACATGTTGTTGAACCCCCTTTGAACATCTTTGAGTTTAGAGCAACCTCTCACACATCTTTTTCACTCTTGTGCATTAAATTGAGGTAGTTGAGCGATTTCTAGTGCATTGCATCCTAGTTTGATCCATTTGGCACTAGAGTGTGATCAAACCGCTGTGATTCATTACTCTTAGTGCTTGCCGGCACCTAGACGGCTTGGAGGAGGCTCCGGTGATCTTCTCAAGAAGATTGTGAGAAGCCCCGGAAGATTGTGAAGGCTCGGAGCTCGCCTACCCGGAGAGGGAAAGGGCTACCGCTAGTGATCGAGGTGATTATGCTCAATTCGTGGAGCCGGTCCGATTTGTTTGGGTTTACCTCAACGTGGACTAGGAGAGACCGGCAAGTCTCCGATCACCACGGTAAAAAGTGATTGTGTCAATTGTGGTTTGCTCGCTTGTGCCTACTTTCATTCAAGCAATACTACTTCATTTGAATTATTTGATTGCTTGTTTAGTTAGAGTAGCAAACTTTGACCTAGGCTAATTGAAATTGCTCTTAGTCAATTGCTTGTGCTAGTAATCTCTTGAGCCATTCTAGTTTGATTTAGTAGATACATTGTTTACTTGTTTTAAGAAATTGTTAAAGTTAGAATTGTTAGCCTAAGTTAGAAGAAAAATTTTTAACCGCCTATTCACCCTCCCTCTAGTCGGCCTCCTCGATCTTATATCATCGCCGCTGTACATAGCCGTAACACCTCTGTAGACTACCTCTAGCCTCTCTACCACTACAAGTAGGATCTCCGAGGTCCCAGAGTTCCATTTTCGGGCTCACTTTTGGGCGCCTCCTCTGTTTCGGAAGGAACAGGAGGAAGAAGCACTGTAGCATGATAATTAGCATTAATTATGTGATTAAAGTCATCTTTTCGCGTAATGGTTTGAGTAGGGGGATGGCAGGTGGGCTCTCCTGGTCGGTGAGATAAGAGGGAGGTGAGAATGACACGTGGGACTGGATATTACAAAAGGAAAAAAGAAAGAAAAGGAGGAATGGAAGCAAAATGGTCAATTTGCTCAAGCGCAGATGAAAAAAGTCACGACAAGGGCATTTTGCAAATTTTTGGCCTTTGCGATGGCATTTCGCAGTGCCTATTCTTCGTGATGGTATTTTCTAAGTCGTTATTCTTTGCGATGGCACTAAGCAAAATTTTCTCTTATATATATCTGTGCAAATTATTGTAGTATGATTAAATTGCCTTATTTTCCATGAATAGCTCAAGCTTTTTGCATGGAAATATATATGCGCGCTATTTGAGCCAATCTAGAGGTCATGAAATAGACCAGGTTAGTCGCACAACAGGGTTACACATCACTACTACGTACGTGGGACTTTTCACCCTGCAAATGGACAGCGCAGCTGCAAATTGTCCACATTGTGTGGCAGTTCGCTCTTCTTAGGTCGACCAAATAATTTCTCGAGCATGAAAGGTAGAACATGTGCCGTAAGACCAAATAGTCTGATCAGAATCAAACGGGCTAGGCTGATAAGAATCGACAATAGGTTTTCTTGCAGGTAATAGCAAACGTGTGTAAATGACACGAACCTTCCATCCAAAGCTGCCGTCCATTCAGAGGAATGATCAATTCATCACAATTATTGTACAATGACTTGTGAACAACTAACAATAAGGTAAATTGTATTACAAGGTTTGGTTTGAAACGGTGTAAGAAAAATAGAATGTTCTTATCTAGCTTCTTTTTGAAATTTAGTTATATGCCACCTCAAATTTGTCGCCTTAATTAGATAAGTTCCGCTCCAAAATTGCTTGCCAAAACATGTTTCATCAGCCATATATGCTCATGCTCTTCACGAAGTCGATCCACTTCATTTAAATTATCTTGTTAGCTATGTACCAACAAACTGAAAGATTCAGAAAACATGTGATTACGAATTTAAGTTCAAACCAATATCATATGTATGTATACTTTTTTTCACTTGAAAATGCTGGATACTAGTCCCACTCAGTGCTTCAGTAAACAGCATTTGGATGGAAATGGCAATGGCTGGCTCACATTGGGCGGTGGTAGTTGGTGGTTGGTAGCACAACGACACCACTCAGGTTTTTTATTTTTGATGACCTGACCACTCAAGTCATGATGCTCCAGTGGCTCCTCTCCTCTGGACGAGTTCCCTGCACTACTTTTCCCTATGCCCAATTGCCCTACATTCCTCTTTCTAAATATCAAAGTGTCCTTTTCGGTAGGTTTGGACACAAACTCGATGGCTCTTGCGAAGTGCTCTCTGTTGGGGGCCCCTACCTTCTAGAAGCCAAGGTGGGCCCCACCCCAGTGACTTCCCTACCAATGATAAAATGGGTGCATGCTGTGCTTGGTTAAGAAACTGTCCCAATCCAACTAATGCATCAGATGCCAATGGATACAGTCGTCCAGAGACTGTGCATGGCCTAGTGCTGAATTGCCTAATCTTTTAGTATCGCCTGTGCTTAGGGCAAATAGGTGACAGTGATATGATGTGTCGGCCGTTGCAAAGCTTGAAAAGATGTACAACAGCCTCTTAGTGAAAACTTCATCTCGTTTCGTTCATTAAAAAAACTTTATTTCCTTCATTAATCCCAACGTAAGTATGTAGCTTCCAATATGCAAGTGATGAAGTGATACCACATATGGCACCAGCCTGTTTAACCTAAGGGTTATGCTTCACAACTCCTTTTAAAAAGCTTACGAATCTAAAAGCAAAATAGTTAATATTAGGTAGAGGTAAATATGTATAACCTAAACAATAAATCAAATTGAAGATATGCCCTACCTAATACTCAAGTCTATATCTATGTCTAATCTCTAATTTAGTTTATTTTTTATAAGTTGGTACAGATTTTTCATAGCCTAAAATTATTTATTTTGCTTTAAGATTCATAAATTTTTTAAAAAGAGATTTACTAAAGCAAACCTATTAACTTAACTAGTTACATACCTATGTGTTGCAATAGAACTCATTGAATATATAGAGAATCATGCTATAGAAGAGAGTTGCTCTAATCAGTTAGAAAATGGAGAATGGTGAGAAGTTGAGAGAATAGAGCGCTTACAAGAGAATGGACGTACAACCACCAACTTATTTTTTTATAATAGTAATGATATAATCAGAAGTGGTTCCTTTTTTGGACTCTTAACAAAAAAAAAAGGGAAGTGGCCTCCTCTGCATGCCCAACATCTGAACATCACATGCATGTGAATTTAGTTATCCCCATTAATCCTTATCTCATGCATGGATATGCAACTAACATTTTTGTATATAGATGTGCTTGTGTACATTTTTGCAACCAGGCTCATCATGCGTGGTTAGATTATATAGCGTACATGCAGTGTACATATATTGGTGGTATATATACCTTGTGTATTCTTGAGTCTTTATTAACTATCGAGGATAATTTAATTGGTGATACGACGTTCAGAAGTCAGCTCTTCACTGACGGTGTAGTACTGATTTCACCGTTTGAAATCTTTGGTGCTAGAGTGTGATCGTAATTCGTTATCGATCATGTCTTTATTGGACATTACATTAGACGTAACGTTGAGCGGTATATGTGTTAAGTCATGTTAGACGTGATAACAGCTAGTGCTTAATATCTCAAAAATAACTCTTAAGCACTTGTGCGTAATTAGTGAAAAAACATTACAAGAAAAGATGATGCTGATATTATTTGAGTGGGGTTGTTTTTTCTATAGCGAGTTGCACGAGGAGTTTATGAACGAGTCTTGTGAGGAGTTGGTAACGGATTAGGACTGTCACGTGATAAAACGGAGATCGTGGGACGGTTTAGCCGGTAGCCAGAAATCAAACCCTAGCTGTTTTCGGCCGCCGCACACCGCCTTCAATTCTTTCCCATCGCTCGCACGCGCAGTGTTTCCACGTGGCTGCTGCACTCCCACGCGAGGGCGTCGCCCGAGTGGCTGCTGCGTTGCCGCATGTTAGCGAGAGCTGTGTGTTCCCGCCCGCGCGAACCCGATCGCCACCAACTGCTGGATTCGTTGCCGACCGCGTGCACGCACGCATTGCTGCCAGCACGTTGTCGCGCGAGGCAAGGCCGCATGCCCGGCCGCATGCAGTGCTCGCTAGCAATCGCCACACGGGCAGGTCGTGCGCGTGTGGGTTCGGCCTTCTCGGACCGAGCCTGCACGCGCCAAGGGGGGAGAGGAGGAGAACAGCGACAGAAAAATCTAAGAGGAAGGAAGAAGGGAAAAAGTGACAAGGAATTGGTGATCTGGGCTTTAATTCGCCTTGTGGTTAACAACCTTGTAATCCCTTGTCGAGACTAGGATTCAGATTAGAGAAGCGAGATTGCGCATATTCGTCAGAGAAATCGAATAGTAGATCGGATTAATCTGTTGTATTGTTATACTGAGATTATGAGTACTGTTTAGATGTAATTTGGGAATACCATTTACTATAAAGTTGTAGATGATTTCGATAGCTTTCTATAGAATTTTTATTCATGTCAATCATATGAGTAGGTTTTGAGATATGAATTTTATAATCCCGTCGTCAGGTAAATTTACTTGTTTTGGCAGTACGTATTAATCTATAAATTAAAAATAGTATATAGAATACTTTGTGGGTTTTGTCTACATGAAAAATATAAGTAATTTCTTAAGGATTCAAGAAAGTCTAAGAACATAATTTTTAGATGAGTAAAACAGAAGTTATGAATTTTGGGGACTACTGTCCAGAGCCAAATTGCTGTGGGACGCAGTCGTAGGAAATTATTAATTTGAGTAAGTTAACAACAGATATGATTTTTGTCCATAACTAGAAAGTAATAGGGAATTTTGTGTAGTTTTTGAAAATGTCATGGTTCATGATATTTGCTTGATTATAATATTAGATATAAAATTATTAATTATGCTATCCAAAAGATAATAGATCGGTCTTCTAGAATAAAAATGGGGATTAAATGATTTAGTGTGAACATGTAGCTAACTAAGAAATTGTGGGAAATTTTGTAGGTTCCAGAATGATAAACTTTGCTATGATAGGATTTCTGAGTTGGAAGTTATGACATTTTTAGTACTGGGATAGCAAGGGGGACATTTGGTAAAGGAGGAAAAGATGGATTGGGAAGCGTGTAGAAGTGTTGTTGATTAAGTATTGTTTTGTATTGCTATGGCGTGAACTCACCCTTACTTATGTGTTGTTTTTAGGTGATCATTGAAGCGGGTATGCATTGGGTGAAAGTAGAATATGAAACCATTGCACTTTTGTAACTCTTCACTCCACCTAGTTATTCATTATTTTTTGTCATGAATAATTTAATATCTTCCTTTATAATAATTGGGTAATTTATGGTTTTTCCTAATTCCTTATAGATCGTAATATTGCTATTTGATGCATTCCTTAGTTTAGTCTTCTTTTTTATTCCTGTTAGAATAATCTTGTTTCTAGTCATAGAAGTTGTACTCGTCATTGTCGAGTCCGTGTATGAGTACGATTCTATCATAGTCTGAGTTCAAGTCAGTTGTCATGGTCGTAGTCGAGTATGACTTTGTATCCGAGTGGGTGTCGATTTTGCTTCGTAGTCGTATAGCCAGATATAAAAGCAGAGCAATGTAATCGAGAGAGGTGCACCAAGTTGAGGTGATGTAGTCAAGAGGAGTTGTCGAGCAGAGGGTGACTGGCCTGGTCATAGATGGTCAGCACGACCGCAAAAGAGAGAGGCGACCGGTGTGGTCAGAGGTGATCGATGTGATCGCAGTGGAGGCAATCGGCGTGGTCACAGGCGGTCGATAAGATCGTAGAGAAGAAGACGACCGGGGTGGTCGCAGGCGGTCGAGGAGATCACAAAGCAGAGGGTGACCGGTGTGGTCACAGGTGGTTGGCGTGACCGCAGAGGAGAGGGGCGGGCGGCGTGGTTGCAGGCGGTCGGCGTGACCGCAAAGCAGAGGGCGATCGGCGTGGTCGTAGGCGGTCAACATGATTGCAGAGGCGAGAAGTGACCGGTGTGGTCGGAGGCAATCGGTGTGATCATAGCGATCAGTGTAATCGAGAGAAAGAAATAACGAAAAAGGAGTGGTTTGGCTCCAAGGAAAAGTATCGAGTTCATTGTGTGTTCTCTGTGTGATCGCATAGGTTCGCAGACGTGGTCTTAACCGAGTTGTGACCACGGCGAGCAAAGGATCGCAGACGTGGTCGTAAATGGAATTATGACCATGGCAATTGAGCGGAGGTGTCCACAGGAGCAGCAGACGTGGTCATAAAGGAGTTGCGACCACGGTCACAGAGCAGAGGACGTGGTCGTAAATGGAGTTACGACTACAACGGCGAAGAGAGAGGAAGTGTCCGCAGGTGCTGAAGACGTGGTCGTAAAGAAGTTATAATCACGGTCACGCAGCAGGAAGACATGGTCGTAAGGGTTACAACAACAGCGGTCGATAGAATCACTGCATGGTCGTAAGGAGCTACGACTACGATGATCGACCGTGGTCGAAGGAAGTGCAGCGCAGTGGCGGTGAACGTGGTCGTAATTTCAGGTGAAGTTTATGACTACGTGGTCGGAGCAGCGAGGCGTGATCGGAAAGGTCACAACGTGGTTATAACAACTGTTAGCATTGTTAGTGAATCAGCAGAGCGGTCGTAACGACACAGGAGGTGATCGTAACCTCTTCAACGTGGTCGTACGGTTGCAGGAGGTGGTCGTAGCGGCTACAAGGTAGTCGTAAGATCCTGGGAGCAGTCGTAAAGGCTGTAACAATTCCTCTTGGTAATTATTTGATTTATGTTAAGTTCAATTTATGGTTTACTGTGTAGCTAAAATTTATCTTTATTATTATGTAGAATGATTATTCTTGAAGCCTAGGTGATGGTAATGCTTGTTTATTGGTTAAAACTGGTAATGATGATATATGTACCCCTATAGTCTCATAGTTGAGATACGTTAAAGTTCTCCGTATTTGTAATATCTCCTTGTATAGTGAAATTCGCCTTCGTGAATATATGGTTTTTTGTTTGAAAGGATTTTTCATGTTAAATATGTACTTCCTGTTTCTTTGATCATTTATCTTTGATGAGTATTTTATAATAAATGGTATCAGAAGCGGAAGATTCCATATATGAGTAGAAGATATCAAGCCAACGAGATAAAAGTCGCTCGGCAATCTCACCTAAGCGCCCGGTCCATGACATCAAGCCCGAAGCGCGAGCCAAATAAACGAAACCTGAGGCGAAGGCAACAGGCTCCAGAGCTTCTTTTAGTCCTAGCAACAAAAAAAAGTAAAAGCAAGGTTAATAATACAGCCTTTAGCTGGCCGTATGGACACTTACAATCCACTTGTTAGCTCATTTATATAGTAGTTTACAGCCAGCTGAAGGCTGTATGATCCACCCCTTTCTCTCACAAAGTTTCTTGATTCTTGTGCTTCAGTTGACTGTAAACTTACAACCCACCTCTCTTCTCTCTCCTCCACCTCAGCATACAGCCTACTAACAGCCTCATTATACTTGCTTTAAGGCGTCTCCAACAGCTGGCTATTTAGTTAGCTAGATCTGATGTGGCAAGGAAAAAGTAGGAGAGAGAGTAGTCACTAGCGACGAGCAAATAGCTGATCTATTTCACGTAGTCCAAGAACATGAGAGAGGAGTATGTGGATCTAACAGTATAAAATAGTCTTTGCTTTTGTCTCTCACCTCCACGTCAGCTGACTATATAGCTAGTACTAACTATCACCGGAGAAGCGAGAGGCAGCGGCTAAGCGTCGATCCTAACGCCATTAGAGAGAACAGGGTACAAAACTCGAGGCTGAAAAGGACAAAAGCAGCACTGTCTTAGCAAGCTTACGGAGTTTTTTTGTGCTGTTTTTCCAGTAAAATTTGTTACGTGCACACAAAGTGTACCAAGGAGTTTTCCAAGCCCTTGCTAAGGACATAAGGAATCAGATTAAGATATTCCCGTATCCTTAACATGGCCATTTGACTCGCTTGGATTCTGTTCAACCCCTCGAGTTCATACAAAGCGTCAACCTGTACTCTACCTCGGTGACTGTTCCAGCGTTAGATTCGCCAACACCATTGCATACGCCGTCCAATGCCATGCCTTGACGTCATACTACACCATCTTCATCGACGGTATTCCATGACAGTCGATTATCATGTTCTATCAAGAAGCTATGTCGTTAGCTCTACATATTTTTTTTGGAAGTTTTGTCAATGATCAAATCGTCCATCCTACAAAGGGGATACTACTAGCCATAACTTTGATATTCTTTGCCTCTGTTATCTATTGTCTGATTTCTCCATCTCTATCTCTTCATCTTCTCCTATAAGGCTTAAATAGCGCCGAAGAGGTGTCAGTTGTCCACACGAATAGGCATCTTGTTAGTTCCTCACATCTGGCTGAGCAAGCGATTGTTGGTAGTGAGAGAGATCTAACAAATAACTGTCAATTGGTTATTTGTCAGTGGAAAAAGATCATAACAATAACCATAAGGCAGTTGTTGTCAAAAATACAGGGTTGAATAGCCATGCGGTTACTGGGGACAGAGGTGTACATGCTTTATTTCACCGCACGAGAGGCTACTTGGAGTTAAGCCCAACTATTGAGTCATAGAATCTCCAAGTAGTGGCTGGTCAGGTAAATAAGCATTAATCCTCTGGCCACATGTACTCGGGTAGTGTTGTTTCAAGTTGCTTCATTATCGAAGTGCCTTCTGCCCTCATGGGTTTCTTAACAGAACCTTTGAGCGGGTCTTGCACCTGTTGATAGATGATTGTCGGTCCGACCTCGTTGGCTTCTGTCGTGTGTCATGTGAGGAATGCACAGAGGAAGTTAAGATTTGGCTTTGTGACTTTCTCTGCTCCTGATACATCTCAGTGCGCTGCATGGTCTACTGAAGGATATCCGATATCTGATCTGCAACTTTGGCATGCTGCGGATGATGATATTTCGTTTGTAATTTTTTCTAAGTACCGATCATCTCGCCGGCGCCATCCTATTACCATCAGACATTTTGAAACACTAGAAACACCGTCAGCTATAAAAAAATGAACTAGTGCAATAACCGTCGACCATTCACAGAGAGCTGTCGGAAAAAAAAATTTGTAACTCTCTCGGTGGACGATATGCAAAGTAGGCATGCTGTACACCTACCTTTTCCTTTTTCTTGCTAGTCGAGATCACCAGCAGCACGTCTACCTAACGCTGCAGTTGAGCAACTGAAAAAAAAAACTGTGTTACATCAACTTTAGAGCGCAGGCGCTAACCCTTCTGGAAGGTGAATTGCTCGATCAGGTTCGTAAAAGAAAACGCTCAGGCAGACAGATCTTTGTCAATAGTTGCATCACAGCGGCACCTAACAGGAAAGGAATGTAAGATTAATATGTTAACCCTCCAATTAACCACCAAGCTACTTCACAATATGTGCTTAATTAAGCATGCATGCAGATAGTACACATATATGATATACATAGGATCAACTAATGGAAGGTTCTAGTGGTCTTTGTCATTGCATCACAATCGATAGAATCATATATAGAGCCATTGTCACATTAGGTTTCATTTCTAGGCAATTAGTGAAAGGGATAGGGAATAAAACAAGCATAGTTTTTTTTTTGGTTGTTCTGCCTTGAAGCAATAGCAACGACTATTATAGTTTGTGACGTTAACATGATCGGGGCAAGAATTTACAATAGCTACCATGGAATTTTTAGCGCTTTTGATATATTTTGAATTCGTATTTGTAAAAATAGCCATAGTCACATGAAAATGGCAGCGGCGTGGAGCTAACACGTGGGCATGCTGCCTGGCCACCGTGCGGCTCCCTGCCTGTCGCCCTGCCACTAGACGGCAGGTAATTAAGTCGGTTAATTAGCTAGTTTAATTATCTGCCTTAATTAATCGATGGCTGAAGTGGTCGAATAGTCGTGGTCGGACGTGATGGCTGAAGTGGTCAAATAGCCGTGGTCGGACAACTGAAGTGGTCGAATGGTTGTGGTCGGGCGGCTGAAGTGGTCAAATGGCCGAGGTAGTCGAATGGCTGTGGTCGGACGACTGAAGTAGTTGAGTAGATAAGGTGGTTGAATCTATAATAGTCAGAGATACAGTAGCTGGTTAATAGGCTTTATGTGGTCGAAAACTACAAAGTGCAAAGAGTGGTCGATACTCGAGAGTAATTGGGAGCAGTCGGAGTGGCTATGGTCATGAACGACCGTGGTCGAATACGGCATGGTCGAGATAATGTGCTCGGTGGTTGAAAGTTGGGAAAGCGGTTGCAACTGTAACTACTAATTATGGTAGGTAATTAAGCCAGCTAATTAGCTAGCTTAATTACCTGCCGTCTGGTGGTAGGGACCGGCACGGCCACGGGGCTCCGCTGCCCACGTGTCAGCTCCACGCTGTTGCCACCTGGTGACTAGGCGGCAGAAGTGCTATTTTTACTATTTTCACATGACTATAACTATTTTTGTAAATACAGATTTAAAACATGCTAAAAGTGCTTAAAAACTCAGCTGCCAAGTACTTCTACGTATCTAACATAAATTTGTGTTGGTAAAGCATTAATCGAACTAGGCTCAAGTAATGCATGTCTCGAGCTAGCTAGCTACGTACATATGCAGAGGTAAGTTTCTAGTAACAACCACATCTTTGTTAGGCAAGTTCTCTAAAGAGGCATGTTGCCTTGTTAGAGTATGTCTAATGCAGACGCTTAGAAAGATGCTTAGTAATAAAAAATTGATTTTTCTTGCTACATAGGATAGATAAGGTGCTTATTTTGAAGTATCGATGCTTAAATAAGCACCGGTGCTTATGTGTATAACTATATCTATTAATAGATAATATAACATCTAAGCACCTATGGAAGAGATGTTTGTATTGGAGGAAATAACTTTTGCATGGATGCTTGATGATGTGGCTATATTCTCTCTCTTTAAGCACTCATATATAAGCATCTTACATTGTACATGCTCTTAGGTGATATATTGCTGGCATGTTTGGATTTATGGTATTTTTAGGGTTTTGAGAAAATACTATGGTATTCTTGGAGTTTTGATAACGTGTCATGCTTTGATTAAAAATTCGCTAGAAATTGATGATAAAAAAATAAAATTGTACGATGGGTGGTGCAGGGGTGGTATTTGGACAGTAACACGCTTGACTTGTAGGGGTGTCGATAAATACAAAAATGACTTCTTTGATTTTTGGCCCAGCATGGAACACCATCACTACAGGATGGCAAGAATTCGGAGGCAGCCTTCAGCGGCTGATGAGAGTGGGGATGGCAAGAATTCGGAGGCAACATTCTGCGGCTGATGAGAGTGGCTTGCCTGATGGTGATTATTTTGGCTTCAGTTTTTAGTTTTCGATTTATTTTTTATTATTCATAAATTTTATCTTTTTCTGAATTTTTAGCTTTTTGTTGAGTTTTTTTGCCGGTTCTTTTTTCCCGTATTTGTTTGTATTATACGTAATGGCTAACATATTTTTTAATTTTTTTTAAATTTAATTATGCTAAATAAGCTTCTATCATTACAATATTTTTTTAGTCAGCTACAGTGCTTTTCAGCCATAAGCCACCAAAAAAAGCCCAAATGAATTCTAGAGGCAAAGGCGTTAGCCTCCGATACCATTTTGAGGCAATTAAAATGCTTGCCTTCGTATCGGACAAGAATCTGACGTAGGAGCTTTGCCTCAAAAGAGCATTCTGATACTTCATAGCACGTACTGTAGTGTGTGTACGAAACAAATAATCGAACGAGGAACTTCTTTGAGACGAATATTCTAATGAGAATTCAAACTACAGAAATACCTTTTTTAGTGAAACTACACAATTGTCTTAGATATGCGAATTAGACTTGTGGAGAGTAAAATTTAATATTTTCCTCTTTTATTTGCAGAAAACACTTCATCTCGGTGGTCACGTGTAGAAGACTGTACGGGACTGGTGGTGATCGGTTCGGCTGAAAACCTCATGGCTTATGGCTGAAAACACTGTAGCTGGCTGAAAAAAGCACTGTAGCTAACAGAGGCTTATTTAGCATAATTAAATTTAAAAAAATATAAAAATATAAAAAATATGTTAGCCCATTACGTATAATACAAACAAATACGGGAAAAAAAGAACCGGCAAAAAAGCTCAACAAAAAGCTGAAAGTTCAGAAAAAGACGAAACTTATGAATAGTGAAAAATAAGCCAGAAGCCGAAACCGAGTTGATCAGGGAGATTGTGCTGAATAGTTGAATGCGCCCATTCCCCTTTATATTAATTAGTTACCTATCTTAGGGCACAGTGGTGAACTCAGGATTTTTAGAATGGGTGTTCGGATTTCGGAGCTAAGTTGTTCGTATACATCGATATCGCAGCGTACCGTCCCCCCAAAACACTGATACAATGATACGTGTATGTAGATATAATAAAAATACATAAATTATAGAAATTAATGATTTCTTATGAGGAAATAGACGACATAAAGTGAGCATAATTATATGAATTAAACAACAAATTATAGAGATAAATGAAAGTTGTATATCTTGTTGATCTTGCCTTTTATCTGCTATTTCCCTATCAGCAAGAACTGTCCATCTAAGAGAAAATTGTATATTCCTTTCATAGAGCAAAACAGACCAAGAAAGAAAATAAGTGGAGTGGGGTGGAGCACACCTAGATCTGAAGAGAGGACAATGACAATAAGTTGGAGGTGCTATTCACTTCCCAATGCCATGCTCCCTCTCGGCTACCGCGCTGCTCCTTTCCTGTTGCCCACTCCCTACCTCTGTGTTCGTTGTGCCACTGCCCGCTTGCCCACGACACCTCTTTGCTCGCCCGCGCTGCCACAAGCTCACCTTGCACCATGCGTCGTCTCACGCATGATTGTCATCACATCATAGCACCATGTCTGCGTCCGCTGGTCATCACTCGCCTCTAGCCTGCACCTCCGCCCGCTCGCCACTCAAAGGCCAAAGCTGCCTCCCACACAGATAGCCACAAGATGTGAAATGGAGCAAATATTAAGATTTTGTTTATATCTTTACCTCTTTGGGTATGAGGAGGGCTGAGGTGGAAAGAAAAATGGGTCTAATATATTACATGGATTGTGCGCGAGATACGGGAAGTGTGGGCTGAATTTATTTGCAGACATAAAAATATAATTTTAACATAATTAATAGTATATACATCTAATATACCTAATATTTTATAAAAATTATTGGGTGTTCAGACCTATTGCAGATCCGCCCATGTTAGGGCAGAAGGAATTGGCAAGCTCTAGTTTGCAATGGACAGCACAGATTCGTTCGCCCCGCCTCTACATCCACAAAACCTTAGTAATCCTTATAAGCCGACGTCTCAACACATTCATGTGTCCTGTGGGGTAAAATTTAGTCCTACCGTTTTCAGTGAAATCTTGGAATTGTGGTTCTCAGAATTTTTTTACGAATAATCCATTTTTTATTCAAAATTACAGAAATATACCCGCAACAAAATTTTTTACAAAAATAGGCTCCAGTCGCCCCATGGAGGGCGACTTGAACCTTTCGCCCAACCGGGTAGCGACATGAAAGGAATATGGCAACCGTTGGGCGAATTATTATTATCGCCGGCGTTAGCGGCCAATTGCGATCGTTATGCGGTTGGCGGCCTGTCATCGCCCAACGGAAGGGCGACAAGAGCGGGGAAGCGTTAAGACAGAGAAGAAAGGAGAGAAAAAGAGAAAAGAAGAGGAGAGGAAGCAGGAGAAGAAAAGAAGGGGGAGAAGAGGAGAGGAAGGAGGGGAAGAAAAGGAGGGGGAGAAGAAGAGAGGGAGAAGAGGAGAGGGAGAGGAGGACAGGATAGGAGGAGGAGTGGAAGCTATTCCATCTATTTGGATTCAGGTATTTTTTTGATTATATTGTATTTGCACTATTATTTATATGAAATGTTGGTGTTAGTAAAAATTTGTGATGTAGAAACTTTAGTAAATTTTTAGTATGGAAATGTAGTATATACATTTCGGAGGAAACATTTTGTAGTATATAAATTTTAGCACAATTTGTAGTATAGAAAGTTTAGTATTGTGCGATGTTATTTGTCATGTTGCAAAATTGAAACATATATACAGGCTGACATCATCAATGGTAGAAACCACTACATTGAGAGTGTATTATGGTGCTGGAACTATTCGTGAAGGTCCAAATGGTGTTGATTTGAGCGGTTTTCCGCAAGTAACTCTCGTACTTCCGGATAGCGAGAATGCTCAAATCGCAGATGTGCTGCATTGGTTGACCCGGTGTTTTTCATTTGACCCCGAGGTGTGTAGCGTCGTCGTGCAAGGCCTTTGGAGCCGGTTTCCCACGAACATCAGATGGGAGTTGAAGACATTAGTACGCTCTACTTCGTAGAAGGGTTTTGTGCAAGGGTGACGGTGCCGTGGATACAAGTGTGTCCTGCTTATGCAACCGTGCTCACTGCAAGCTGCTGCGCAAGCTCGTGCGTCCGCCCTTGCTCTGAGAGGTGTTAGCAGCTCGGGCGGGCCGTATGTTGGTGAAGATGATGAAGTTGCTCGTGATGAAATTGGTCGTGATGAAGCCGATGCAATACATGGAGGAGAGTTACAGCCGTCAAGCCGTAGAGAGGGAACTGGACAAGCCGATGAAGGAGAGCATAATAAGTACATCGTGCAGCAGATGAACTCTAATGACCAGAGAGCATGGGATGAAGAGGCAGCTGTAGAGGATGACGACGAGGACAGTTCTGATGAGGATGAAGTTCCTATCCCGCAGGAATGGAATCGGTTTAATGCGGAGAGTGTTTCCACACATGATGAGCATGAATCACCATGGGAGTATCATGAGACAGAGGTTCGGTTGCATGCTATATTTGTTGACAAGGAAGCGCTGCAGATGCCATCAAGCTGTGGGCCCTTTCAATGCAGCGGACATTTCGCGTCATCAAATCAAGCCAAGAGCAGTACACTGTGAAGTGTGAGCAGGCTGGTTGTCCTTGGAGGGTGCACGCACGTAGACCCAAGTATGAGACTCACTGGATTGTGTCCAAGGTGGAGTCGCACTCCTGCATTCTAAACACTGTATTGGCGAGGCATCGTAACCTGACGTCCGAATTTATAGCCAATTTGATGTATGGGGAGATAGTGGAGAAGACAGACATGGAGGCCATGCATATTGTGGTAGCTATCGAGAATAAATTCAAGTATAAGATTAGCTACGCAAAGGCGTGGCGTGCCAAGCAAAAGGCGTTGGAAAAATGTTTTGGCACTTTCGAGGCGGCGTACGACAACCTTCCTCGTATGCTTAAGGTCTTGCAGGAAAGGAACCCAAGCACGTACATCGCCCTGCATGAGAAGCTGTCCATAAGTCCACCAGGATATGCAGTGTTGCAGAGGGCATTTTTTGCATTTGGTGCTTCCATCGAAGCATTCAGGCACATGCTGCCAGTGATCTCAATTGATGGGACCTTCTTGATAGACAAATACAAGGGGCAGATCCTGACGGCCATAAGCTTTGACGGTAACAATCAAATATTGCTGCTTGCCATTGCATTTGTCGAAAGTGAGAATTATGAGAGCTGGTTGTGGTTTCTAAGATATGTCAGGGCTGGAGTTGTAGACACTCGTCCTGGTGTGTGCGTAATCCATGATCGCCATGCCGGTATTATAAAGGCTATAAGAAAACTACAAGAAGACCCCGAGGAGCCCTTTTCTTGGCCGGACATGAGGAACCGGTGGTGCAGTCATCACTTAGGGGCAAACTTTTTCAAGCAATTCCCGAAACAATCTTTAATGAAGTTATTCAAGAGGCTAGCTAGGCAGAACAGCAGAGGAAATTTGATGCTTTGTGGGGATTGTTGGATGAGCACACTAGGAAGAACGTCGAAGAGAGGAGCAAGGGGCCGGTCACTCCTGGGCGGCACAACCGCTTTGCTTGCCAGCAATCGATGAGCCTAACCCAAGTGGTCCAAGAAGGAGGAGCTCACGAAACATCAAGTGCTTCTCGCAGTGGATCGAGGGGGAACAATTGGAGAAGTGGTCGCTATTGCAAGACACAGATGGCGCAAGGTACGACATAATGACAACTAACCTTGCGGAGGTGTACAATTGGGTTCTCAGGGGCCTCCATTCTCAGCCCCTTGTCGCCATCGTGGAAGGTGTTCTTCACAGCACAATCCGCTACTTCAGGAGAGGCACGCGAGTGCCGCACTTCATGCGGCCAATCCCCGGGCCCTGTATTCGTCCAAAATGTCGGCGTACATGGAGGAGAAGTCACAAAAGGGTCAATTGCACACAGTGCAAGTCATGGGCAATAGGGAGCATCGTTTCGAAGTCATACTTCGTGATAGAGCTGGATTTGGGACGTCTCGTTCCCTTGTTACCCACAAGGTATGCCTTGGATATCATGTAAATGAACCTAGTTGTACGTGCAACAAGCTAACCCTGTTACACAAGCCATGCTCTCATGTCCTCGCTGCATGTGGGACCGTGGGCATGGATCCTTCGAACTTCATGTCACAGTACTTCTTTAAGTAGAGGGTTCAGGGTGGTTGGAAACTTCGCCACCTTGGACATTGCAGGTAGGACCTGGGTTTCAGATGTTAATTTGGTAAAGGGTGGGAAGGGTCGGCGACAGAGCCGGCGTATTAAAAATGACATGGATGAATCTCAGACTAGAACATCTGGTGCATGTTGTGGGCGATGCGGTCAGGAGGGGCACACAACTAGACGATGCAATGCATGTCCTGATCAGTAATTGTTTGAGACTGCAGCTAGATTTCATGTACCATTTGTAAGACTTGTATGTTACATCCGTTTTCTGTAATGTAATTGATGTTGTGCTGGTAGCTTAGTAGTGCTTAGTATTGCGACTTTTTTGTGGCTCGTGGTAAGTACTGCATGAAGATAACAACCAATCCATGACTTGCTTAACAACATTGCACATTATTTCGATCAACACTCGTACATACTACGGTACAACCATACACCTCGTTGCCTATATGCCAAAAGAGCCTCGTGGCACCCACATGGAGAATTGCTGGGGGGATGCCTCGGACGGGGTTGGCCATCGTTGTAGTGGCACGCACATATGCAACTAGGGTTTACACAGCAATATGTCGGATCGTACGAGCTTCCTATGTTGACAACCTCCTCGTTGCCCCTCTCGCGTTGCATCTGTTGGTGGAGGTCGTCGTTCTCCTCATTGAGAGTGTCGAGTCGCTCCTCCAGCTCAAAGATTCGATCCCATAATGTATCCACGTAGTTGACAACATACTCTTCGTGAGGAGGGTCGATCCAGCGGGTGAAGTCGCATTTTGCCGTCTGCGGAAAAAGGTTGTAAACAAAGAGGCTCTACAAGTAGTAATGAAAAATGTACTATTAGAAATTTGTACCCCGGAGTGTGGGCATCGGAAGAAACGTCGCCATTGAAATGGCCTTCGATGACCTGGACGACCGTGTACTCATTGTGTCTGCATTTTGGCCACACTGGTTGAGCACGCCTCCTGGGTATCAAGCGGCAGTTAGGACCGAAGTCCTCCCTCCTTCGCAAGGGAAGGTCTTCTTTCGGTGACCCCGCTCCAACTGGCCCCTCGGCTTCCGACATGGTTCTACGTTCCACATTCGATTTACAGGGTTCTCTACTACTACCTTCATGGGGCCGGACCCCCTGCTCTTTATATAGCGCGAGAGAACAGAAGAGGTCTGCTTTGCTCACTGACATGACGAAAGAGACCAGTTTTGCTAAGTGAGATGACAAAAGAGTGCAGCTTTGCGCACTGACATGACAAAACGGGGCAGCTTTGCTCAGAGATATGACAGAAGAGGTCTGCTTTGCGCAGTGACATAATAAAAGAGGCCAACTTTGCTCAGTGAGATGACAAAAGAATGCAGCTTTGCGCAGTGACATGACAAAACGGGGCAGCTTTGCTCAGAGATATGACAGAAGAGGTCTGCTTTGCGCGGTGACATGATAAAAGCCAGCTTTGCTCAGTGAGATGACAAAAGAATGCAGCTTTGCGCAGTGACATGACAACACAGGCCAGCTTTACTTAGTGAGATGACAAAAGAATGCAGCTTTGCGCAGTGACATGACAACACATGCCAGCTTTACTCAGTGAGATGACAAAAGAATGCAGCTTTGTGCAGTGACATGACAAAACGGGGTAGCTTTGCTCAGAGATATGACAGAAGAGGTCTACTTTGCACAGTGACATGATAAAAGAGGACAGCTTTGCTCAGTGAGATGACAAAAGAATGCAGCTTTGCGTAGTGACATGACAACACAGTCTAGCTTTGCTCAGTGAGATGACAAAAGAATGCAGCTTTATGCAGTGACATGACAAAACGGGGTAGCTTTGCTCCGAGATATGACAGAAGAGGTCTGATTTGCGCAGTGACATGATAAAAGAGGACAGCTTTACTCAATGAGATGACAAAAGAATGCAGCTTTGCGTAGTGACATGACAACACATGCCAGCTTTACTCAGTGAGATGACAAAAGAATGCAGCTTTGCGCAGTGACATGACAAAACGGGGCAGCTTTGCTCAAAGAGATGGCAGCACGCCCAGCTTTACTCAGTGCTACGACCACGCAGACCAACTTTACACGTAATAGTAGAGAGAAAACGGACCCTATAAATTGGTGTGCATTCCATTTCTCAGGGTGCACTTCCAAACCCCACACTACACCACACTTCCCTCACCCCCCGGGATGGACAAACAGAAGAAGCAATGGGACAAGATGGTGAAGGAATGGGAGGAGACCCGTGACATAGCACGGTCAGCTGCCGCCCGTGATGAGAAAATAAGGGCTATACAGGTCCGGGTAGAACAAGCCCAGCGTGCTAAAGGGTCAGCTCCCCGCAATGAGCGGCCGCGTAGCAACAACCCCATCCCAGACGTCTCCACCGAGCTTTCGCCGCAACTCCCACCTGAGGGGGAGACACCTCCCTTTGTTGGTACGGGGACACGTGCAAGTTCTTCAAGTCTAAGCACCGCATCAACCTAGATATGCATTACTGGGGTTGCGCAAACTACTCCAGTGACTACCCCAACCGACATTTTGACACCGCAACCTATCGGCAGCCGGTAATGACGAAATGCACCATTTCCCCTACCTTTTCTCCTTCACAGCACGCACTAACAATCTCTCCCCTGTATTTACAGTCTCCGGAGCCCCTGTGTGGCTACCGCAAATGGATCGATCTTGAGATCCACCCTGCGGACCAATGGACCCTCGACTTCGAGGAGTGGAATGTCACACGGGAGAAGGAGTTGCTGGAGGCGGAGCGCCGCAAGAACGAGCACACCCTGCGTATACAACGCGAGACGCAAGCTCATCTCGAAGCGTGCACGCGTAGGGAGTGGGACGCTCGCGAGAGGGAGCGCGAGAGAAAGAGGAAATTGCAGCTAAGGCAAAAGAGGCCGCGGAGGAGTTCAACGCCGAGCGCGCAAGGAAGGGAAAGTGGACTCGGTCCACACAGTAGGTCGTACGAGTAGTTGGGTGGGTTAGTCGCATATCATGCTATATGTTATGCATTTAATAAAAATGTACGCGGCATGTTACTCCCAACCGTATTATGAAGTTTATTCCTATTCAGATAAGCTTATTATCTCATGCTTTCGCATTCAATGATTCACATCGCAACTCATTTAACAATACTAGCATACCAGTTCTCTCCATACACGAATTCTCAGTAACATCAAAATATCACTTACCACTGTATGTATCGATCGTTCCACAGTTACTAGTTCCAAACTAAAATTTACCAAAATTTTTTATGCATCTACAACGTACAATGAACATAAACTTTTATTACAACTGCACCAGATGTTTTTCCAGTTTACAAGTACAAAATTGACAAAACTTATAAACAACACGGGGGGCTGCGTGCAGTCGCCCCTCCGTTGGCCGATTGCTTCAAAGTCGCCTCGCAATTAAGTGACTACTTCCAGTCGCCCTACGGTATGGCGATAGAAACGCTGTCGCCGTACAGTAGAGCGACAGAAATGTTGTCGCCTGACGGTTGGGCGAAAGGCTCAAGTCGCCCTCTATGGGGCGACTGGAGCCTATTTTTGTAAAATTTTTTGTTATAGGTATATTTCTGTAATTTCGAATAAAAAATAGATTATTCGTAAAAAAATTTCGTGGTTCTCACATACACAGTTTTACTGTAGACAACAATTCTTTTAGCCAACCGTAGGATGGTCTAACGAGATGGCACCTTGTCTCTCATGCTAATGATTAGAGTTCGATTCCACTAAGTTGGATGAGCTATTTATGTAAATTGTCCACTGGTAATTTCCGGGATTTGGATTTTTGACCTCTGAGTTACGAGCCTTTAAGATGTTTGCTATAGCCAGCTGATCCCACCATCTCAAAAAAAAAAAAAATCTTGAATAATTTATTTTGTTCTGTGCACATCCCCACAAGAAGATTAGCTCACATGCTCATATCAAGTCTTCTTCGTATGTGACATGCTTTTTAAGTGTTTTACACTAAAGCACCACATCCCCAAGTGGCGAAAGATTAAATAGCACAGAAACAAGCACATTGCATTGCATCGCATTGCCAAGCTATTTCAGCTGGAGTTGTACTCTTATGTTAGAACTCAGTAAGACCATAAATGTTGAAAGTTATATATAATCATTTTTTTTCATGTTACATGACATTGTTCACTCGGTTACTACTTCGGATCACCGGCGTTGTGCCGCATGAATATTCACAGATTGCTAATTCGGGTAAAAATAAAAATAAGAACCTTAATGCACCTGCTACTTAGACTAATTCCTCAACTAACATACACATGGATGAGGCAATTCAACAGAAGAAATAAGTAGGCAAAAAAATAAAGTTTCGAAATTAGCCCATACGGCATGAAATTTCAAATTTAGCCCTCTTGCCGAGTGCGGAAGAACTAATGGCCGACATGTGGCTCCTACCTCGGACCCAACAACGGCATGTTCGCCCCACCACAGCACCGCCTACGAGCGCGGCATGGGCTGCCCAGCAGCTGGCAAGACCCACGAAGGTGCCGCGCCACCCAACCGCGGTAGGGTGCAGGGAAGATGCCGCGCCGCTCTAGCACAACAGTAGTGGCCACGCGCGACACGTGCACACACGTCGGTGGGGCACTAGGAGCCCCGCCTAGCGCATGTCCCATGTACGCGCGTGCCAGCATCCGCTGGCCCTCCACCCCACTGGTTGTGTGCAATAAAATGGTCCCAGGCAAATCCATTTCATCCAGAGCCATGAGAGACTGAGAGAGGGAGAGTAGGGAGGAAGGAAGGAAGGCCGTGCAAATCTAGAATTTTGAGTGGTTTTGATTTCGAATTTGAAGTTTACACAATTACAAAAGTTGTAGATCGGCTTATGAGCATGAAGAAAGGTAATTTTCATCCACATGCACCTATAGTTTTAGCAATATAAATAGCATGCAATTAGTGGTACCTCCTTAGTTTACAAAAGTAGTAGCTAGCCTTGTGTAGTTGGTGTGTGCCTGTAGTTTAGTTAGAACACATAGTGTTGTTAGTGTCGTTAATTACTTATTAGTCATGGTAATTACATGCATGATATTGCTTATATATAGCTAAATGAGTTTGCATGCAAACAAAATTGTAACAATTGGTGTGTTAGAAATTAATTATTAGCAATGTGTATGTTGTTAATTTGTATTGTTTCCTAAAATTCAGAAATTTCAAAAATGTGAAACATTATTAGCTAGAAGTGCATTAGAAAATAATGATTATGCAATGTGTAGGGTATTAAATTTTACATGTCCCCTAAAATTCAGAAATTTCGAAAACAACAAACATTTACTAGCTAGAAGTACACAAATTATTTGACAAAAAAATAAAAATAATTTTCATATGTGGTACTTTGAATTGCACAAAATATGGTATGGTAGTTTATGGTAAAATAATTTGTTTGCTCAAAATAAAGTGCTTGCATTTCACGAAATCATCAACCAAACAGAAAGGATGTCTTCAATATGTACAAAGTGAGAAAGATACATAATGAAATGTTGAATTTGAACTTAATAATGTGTAAGGATGATCTAGTGATAATAAGATAAATTCGCTTGACGTACGATAGCAGTTATTACATGGTACAATCATTGCATATCGTGTACTAAGTGGGTTTCATATGCACCTGTATTAGGTACGTCATGTGCAACATTCAAGATTTCTTCAGGTTCTATGGGAATGTCTCGTACGCAACAGGCCATATGGGGCTGACCCATCAAAATGTGACCGGACCATGGTCTGGGTGCCGAGTCTGAAGGACATGAGCCTGCCCGAGCTAAGGAGGTGCATGCGTTCTGCGTTTGATCGAGACACTACAAGGAAGAAGGTATGCATTGAGGCATTGTATGCCTTAGTGGTGGGTGGTGCAAGGGAGACCTTTTGGCAACTTTTGAAGGTGACAAGTGATGCTTCATAGGGCAATTACATGGAGGTTGTGTGCAATCCTGATGTTGCAATATATGCGAGGTCGATGGTGTATGTTCAATTTGTGGAGAGGATGAAATCATCCGGCATCTGTGGTTCCAGTGGAGCTACTGGTGATAAAGTGTCTGGGTTGGTCTTCGTTGGTGATGTAGACGCTAGTGTTGGTGGAGATGCGAGTGAGGGAGTGGGGGATGGAAACCTGAGGAGGCGTGCTGAGAACTTTGAGCTGAATGAAGGCATAGAGAGATGGTGGGTAACCTATATTGATTACCATGAGTACCTTACAGACTAGGTGGAAGAAGTGGAAAGCGAGGAGGATGAGGATGTCGAAACAGCTAGTTCTGAAGATGAGGAAGATGGAGAAGTTGCTATGGGAGGTGTAGCGATAGTGTTGTGACCACCAACGTTGCGTATGTCTCATCTAGATTGGACAACATAGCAACGACATCCCTAGTTCTACCACAGGCAGAGGGGGCACAGTGGGAGTTCAATGAAGACACTCTACTCCTAGGGCAGTGCTTCGGTAACAAGAGTGCTACCCAGCAGGCCATTGCCAGATATGTTGTTATCATTAGTTGGATGTATCGGGTGCTATGTACAACCCTCACACCTATATCATTAAATGTGTGGATGAATGTAGTCCTGGCAAGGTTTGTGCGTAGCGGTTCAAGGGCGCGGCCATGGACTCCTGGATAACAGTACTGAAGGATCACACATGCAAGCTTGCTGAGCCACTTCATAGGCACTACAATGTGACCAGGACTCCTAGCCCAGTGGCATGCCTCTCCACGCGTGCCCCCCTGATACAATGTTCAAATCCCACCTCCTACATGCATTTTTTTCGGGATTTTATGATGGGTGCCACTCTGACATGTGGGTCCCACACAAAGTTCTAACAATTGAAAAAAGAAATAAGGGTCAGTGGGGAGTCGAACACACGACCACTCACTTGTGAGAATAGCCACATACAACCAAACCAAAGCACAACTTGTGTAAGGTATTCACTTTACTTCCTTTTATACTTCATTGTAAGGTTCAAAATTCAAATTTCATTTGAACCGTTTGACCAAACTTTTCAACGAAATTTTGAAATTTTGGTCATTTTGTCTCTTTCGTTACCCTCTGAAATAAATTGCAAAACGAAATAATTTCCCTGAATGTGATGTTCTCATATGTTGTGAACCTGATAAGCCACCTTGTCACCGCATATATTTCTATTTTGCCAAAGTTTTTACTAGTAGATGTTGTCAATATGGTGGGGTTCCCGATTAGCTACAACAAGGTGTAGTGGGCGAAACAGAAGGTCATAGAGTGTATGTTACACATATACGAAGATGCTTACAACTTAGTCCTAAGAATACTCCATCAAATTGTAGAATCAAATCTAGGCACATACATTAACAAGTTGGAGCGAGTGCATCCTATGAAGGGGCCAAATTATTTTGTTCTTGACCGAGACTTCTAGGCCTTCCATCAGCTGATAGAAGGGTTCAAGTACTGTTGTTCCCTGGTGATGATGGATGGCACTTTCCTATCTGGCAAGTACAAGGGTTGCATCCTCATCATGGTTGCAATCGATGCGAATGACCAGTTACTCCCTGTGGCCTTTGCAACTGTTGAGAATGAGAACACAGATAGCTGGCCATGGTTTCTGGCAAATGTGAAGCAAGCAGTGGTTCAAGACTAGCTAGATGTGTGCGTCATCTTGGACCATAATATTGGGTTGCTGTCTGCATTGAGCACGATGCAGAATGGGACATAGCCCCCATTCCAGTGGAATGATGTGAGAAACTATTGGTGCATAAGGCATCTCGCGACAATCTTCCACACAAGGTTTCAAAGCAAGGAGATGATGAAGATGTTCAAAAAGCTCTGCATGTAGAATCAAAGATGGAAGTTTGAGGCCATGTGGAGACAACTCGATGGGGAGACTAGCAAGCATGTCAGGCATTCCGACGACATCGAACTAGGGGCAATAGTGGGAGTTCACAAGAGGTGGGGAGTTCATGCAATGGGTTAACTCGCACGCACCCGATTTAGAGAAATGGTCTTTGCTCCATGACACTGGTGGTGCAAGGTATGAAATCATGATGACCAACATTTCCAAGGTGTAAAATGGTGTCCTAAAGGGTGTTCGATCCCTACCCATCACTGCAATCATTGGGGATAGTGGTAACTATACTATTAAGTACTTTATTAATAGAGCCATGATGGCAAAGAAGCATCTGGAGGAAGGAAAATAATTCTCTGAAATAATACACGCGTACATGGATAAGAAGATCAAGAAGGCTTGTTCGCATGTTGGTAGGACAATGGATGGTATAAAGAAGAAGTTCGAGATCCATCTCAGGGAGAAGTATATCATGGGTCATACTAGAGGGGATCACAAACAAGACTGCATGATTCGTGATGAAGTATCTTGCACCTACAACAAGCTGCAGCTTCTTCACAAACCATACCAAGTTCATACGCATTACACTCTGAATACTACAACATCCACCACCTGTATGGTACTTGGAGTGCTGAGTTCAATTCATACGGGGTAGATATGCACTACAGAAACCTCTGGTCAAGGCAGATGAGGTGGGTGTCGAATGATGCACTCAAGTAGGCCAGTCATGGAAGATGACAGTCCTGCCACATCCGTAATGACATGGATGATAGCCAGCATGGGTAATGGGTTAGGGGCTCGAGATGTAGACTCTACAAGACGGTTGGGCACTCCATCAGCAATTGCTCAAACATGCCTAATTCAAACAACACACCATAGTGATCAGCATATAACTCCCCTGTCGTGATGTCGTTTGATTGTTTCGATGAGTTTAGATGCACTCTCATTATATGTTCTCATCTTGTATGTGTTGTAATGTGTCAGATAATGTTACGTTCATTGTAGTCCTTTAATTTTGCTTGTATTTTTTGTTGTAATGTATTGCACAATGCTCCGTACATTTCGAACTCTGTATTCTTTATCATATGGTGCTATTCATACCTTTAATTTGTTATGTTTTACTAGATTGCACAATGCTAGGTACATTGTGATCTCTTGTCATATGTTTCTCTTTTATTTTATTTGTCATAGCTCCTTTTTGAGCAGACTAACTTGTTGTTCCATTTTCCATAAGAGATGGTGTAGCCTCAAGACGATGCCACATACAAGACCCATGCTGGGATAAAGGATACCGATGCCTAGTGTGGTCATCTAGCATTAGCCCTTTGAGCTTCGTCCTGAGGTGTCTAGAGAGCACTGGCCTCTGGACCAGTGATTTGTCCCAGTACTACGGGACACCGGGCCCGTTCCCACATGTTGGACCTACCTCATGCGTTTCAGGTTGACGCAGCACTGCTGTTTGGACTCATCGACCGTTGGAGACCGGAGACTCACACCTTCCACTTCCGGTGGGGGGAGATGACCATTACTCTGTAGGAGGTCACTATGCTTATAGGTCTACTACTGTAGGGTCTTACAGTAATTCCACCTCCCAAGCAAGTAGATTAGAAGATATGTATGGTGTACAGGTTCGATCAACCAATCCCAAAGAACATATTAGGTGTGCCATATTCCTGGCTATGATAGTACATGACCTGCCCAGCGAGGTGTACTCTAACTACATCCATCTTACTGAGTCATTGGTGGACACTGAGCCCAGCGAGGTGCCACAGTACAGTTGGGGCTCTATAGTGCTTTACACTATATACCAAGACTTGTGTGATACCTCACAGCATACTACAGCTGAGGAGCCAATTCTTGCGATCTACTACACCTTATTGTAGATGTGGTCATGGGAGCACTTCCCAGTTGGGTGGCCATACTTTTGGAGTGTTGTGCACCCTTTATAGTTTAGCTCCAAGTTCTAGGGTTAGGGTGATGGTGATGACCCCGTTGATGGGCCCATAACAAATACTCGTTGGACACATGCTCAGGTAGGGTGGGCCAGGGAGAGACCAAGGCATGCGTACCCTGAGTTCCATAACTAGTTCAAGCATCTACATGAGGACAACATCATATAGTGGCCATGGACTCCGTGGTTCCTTACAAACATGGCCCCCTATGACTTGTTCTCTCAATGCTATCAGGACCACATTTACTGGTTGATGACTTGCCACCTGGTGTTCTCCCATATGATCTAGCCATACTCCCCACAGTGGGTGATGAGACAGTTTGGCCTTTACCAGCAGGTGCCACCGCCATGGGGATGACCTCTTGCAGCGTAGGCCCATGGGTACATCGTTACTTGGTTTCATCGGTTAACCTATTAGCTGCATCTCTTTCTTTGATTGTGTAGCATCCGAACTCGCAGGCAAACGAAGAAAGGGTGAAGGAGCAATGATTGGAAGTAGACATAGCTACCATGGACAGTACTATGGGCTGAGAGGGTGGCAATGGATGTTGTGCAGGAGGCACGACCGTACGCCGTTGACACGTATAATTCATACTTACGGTGATACATTCCGTGCACCAGGTGCAGGCTTACTAGGCCAACGCCACAGCGTCCGGTGGAGGTTATGCATGATACCGTCATACGAGAAGGTCCAAAACCTCACCGAGAGGCATGCCACAATGAGACAGTAAAACAATCTTCCTAGATTTTTTTTGTAAGACAACACGTCCCTAACTTATTATCAGTTTCCTTGCAGTACGACCATCTTCATCGTATCTCACATGAGGCTAATGACGCAATACGTCGTGGAAGGACTAACATCATGGAGCACCTCCTAAGTGTGATGCACACCATTTATGACAATGCAAGGGCTACAATTAGGGAATTTTTTGTACGGATAATCCATTTTTTATTCGAAATTACAGACATATACCCGCGGGAAAATTTTTTACAAAAATAGGCTCCAGTCGCCCAACCATTGGGCGACTGGAGCCTTTCGTCCAACCCAGTAGCAACAACTGGAAAATCTCCCAACCGTTGGGCGATTAATTGCAGTCGCCCCACCGTTGGGCGACTTTCATCTAGTTGCCCTCCCATTGGGCGACTGCATGAAAGTCGCCCAGACTGCACTCAGGTCCCCGAGAGAAAAAAGAGAGGAAAGAGTCCATTTTGCCAAAATTTGGAAAGTGCATCAAACCTTCGCCAAAAATAGTGAAAATTGGTGGAACTGTTGTTCATACATCCAAAAGCCTTCAAAAAAAATTTTGAGCAATTTCGGCCATAGGATCGAAAGTTATAGCATTTTCAATTGAGACCGAAACGAATTCGAGTCCGTTTCCGACACACCTTCAGTAAAACGGGCATAACTTTTGCATACGGTGTCCGTTTTCGACGTTCTTGTACTCGTTGGAAAGCTAACGACGAGCCCGATCCAAAACTAATGACCAGCTTGTGCCAGTCGCCCTCCAAGACCCTGAAAATCGGCTAACTTTGGACCTAAACCTGCGTCGCAAGTTTTTTCTTTCTGTTTTTGCCCTTTTTCTTGTTTTTCCCTTCGGAATTCGGATTTTTCTTCAACTGAAAAGTTGTAGATCTCGTTGAAAACTTTCAAATGAGTATATATAAGCCATATAGAACTTTGCCATTTTATCTTTTCAGACTAGTTGTTTATATTGCATCGGTATATAAAATGATCGGTACATACGGTTTTGTCGGCCCCTGAGTGTAGTCGCCCAACCATTGGGCGACTGCATGAAAGTCGCCCAATGGGAGGGCGACTAGATGCAGTCGCCCGAGGGTAGAGCGACAGCTATTGTGTCGTCCGCTGGTTGGGCGAAAGGCTCCAGTCGCTCAACCATTGGGCGACTGGAGCCTATTTTTGTAAAAAAAAATTTCCCGCGGGTATATTTCTGTAATTTCGAATAAAAAATGGGTTATTTGTACCAAAAATTCTACAATTAGGACCATTGCTTGTGGTCGGCACAGTGACATTGTCGTACTACAGGGCAGACACCAAGGACACCCTCCACCCTACTGCCTTCAGCACCTCTGCACCTCCCTTCGCACGTCCATCACAGTCTGGGAGTCATCGTAGCTATGGTCACTCATTCTCCATGCACCTCGAGCCAATGGTATGTCAGCTATGAGTTATTGTCCTCATTGTTTTATTATTGCACTCATTTGGAACATATGCCGCACTACAATTTGTTCTTCCAGCACTTGCGAGCGAACAGTTGTCTGAAGTAGCCATCGTCATCACAGAGGGAGATGCAAGACTAGACTTCCTCATCGGGCCAATAGAGTGTGACTCCGCACAGTGATCTTGAGTTGCCCCCTACGAGGCCAACACATTGGGCACATTCGTGCAAGGCGTTCTATCGCACCTACGTGAGCGTGACCAATGGTTCGACTAGATGTACGTAGGATACACTATGCAACATTATGGTGTTGACTGCCCTGGAGGATCATCATCCACATAGCCATGTATATCGGTACGCTGCAACGTAGTTAACAAAATTTTTTCATTGCACAGTTCGCTGAACTAACGCATCCCACCAAATTCATAGGTGTGGAGAGAGGAATTTGGACAACTAGGCCAGGGTTCATCGCCCGCACATGGGACTCCACAGGCAAATGCTTTCCAACATGACTACACATTGGAAATATTAAAACCTCTGCCCTAACCCAGCACTACCCTTCCCATAGGATTTAAACCCCTCTTTGACTAGCTGGGTCGACAATATGCTTGGGCCTCAGCTAGGGGTGGGCACTTTAAACCCGAGAACCGAACACCGAACCGAACCGAACCCGGATAGACCGAATTGTCGGTCTATTCGGGTTTCGGGGTTCGGGTTCGGTCAATATTTTGATTTAGTTCGGTCTTCGGGTTCGGGTTCGGTCTTTGACCTTCAAAACCCGAATAGACCAAATAATTCGAATTCTTTGTTTATGCATGAATATTATTTGTTTTGTTTAGCTCATTACAAAGATTTTGAGGGGTGACAAGGGTCCCCATCATACTGAACACTGGATATCATAAGAAGTTAAGAACCGTGTGCTTTCTTCAAAAGGTAGTAACGTGATTTCCTTAATGCAATATGATTTTTCTTCAAAAGCTCAGAGTTATTTCGGTCAATTCGGTGGACCGAATAGACCGAACAAAAAATTCGGTCTATTTGGGTTCGGTTCTTGTTTTTTTTTCGAGAAATTTGGTCCTCATTTTTTAGAACCCGAATTTTCCAGAGACCGAATAGACCGAACCGAATAGACCGAAAAGACCGAATGCCCAGCCCTAGCCTCAGCAGGACACCTACAGCGACTTCTCCACAGCCCCGCCTACCACCAAGCGCTCGTACTACAACTTTTGAGATGTACGCCTCTCCCTGATAGTCTCACCTTCCTTGAGGATCAGCTACATCGTCGGACCAAGCGGCGGACGGATGTACCATGAGTTTATGTATGTTCTCTTCGGTACCGTTGCCTTGTTATATGTACTCCTCTATATGATGTATATCTGTACAATGCATATCCACGCTTTTAGCTTAATAAATGGATACAAGTTGTTATTACTGCTTCAAAGTCTTTGGATCAAATTAATTCGTACAGATCACTCGTTGTCATTACCCAACAAGGGAGCTTTGCATAGCGATGTGACTGCAAATTTGCACCAACCAAATTACACTTTAGCCGCGTACGCTGAGCTAGCTTAACATACAAGTTGTACCCCTCCCGCCTTGGGTTCTCTGGCATCAAGACTACAACACTAGCTCGCTCAGATAGAGCAGCAATGAGATGAGATCCGCTGACTCGCAAGGGTTGCTATAGCCCGGGATGAACAAAGGGAGCATGCTAGGAGGGCACATCCCCACAATGACGCCCCAATAGCAGCAACCCCTACCTCAACATTCCCACCAAGGATTCGCCGCAAGACCCGCCCAAAGGAGAGACGACACCCCTCTGTTGGTGCAAGGATACACGCAAGATATTACATGTACTGATCCCTTTGCCTCATAATACCAGATCGAACTCAAGGCGAGAAGCGTATCATTCTATGATAGTTCGATCCTTCACTCGAACCTGTAGTGGATTACTCAGTTGTGATTGACTCCTCAACCACATTCGATATGACCATGCACTTCCTTAATCCAACCACCTTGAGGGGCTCAAAGATATCTCTCCTGTTATATTGAAGAAGCAAATTCCATCTTGATCGCTCATATTCCTCTGCACATTTCGTAGAAAACCTGAAAGCTACCCTTTTAACCATCCAGTCACAGAGTAGTGTTTGGTAAGCTCTAAGTAAACTATTACATATGTAGGAAACAATAACAATATCAGATCTAAGGATCCTACATACACTATGTATGAGACCCAACTGATGACACATACGAATATAATAATTCCCGCAGTGTCTCATGGTGAGTCAATCCAACATCATGTTCTCTAATATGTGTCCACATTATTGATTAGATATCCTATATCCATGATCCGTGAAAGATTATCATCAATCAATACATGCGCTGATCTGTAAATTATAATTGTCCACATAATGATATAAAATCAGGGATAATTTAAAGTAACATCAAAACATAAACAAAGAGTTCCACGAACAAGTCACATATTGATAAATACGAAAGACATTTATTTAAGGGATAAAATAACATATTATTCAAAAAATCATAAATATAGAAGTGATACAATCATCTCCATAATTACCACTAGGGCATATCACTAACACCACCTCTTCAAGGAGTAAAACTTAATGAAAACAAATGTTAACATGCAAGGTTCTAAATAGCTAGCTGTTGCGTATAGCTGTGCTACAGCTTTTTTTGGACCCAGACACTAAGGCCAGTCTCAGTGGGGTTTCATGGAGTTTCATGGGCATTAAATACGCTGACATGGCACTGTATTGATGAAGAGAGAGATGATAAAAGTTTCATGGGAGTAGAGAGAGTTTCATGGGGATGAAACTCTTCTGCACTGTTTCCAAAATATAGGTGTGTTGGAAACTGGGATATGAAACCTCCACTGAGACTGGCCTAAGCCGAGAATCCACGAAAATAGGTAAATAACTAGCTATAACTGTGCTATAGCTTTTTTGGGACCTTGCCACGAAGCCGCGAAAATTGTGATTTAAAACCTCCTTAATAGGGTAATTTTTGGACAATGAAATAGTAGGATTTCTTTCTCTTTTTCCCTTAATTCTTTTAGTGCATCTAGAAGACGAAGGAGAAACAGTGGAGCATATATTATGTTATGGTTGTTTAACCCACAAATAACCCTTATATGAAATATGAAGAAAAAAACAGAACTGTAGATGGGAATATCTCATCTGCATTTAAAAGTGCTGGCACAACACTGCGTTGCCATTGTCCCTCCTTAATGGGATGCTAGAAATACACGTCACACCTTAAAAAGAGATCCTGGCAATGCCACATTCCTGCCAAGGGTGCAGCAAATTGGAGGAGACCGATCAGTTCCCAGCCAAACCAGCCAGAGGCAGGGAATTTAATCCCTGCCATTTTTACACTGATTTAATGCTGAATCAGTCAGAGTTAGTCCAAATTATGCAGATTAAGAATGATTCCAACCGATTACCAGAGTCAAGGTTTCTTCTATGGAAAGATTCCGAAAAGCACTCTTGATATCCATTTAAAATAACTTAAAGCTCTTAGACGTAGCAAATACTAGCAGAATGTAAATGGCTTCTAATCTTGCTACAGGTATAAACGTCTCCTCAATGCCTGAGCCTTCTACTTGGAAGAAACCCTGAGATACAAGCTTAGTCTTATTGCGAATTAGCAACCAATCCTCCATTTGCTTGTTTTGAAAATCCATTTTGTACCAATGACATTATGGTTAGGATGAGGTTCAACTAAGAACCAGACTTTGTTTTTCTCAAAGTTTTCAAGCTTTTCATGCATAGTATTGATCCAAGAGGATTCAGATAAAGCATAGGTGACATCTCAGGACTCAAAAGAGGCAACAAAGGCATAATGCATATAGGAATATGGAGAGAGAAATCTTGAGCGAGTAACTCGCTTATGGAGATCCTTAATCATCTCTTGAATATGAAGTGGTGGTCCTAATACAGACGTGGCCTCTACCTCATAGCCTATGAATGTAGGAGCAGAGTCACTCGTAGCGCTGGTGAAGGTGAGTGAAGACAACTATGCTGAAGCTATAGGAGTAGAAGTTGGCTCTCCAACCAATTCAGGAGGTGCAAGAGGAGGTATTGGATCTCCATCCTATAAGTCAGAGTCATCGTCGACGAAGATACTCTTTTGATCATCGTGTGCCTGTGTACCTATATTGTCGAGTCTAGTATCAGAATTAGCCTCATCAAAACTGACTTGATAAGTCCCAATAATTTTGTTAGTATCCAAATTAAAGCCACAAAAGCCATGAGAATGAGCAGGATAACTAAAAATGCCATTATAATATCTAGATTCAAATTTATCTAAGTTGTCATATTTAAGAATGAAGTACTTGCAACCAAATATCTTGAAATATTAGACGCTAGGCTTACGATCAAATCTCAATTTATAAGAAGTTTTGCCTAAAGATGATCTCAGAAACACTCTATTGGATCCATAGCAAGCAGTGAAAATTGCCTCAATTCAAAACCTCTTAGCGGTGCTATGCTCACCTAGCATAGTCATAGCCATCTCTATAAGGATTCTATTCTTTCCCTCAACAACTCAATTCTGATGGGAGACAGTAGGAGAAGAAAACATGTGCTCTAGACCTCAATCAGCATAAAAAGTGATAAAAAATGAGTTCTTAAATTTAGTGCCATTATCAATCCTGATAGCTCTCAAGGCTCCTAAGAGATCAACAACTAATCTAAGAGCCAAGCCTCTAAAGCAGTCAAAGGTCTCATCCTTAGAAGCTGAAAAAAAAACCCAAGAATACCTAGAGAAATCATCTATAATAACAGGCATATACCACTTCTCTCCTACAGACTAGACTCTAGAAGGGCCAATTGTCTAAGTGCAAAAACTGCCTAGGAGTATCAGTCATCACCAAGATAAGAGGAAGATGAGAAGAAGAAATCATCTTACCATGTCTATAGGGTGTGCAAACTAGGTCCTTGCTATTATTAAGCTTGCGTAAGCCTCTAATAACATATAAGCTATTGACTCTAAACAGATGGTCAAAACCTATGTGATCTAGCCTACAATAACTAGATCATAAGAGCCAGAAGCTACAAGGCACCTAAGACTAGAGCTAGATGAGGTACTTAAATTAGTACTAAAAATCTTCTCAAACCTAGAGATCCTAAATACAAACTCACCAGAGGAATTTACAACTCTACACTCACCATACTTGAATCTCACTTCTAGAACCCCCCCCCCAGTCGCTCAATGGACCTACCTGGCATAAGCAAAAGACATCTATGCCTCAGTACTGTGGTTTAGAAATGAAAGATTTAGGAATTCAGTGATGAGCCACACGATGTCCAAGTACAGCAGTAGAAGTAGGAATAAAATGATTAGCAAGATGACCATGAGAATGTACACGAGAACCACCTAGAACACTCTAAATTAGCCTACAAAAAGACTGATACTCCCCTGTCTAGATGCTACACATGGTGTATCCTCACAATATCCTAACCCAAAGCATAACCTAGCACCACCAAAGAAGTCATCTATTAACCATGCTTATATATCTTGGGGCAAAGGATGGAAACCTGGCTTTAGAGACTCTTATGAGTGAAGAAACTCCTCTTATAGATCTCAAAGCATGCATGCTATCTTTTATCTCAATATTGGCCCTACGAAAGCAGAACTTATCAATGTGGACATCCTTCTTGCAGAAGGGGAAATGGTACTATATATTTTGAGGGGTCTGACCTGCTAAAATAGAAGCACCTGACTTGCTAGAAGGGCTTTGGGCAAATCCATCTGACCTAAATACAATCTTGGATGGCTCAGGGGGTTTGACCTCAAACTTGCCACTCTCCACAACTCTCACAACCTTAAATAGGTGGTTCTTTGAAGTTGGAATGTTTTAGGGAATTGAAACCTAGACTTCTCTTCTTCATGCTCACCTTAGATTGGTCAAGGATCATGTTGAGGTTCTTCTTCCCACTAGAAAATCTCTCTTGGGTCTTTTTGAGGTAGTCATATTCTTGGGCTAGGTTCTCACATGTGGCACTCTCGTTGTTCTTGGTTGCCCTAGAATATCTTTTTGTGGATAGCTACCTCAAGTTTCAAAGCCTCATAAGACTTACAAGAGCAATTTCTAAACGTACCCAACTACTCCTTGGACATGACTCTAAACATCTCATGCATCTCATCTAAATTAGTCCTAATTTCAGCATAAAATGTACAAGAAATAGAAACAATAACTTTCTTAGATACAACAATAGAAAATAATTTTTCATTTTTACATTTGTCCTCAAGTGTCTTATTAAGAGCATCAATTTCAATTGAGAGCTTAGAGCAATTCTCACAGTATAAAGTTCTAGAATGAAGAAGAATCTCAGTTATTTCTTTCATATTAAGTTTGTTATCCTCACAATGGCAGCAAGAATAATTATGGTTAAATTTGAGCAATTCCTTTGTGGCACTATCAAGTTTCAGTTCAAAAAAAGCACAATTTGACCATGATGAAGGAATAGTATCTAAAGAAATCAATCCAAAGTAATAGCATCCAAGCAACCATGATCATTACTAGACTTAATAGATTCTAGTTCATCTAGAGTATCTTTGAGAGAATGAGCAAATATTAGCTTAGCTAATTGATCATCCAGGGACAAGCAAGATTCACAATTTTCATTTTCAGGAATTATGGTCTTGAAGCAACAATTTATATATTTAAGTTGTCAATCATTAGATCCTGATTCTTGATTATCTTAGCTTGTTTCTTCAATTTTTGCTCAATTGCAACAAGAGCATGCTTTATTTGTTGGTCCGAATGGCGTACCTCATTGGGATCACTTTAGAGATCATCGTCATCAGAAGTGTCAACGTCGATGACAGTACACTTGGCCATGAAGCACATGCTAGTGAAGTCCTGAGTCTTCTTCTTTCCAATAGAGCTATCCTCATCATCCTAAGTTTCTGAGTACATATCGCTCATGTTGACATTCTCAAGATCAGTAAGGACCCAACTGACGAACTTATGGTATTTGGGCTTCTTGGTCTTTGCATCCCCAGCTTGAGGATGCCGAGTCTTTCTCCTCCTTACTCTTCAGTTGGAACACTTAGCCCAAATATGGTTCGACTCATCACACTCAAAGCAAGTAATAGGACCACCCCTCTTTTTGTTCCTCACCTTGTGATATGCTCTTGGGAATTTTGTAGATAGGAGTGCTAAGTCATTCTCAGAAAGCTTCTCTAGCTACTCATCACTTAAAGAATGTAAAGCTGACAATAAAAATCTAGAAGAGCCAAAGTCCAAAGAACTAGAAGAGCTACTCTGAGTACGATCAATCACAAGAACCATCAACTTTGTCTTGTGGAGGTGCGAGATGAAGTCAAATCTCAAGTAGAGCTTATCCATGGTAAGCACACTCATGACAGTGTTGTGATTGATGGATGTGATCTTTATTTCCTAAATTTTCACATCAAGTACACCCAACAACTGGTGTACATTCTCATAATCACAAAAGCTCAAGCCAACTGCATGCAAACTTTGAATGATCTTGTTAAACCTTTTCTACAACTCATCCAAAGATTCACCAAGTCTCTACTCGATCTTTGAGTACGTTTTTTAAGTTGATTCTGTCTCACTTCCTTGATCGTGGTAAAGCCCTCATGGTAATCAATGAGGTTCTTCCAGATCTCATGAGCAGATGCCAAATGACCTACTCACTCAAACTCAAATCGACTAAGCCCCTAAATCAGAAAATTCCTTGAATTACAGTTTTCCTCTGCATCCAGTGTAATCACCTGGTCATCGGGCGACACCACATAAGGATTCTTAACTTTGAGCCAAATTGGGTGCCCTTGAGCCTCGATGTAAGAGTGAATCAGAGCATTCCAATAAGAGAAAACGACTCTATTGAAAACAGGTGGCTTGGTTGAATACTTATCTGATGTCATGGCTCCTAGATTGGTTAAGATCTATCAAGAAGAGCTAATCGGGCTCTGATACCACTTGTAGAATAGGATGGCAATAGAGGGGGTGAATAATCACTACAAGAAACATGGCCTTCTATGACGAATATGTGATGACAATGGAACAATCCGTCATTAAATGCTTCCGTTTATGACGTTTTTCATTAGCCGGTCCTACTTAATGACAGAAATATATTATTCGTCATAAAGTCCAATCCAAAATCGTCATTAACTAGTTAAGCATAATGTTTGTGACAAATTTATATGACAATATATTGCTTTGTCATAGTTATTTAGTGAATAAAAAAACAAATCTTATATATTCCACGATAGCATCCACAGGCCCACTTGCCCAGTAAACCGTACCGGCTACATCGTCAAACGTGGCAGTGTGGGGCCCACGTGTCATCAAGAGTTGAAAATATGAAAAACAAAAACAAGATTAGCCCACTTGCCAAGTATTACATCGTGTCACCAGGAGTTGAAAATACGCAAAAAAACATACCGGCTACATCGTCTAACGTGGCAGTGTAGGGCCCACGTGTCATCAAAAGTTGAAAATATGAAAAAGAAAAAGAAAATTAGCCCACTTGCTGACATGCGTCATTTTTACATATATTTACCATCATTTTACCTTCTTATTCTTCGCATTTTGGGACCATTTATCATCATTTACACGCTTTTCTATATTTAATTGCTCGAAATTGACCATTTTACATTTTTCCATATTTTTCTGTAGGCCGGCGCGATTGAGGCGCATAAACGATAGATTTAGCATTCTAGGGCTGCTCCGTACAGTTGTATGCGTCAACATGAATGCGTAGGATCTTTCCGCGATAAAATCGGAGCTCAGAAGGGCTGGAATGGAAGAAAGCATAAGAAGAAAGGACCTATTCGCCATTCCAGATATTGGGAGGACTAAATCAGAAATTTTCCAAATCCCCAACTCCTCCTAAACCCTAGCCACCGCCTGCATTCGGTTGGGAGCCCGGTTCTACTCTCCCCTTCCCTCCCTTTGCTCTGACCCCCCTCCCATCTCCATCCACGGCGCCGGCGAGACCGGGCCTTACCTCGCCGGTCGCTCCTTCTCCTCCACCGCATCTTCCCCGCCGCCTCTCTTCATCACCGCGCCTCCCTTCTCCAGACCGACCGCCACCTTCTCCATCCACCGGCGCACCTCCCTTCTTGCTCTTCCCGCAGCGCCACCTCTTCCGCCTCCAAATCACTCCCCGTGCGCCACTTCTTCCCATCCGCGCCGCCAAGATCCCCTTGCTGCCTCGCCTCTCCTCCCGCCGATCTACTTCCTCTTCTCGGCCACTCCCTTTCTCCGCCTTCCTCCATCGCTCTCGGCCGCTTCCCTGCTCCACCGAGTCCAGCGCCGCCGCCACCTCATTTCCGTTGCCCCCCCAGATCTCCTACTCCTTGTGCTCCTTTCCTCCCTGCTCTTCTACCACCGACCGCCGCCGTCTACTTCCACATCCGGCCGCAGCTCACTGGCGCCGCCTCCTCCCGTGCGTCGACGCTCTACGGCCACCACTGCACCGACAACAACAGCGTCCACGTCACCGATCTCCATCAGCGCAGCCATCCCGACGCAATCCTCGGCGACCGCAACCCCTACTTCCTCCACTTCACCGCCGGTGACCTCTTCCTCACCATCTCCGACAGCTTCCTCTCCACCGACACCGACGACTTCCTCTGCTACTACTTGCTCTTCGGTCTATCTCCATCTCTTCTCCTTTACTCTTTTTACTGACTTTTGTTGCTCAGTGATTGCTTCGGTTAATTGCTAATTTCTGTTAATTGTGGACTGTTAAACTGTTGATTAGTGATGCTATATGAACTGTGAATGTTTGGGCAGCAATGTGATTGTGTTCTGTTATTTCTCTCTGTGATGGATGCATGTGATCAGAGGATATGCTTCTCTGTTTGATCTAAAATTGTTGAGAGATTGTTTTAAAATTGCTTGTTATTCTAGTGTTGATATTGTTCCAGTAGTTTAATTATACAATCAGTTCCTGTAATTTGTTATCTGTTTTGATGTTAGTAATCTTTGTGTTAGTTAAATTAGATGTTAGTAATTTGCGTTAGTCTGAGCACCATGGACACCGATAGTAATGCTGTAAAAGATGCATGTGTTGATATGATGAAGGGTGGACAACGACAGATGAGGTATAGGCTGGAAAAGAAGTACTTTGATGGGGTGCTGGCAAATCAAGTGAGGACAACGTCGCCTTTGAAGTGTATGACTAATGATCAATGGAGAGCATTGGTGGACATGTGGTCAAGCTCAAAGCACAAGGTACGTCACATATGTACTAGCTTGATATTCACAGTTAAGCTCTGCTAGCTCTTAGATAGATTTTCAGACACAATAGTAGTTTGGAAGTTGCATATCAAAAGTGTTTCACCTGGCCAACCTCTGTATTGATTGTTGTTTGTGTCTCGCTATCTAGTAGCCACGTTGTAAACAAAAGTGTCTCATCTGAATCCTGGTAACTTTAGGTTGATAAACTGTATGCATGTATCTATAAATATAGCCACGTTGTACTGCTGTTTTAAGTCTATAAAAAATAACACATGATGAGAACTTGGTAGGGCTAGAATTTTAAGATGGAGGAATACAGCTGCTGAAATATTAAACAAAAAATATTTAGAGTTAAGGCAGCAGATTCTTGATATCAACTAGTTGAGTGCCCTTGCGTTGCTACGGGAGAAGAAAATTGAGTGTATAAGAAAACCTTTTTGTCACTTTTGAAATCAAAGGAAATAATGTTTGAGCTGTTTTAAAACTGCATACGTCACAGCTAATAGAACCTCTATGATGTTGATTGGGTACAAAAACTTTTTTGCAAGTACTGTGATGTTGGATTCTAATCAGAAGAAGGTGAAAAAAAATTATCTGAGTATGCTTTTTGGCTCTTCCAAGCTGTTCCTAGTAATTTAAGTTTCAAATCCATGTGCTCTGCAAATGAGGTGGATTTCTCTGTTTCTAGACATAAAGATGGTTCAATTTCTTTTTGAATGCTTCCAAGCTACACGTTTACTTATTAACCTAAACTGAATTCATCACAGCTAGAGTTATATTTTATCTAGCTACACATTTATAATTCTGCTGTCCACTCCTGTTATAGTGCAACATGTCTGGATGCCATTCAGCTATCTCTGAGCTGGAGTGCAAATGGGATTATACTTGTATTCTTTAAGTCCATAAATTATGTACCCTGCATGACCATAAACTGCAAGTGTAAGTTGAAGATGATGTAGATTACAAAACAAAAAAGCTATTTTTGGTATAGCATAGTCTGTCTTTTATGTCTCATTAATTGTTCCAGATTTCTTTGGAAGCACCTGTCAAAAATCAATCTCATCATTTTGTATTCTTTTTTTAGTATACTGTTTGTATTCCTCTTCTCTTATACAATTATGCGATCTTCAGGACAAATGCATCAACAACCAACTGAACCGTGAGAAAGTCCTGTTCCAGCAGCGGACGGGTTCTCGTCGTTACCTTGCACATGCTTATGTCGCGGTAAGAACACCAGCAATGCAACAAAATTGCTTAGTCTTGACGTATGCATATTGGTTGCTACTCAGGTGAAAGACAAGTGAAAGAGGCGCTGTTAGTGCGCAGGTGCAAGATCTCCAGGCTCAACTAGAGACGGAGAAGCAAGAATCTGCAGGACTTCGGGAAGAGGTTGGTGTCTTGAAGGTGCACGCAAAAGAATACGCACAAGAGATTGATAGTGTAAAGAAGGCATAATATGATACTCAACAGCTGGTTCGTCAACTACTTAACTTTAATCAGAGTCAGGTGACTCCTCCTTGAAATTTCAGGGTCTGCTTGTGAGCATGAGCACATACAAGTTTATGCTGTATCCATCACTTTTCTTATGATGTTAGAGCTGTTCTGGTTAGTTGCTTTAAAGTTAGGTGACTTTACTGTTTTATTTTTGTAATTGGAGTTTTGGTTGAACTTGTACTGTTTCTTACTTGTGCTATTTGGTGAACTTATACTATGGTCTAATGGGTCTAGTTTGGTCAAACTATGTTGCTGTTTCCAAATTTATGGTTGATGTATGAACTCTCATCTTTGTATGTATGCAATGAATTGATAAAATGTATTGTTGTTTATTGCAGCAATTTTCAAATAGGTACGCTAAAACAGTTCTGGCTGCTAAAGCCCAAATAATAAGGCTCATGAATTTATCCACGAATCAAAAAGCTAAATGGGTTTTAAATGGGCAAAAATCAGGCCTAAAGCCTATTTAAGAACAGGCTAAATTTTAGTCTAAACTAAATTTAAATGGGCCAAGCCCAATAATCTATCACGACGAAATTTGTCACGATATTCTTTACACGTCACTTGCCACGTCATCTGCCATGTCAACTTCGCCACGTTAGCGTCCATGTGGCAGCTCCCTAGGTAACGATCTGTGACGTTTTTCATGACAATCTGGAGCGTCATAGTTGATTGTGACGAAAATGTACTGTCACTAAAACTATGACGTTTTTTGTTGTTTCGTCATGGAAGATGTTTAGAGACACACCTTCTGTGACAGTAGCCTTTTCGTCACTGAGTCGTCACAAATTGGGTACAGTGACAAAAAAACCACTGTTTGTGACAATATTTAATTGTCATAGAAGGCCTGTTGTGTTGTAGTGAATGCATTACAAAATTTCCCCCCAGGTATTCTTAAATTCTTCACTCCAATAGCTACAAAGCTATGAAGATCAAAGTTGAAAGCCAAACCCAAAACAACAGTCTCAAAAACCAAAGAGATGAGTACTTCAGCACTGGAGCGGTATGACCGGCTATAAGGGCGGTCAGACCGGTGGCTACATAGTGGTCAAACCAAAGTAAGGAACTGGTCTGACTGGCAAGAGGGTCGACCGGGCCCTAGGAGCAGTATGACCGCTCCCCTGTTCCCAGAATAGAAAATCAACCTGAATACAAATCATTTTTGGTGCAACTCCAAAAATCCATAGATAAATGCGATGAAGCTTTACACACACCTTAATTAGGGTCTCAAAAAAATATTCCATCCAAGATCACTTGAATCCTTGTCAAATTTCAGACCTTTCTGAAGAATATGCAAAGCTACACGAAAATCAGGCGAAAACCCAAAACTCGATATATGACTTTCTCGTGGGTAGAAGATGACCAAGATGGCACTAAATGTATTCCCTTATGTCACAGCAAGCAAAATCTCCCAAAGATTCGAAGCAAAAATCTTGAAATCAAGGAACTTCAAGATGAGGCCAAAATCAAGCAAAAATCAAGCAACATCAAAATCCTTCAAGACAGTGTCTAGATGGATCGGATATGATCTCCATGAGTCATCTCCATCCCTTATACATCCTTGGCACATAGCAAGATCAAGAAGGAGAGAGATGAGATCAAAACCAACTAGAACAAGAGCAAATTAACTAAAACAAGGAGACACCATGAAAGATGAACAAAGTTGATGTATTGCTACTTGAGGATGAAAATGTTACACACATTTTACCTAGAGCACAAGAGAGCACACCACAACACTTACTCTTCTAACCCTAACCACATAACATAAGACGGGAATGAGATATATGGTTGGATGGTTAACTTACAAGTCACTATCTCAACCCGTTAAATAGATAAGGCAACCAGCTCACATCTAACCCTAACGGGTACAATCAACTAGAAAATTTGAGGAAAACCCATTAACCCCACACCCCACAGGTTTTACTCACACACTCAACCTTGTACACTTTTGAAAGCACATGGGCCCAAATCTACTAAGCCTTTGATCCACTTGATATCCTCAACATCTCCTTGACCTAAACTGCTTTCCCAAACGTCGCTCAAGCACCACGGTTTTGATCCAGCATAGTTTTTGGTATTTGGCAAATTACCAAAATACCCTCACCTTGACTTGGTCTTCACCTTCCATTGTAATCAATCGACATGCTCGCCACATGTAGGTGCACCAATAGCTTACCATGCATTGGCAAGTCTTTTCTATTTCAATTCCACTAAACCAAGCCTCACTTGGACCGACCAATCCACTTGGTGCAATCCGTCGCTCAAACCTTTCATTTAATATTTCCCATCTTTCTCGTACCATGATTGAGCTTAACCATCTCACCCGACATCCTTGACCATTCTAGACCTTTAACTCTTCCATGAGTGTAGCCCTGATCTTCACTGTTAACCATGGTTGACTCTAAAGCTTCCTACATATCCAAAGACAAATAAATGCTTTTTGAGTACAAGTTCTTTACAACTTAACCCACGTTAGCTAAAACATGCATCATACAATATTAATGTGTTGACCAAAGGCAATTCAAATCATCCCATGAATAATTTCCCAAACTTCACAAAATCAAATTCTAGGGCCAATCTGACTGTCAACTAGAGGCCAAACAGACCAATCACACAGCTTAAAATAGCCCGCTCTAGAAAATTGTAACTAGCAACTAAACTACGGTACAACCAGTCGACAGTCTGACCGCTATGGTCATACCACCTGGAGTGGTCTGACCAGCACTGCACCGGTGGTCTGACCAACAGCAAGCCAGTGGTTAGACCAACCTTAAGCTAGCGGTCTGATCGAGCTATCTAACTAAAAAAATGACAAAATGCAAACTTTGCAAAAATTAAATTTTTACTTTACAAATTTGACAATAATTTATCACAATAATAATCTGGACCTACTCACATGGTCCTTAATAAACCACGAACTAAGAGATCTCCTCACACCACAAACATGACTTTTCTTCTTAAACTCGCTTTCAAACCCAACAAAATCGAGAGCGTAGTCATCTTCCCTGATACCTAATGGATAAAGAAAACCAAATCACAAAACAAGATGATGATGATCCAGTCCATTTATGTAATACATAGTGAACTCTCTTGTATCAATTTGAACAGTCACATCACATCAATTATATTTTTTTCTAGCAAGCATGATTAATTAACACAAACCAAAGATTCTTGTTTCTCGTGCAAAAAATCACACTTATTTGACCACATCTCAAGTTATTATGACAACATTGGTTGTTCTACACTTCTACTGGCTAGGGTTATACAAAAATAGAAGAAGAAAAAAGGCAAACATGTTGGAAAATGCATAGAGGGTAGGCGAGATAACATCTAAAACCATAAAATAAATGAATGAATGTCTTACGATAACGAGGCAAATAGATACACTAAAAGGCTCTAGCTCAGAAACCCCAAAATGTTGGCATCATATATTAGTTTAATGGGATCTAGGTTGAATTGTATATATGAACACATCCATCCATGTGTCAGAGACTATGGTCCACATACTAGGTCCATGCAATGGAACCCACGTGTCAAAGACTATGGTCCACATACTAGGTCCATGCAATGGTTTTAAGGGTGAGCGAGCTCGGGAGAGCACGAGAGAGAAGAGGGAACACAATGCTCAGCTGACAAGGAGGATTGGGGCCCACATGGTAGTGGCAACGAGAGATTGTGGCTAGGCTGTTGCGCAAGCGAGCGAGTACCCGTGCAGGCGCTGGGCTGGGTTGGCTGGCAGATGGATTTTAGCCCAAGCTGAGGGAGGGAAAAGAATTCGGTTTAAACTTTTTATTCTGGATTTCATTTGAGTTTAAATTTATAATTTGAATTCAAAAGGGGATTTGCACACGATATTTTTAGGTAAAATGTATTAGCACCTAGTTAAATTTTAGAAATAGTTAATTTTTAGAAAATTTGAAAGTTCATTTTTGGGCCTAGAAAATTATTTTAAAAATCTTAAACTCAAGCAAGGCTTTAGGAAAGAGTTTTAAATGCACCAAAAATTTTAAAAATCCATGAAAATTATGCATGATTTATTTTGAAGCAAATTTAGGCTGTTACATCAGCTCATGTGTCGACTGGAACCTTTTGCTATCTCGCTGGTCCTCCCATTTTCCCTAGCCACTGTGGTTGGCACATCCTAGAATAAGTGCAATGAGTCATCTGCATACATTCTATAGTTTCACATGTTCATGTTTTGAACATTATTTCATTTGATCCAACATATTGAGGTCACGAATCATAAACTATGTACTGTAAAGAGTTCAGATATTTTGAAATTTAGTGGATTCTCCATGATTCCTACATTGAAAAAAAAAGAGGAACAATCACTGTTATACTTCCTTTTACTTCATAATAAAACATAGTGATATTTTATGGTGCTTGGAACGTACTCTTCAATACCGTCACTCAAATAATATTGGCCTTTGATTAACGGAAGAGTATTTTGGGTATGGATCATTTGTAATTATTGACCTCCTTAAAAATCAATACATCCGGCCTCCATGTTGTAGTTCTTTCTCATCATCATCTATAGCTTGTTCATAGTATTCTTAAATTTTCAAATTGACCAATAATAATGCTTGCTGAATTAGCTTGAAACTACGTAAGTCAATGTAATTTATATGTGTGAGACCATGTGGTGGTCACCCCATATTGTGTGATGAATATTTGACTTTGCTTGTTCTCCATCATCAAAGTTTGAATTTGATTTTGTGTCATTTGTTCTCTGGTTTTGCTATCAGGCAGGAGAGGTCTGACCGGCCTCAGAGGCAGTTTGACCGCTATGCGTGTGTGATCTAACCAACCGTGTAACAGCTGTCTAACCAGTAGTCCGCTGTGATCGGCTGTCGGTAGCGGTCCAACCAAAAATATGGTGTGACCGATTTGTAATTAGCGATACATTTATTCCAAAGAGATGCTAGTTGAGTTGCTAGGAGTTTTTGAGAGCAGTGTGACCGGTCATGTAATAGTGGTCCGACCAGAGGTTGTTGGGCAGTTTGACTGGCATGGGTGCCACGGTCAAACTAGTCCCCTGTTACTGGGAGGTTTTAAGTTGGTTCATGGTGGTCCAACCGGTCATTGGTTGGTGGTCCAACCGGTCTGTGCTACTTTGAGTGAGGTGAGTTGGTTTTGGTTGTGTTAGTCATGGCACGTGTCTATGCAAATGTTAATTATGGCGGGAGTCCATGCATTATGGGAATTTTGGCAAGGGTGTCAAGTGGTCTATGTTTGCGTCAATTATGTTGATGAGAGTCAAGTGCATGTCACTTATGCTTGGGACAGTTGCTTGTTTATTTATGTGCAAAGCACTTAATGATTATTTCGGTCAATGGCAAGACTGAGGATAGGGGAGGTGCCCTGAGGCCATGGAGGGTCGTATAAGTCTAGTGGAGCAACATCTCAAGCAAAGAAGCATGGCAGAAATGATGAGGCAAGCATATGCATGTGGTGTGCCATTGGACTTGGCATTTCAAGTGGTGATGGTCCTTAGAGCAGACGTACGACCTTGGTAGCAAGTCATTGGGCATCACGAACTTCATTGTGGTGGTTGCTTTGAGGAGAAGCACTGTGAAGACCGATGGGTGGTAATTGAGAAAATTATCTAATATCAAATAGAGAGGTAGTTTGTGAAACCACGGTAGTGGCCTAAGTGATTTAGGTTATGTCTTAGATGATGGAGTGTCTTATTGGACTATTGGACCCATGTAGAAGTGACACTTTGAAAAGTGTGCAAGTGTGTGTGTGTGTGTGTGTGTAAAACTTGTTTGTGTGAGTTACCAGGTTTTTCTATTTGTAATTGGTTTATATCCACTAAGGGTGTTTTGGTTGCTAGGGTTAGGTATGAGGTGAGGAGCCGCCACTATATAAACTCTTGTGTGTGCTGAGAGATGAGACATCTCTTGTGAGCACTCTTAGGGTTTCCTTGGAGTGAAAACTTTGTGTGTGTACTATAGGTTTAGAGCTATGTCCTCTATGAGAGAATGGTTGTAAAATATTCCTCTCAAAGTGAAACATTCGTCCAAGTGAGTGTGCCAATGATTCTACCTTGTGCTTTTAATCTGTTTGGATTTCATCTTCTCTTAATCTCTCTTGGTGCCAAGAATGTGTAAGAGGTGGAGATATCTTTTGGAGATTAGATCTCATTCATCTAGCCTCTTTCTATAGAAAGTTCTTGTGATTGCCTGGTTTTGCACAAGAGAGGGTGATTTTAGGGTTTTGATCTTGAGGGTGTTTTGGTTTGAGTTCATGCTGTGATCTAGCTTATTATAACATGTGAAAACCAATTCAAGGTCATCTAGATTATCAAGGACTCATGAGCAAGAATAGATCCAGGTTTCTCTCTTTTGCCTAGTTTTAGTGAAATCTTCCTTGTTTTGAATAAAGGTCAAAACTTTGATATTGATCTTCATAATCCATAAGTGAAATAGGTTCTTAACATCCTAGGGAGAATTTGTATCAAGTTTCATCTTGTTCGGATCATTGGTTTAAGAGTTAGCCATTTTCTTAGTCATGTGTCATGCTGATTTCAGCTTTTGTTGAGCGAGCAGTCAAACCACTGTGACCTGAGCGGTCTGACCGATGACATTTGTGGTCAGACTAATAGAGCAGTCTGACCATCCTCTGGCTGGCGATCAGACTAGTGAGACAATTCATCTTGGGCGACTTTGTGTTCTTTGGCTCTTGATTTTGGTGAAGCTTGTTGCTTTGTGTTTTTCATCACATTGCGTTGCTAATATCAGGGGGAGATTTTACGAAGTCATTCACCCCCTCCTCCAATTCGCCATACCCAACCCTACAACATGGTTTCCATAATTATTGTTGTTTCCATATACGTTGTGGGTCACGCAAATGCTGCCATTGCCTAGCCCTACAAACATTAATGTTGTTAGTGTTTGATCTTGGTTGGCTTGCTTGCTTGCTCATCTAGCTCTTAAATACTCTTTATCACTTGAATCCATGTAAAATATTTCATATACTATAGATGCTATGAGATTGCAATTTTATCTATAGTTGTAGGTGCCATCATCGCAATCTTCTGCTGTTGGCATTGCTTGGATTACAGAATGATGATCACCTCCACTGATACGATATTTTGATGGATATAACGAATTACATGAAACAACCTGAAAATTTCAAAAAAAATTTGATATTTTCATGAGTTTCAGATGAATTTAAATTCCTCTCCCAATTCGGCTTCTCCCAGGCAAATCTCGCCTTCCCCAACCATTGGCACCAACTAAAAACCCGTCTTCACCTCTGTTCACCGGTGCCACCCAACCATCCCCTGTTCGCCGTCGTCACCGCATGCGCTTGCCGCTACCAACCTCATCAACAGTCATACCATGACGCTGCCACCCCTCTGATATTGCCATTAAGGCCTGTCACATCACCCATGGCCACGCGCCACCAGCCTCACCGAACACTCCTGGCTGCCATCGTGCCATCCACGTGTCACCATTGCTGAGACTTCATCCCTGCTCCCACTACCTCAGCCACCCTATAAAGCACATTCGGCATGCAGTGTAGCTTCGTTTAGCACCAATTTCAATCCTCAACACTCTCTTCCCCACCTCTGGCCTCGCACCACTACCACCGCCGTGCCCTGTGTCGGTGAGCTTCCGAGAGCAACCCTCCACCCCAATCAGCCATTTCTTGATTAGTTATAGTAGTAGCATCCCCAGATCTACCCAAATCTAATGCCCAGCTTGCCTTGCTTTCCCATGGCTCCTTAGTCGCCGACGCTATGTGCCGCCACCATCCAAGATGGTCCTTCATGGATAGCACACCTTGAGCCTCTAGAGTCAAAGCCATCATTGCCAAAAGCTTCCTAGCACTCTCTAGATGCTCACACACCTCACGGCTATGCTGAAAGGTCACCAGAGCTCCGTCATGCCTTAAAGAATCTTTAGTGAGCCCTCCTTACCACCAGCCACCTCCGATGAACACCGATGCTCACAAACCCCAAAATGGAATCCTTACTCTTCACTAAATCCAGTATTGTGCTCTCTTGCCATCGACGACCTTCACAGAGCTCGTGTAGGCTCACCACTGATCCTCTGCTCGAGCATGCCATGGCGCCCAAGGTAGACGAAGATAGGCCGAGTCAGGCCAAGGCCTAGCAAACCAAATCCTTGGGCTAGGCCAAGTTAGCCCATGGGCCAAAAATCTAATCGAGCCAAGCCCAATACTGTAGGGCTAGTACTGTGTAAATTCGATCTAAACATTGTTCCAAACATGATCCAAATACTGTTCAAACCCGACCCATTATTGTTCCTAAGTGTAGTATCGGAAATAGCAACAGAGGGGGGTGAATGGTGCCTTTAAAAATCGCCCCAAGTATCCACTCAAAATTTCTTCTCCAATAGCTATAAAAGCTATGAAGGAGGATTCAAGCTCACTGGAAACCAACACAGATCAGACAAAAAGGAGACAAAGAAATTAAAATAGTTCAGAGAGCAGCAACCAGAGGCCGGTCTGATCGGAGGTGTTGCGCCGATCGACGCGCGATCTTGCGCCGATCGACCGCGGTGTTGCACCGATCGATCGCGCACGAGATCCGGTCCGATCGCGGTGAAGCTCCGGTCTGACCGGGTTCAGGGAAATTTGGCGGACACAAGCAGAGCAGAGAAATTGTAGAGGAACCGAAAAACCCGAAGACACAGTAACTACTGCTAGACTAAAGCTCAGAGCAGAAAATGACCATTCAAGAGCTGGCTTCTCAGGACAAAGAAACAAAAGCTCAAACTAAATAGCATATTGTCCTCATGAATTGAGAATACACATTGAAAGAACATTTCTGCAGAAAATGCAGACAGCAAAGAAAGCATTTTACTGCAAAACTAAAACTCTGAAAAATGAGCAGAAGAACTGAGAAACAAATTGCCTAAAGCTAAGATATCAAAGATGATCAGAGATAAACACTAACTGGAGCAAAGAGTAACTGATCTACAAGGCATGAACAGAGAATATTGTTTTCCCGAGGAAGAGCAAAAGACAAGACACAAATCAAATACCATGAGATTCTTGATTTCTTAGATCCTGAGACTTTAGATTAGCAGTGAAATACCCTCAAGAGGTGAATACACAAGACTAATTCATCTTTTTGCTAAGAAAAGCAAGGTCACAAGAATACTCTGCCTCCAAACCCTAGAAAAGTGAAAGCAGAGGAAATTGAGGCGCACAGCAAAGAGAAGAGAATACCCATTAATTTTGGTGTTTGCTCTTGGGAATGAACTAGCCAAATGGCCTTGAGGTAGATTCCCGGCATGGAGCAACAATCAAAGACTACTCTTTACAGGAACTCATCTCAGAACCAAGGAAATCAGAAAGCAGCAAGAAAGGGCTTGAGCAAACAGAGGGAAGCACAACACAGAAAGAAAAGACATCAGAGCATATCATCCACAAGACTTCTCACAATGAATAAGAGACATGAATGCTTACAAAGGATTGTTCTACAGCAATCTCATGCCATGATTTCACATCTAGGCAACACACGCAAATGGAAAAACAAGAACTCATAGCCAACTTCCACTACCAGACTCACACACACAAATGGGACTAAAGCCCAAAACCCTTACATCAGAAAGAAGGAGGGAACCATAATGGCTTCTCCAAACCCTAACTCTCTATTTATAGCTTCCACAACCGGGTCTCCAAATTGCTTTACCCAATAGCACCACCAATTTCAGCACTTTACCCATTTGCTTCAACCGAACCCGCTTCTATTTTGCAGCCTTGCACATTTTACCAAAATGCCCCTCCTTCACCTTCCTGGAAGCTTCCTCTTTTCTTGTTGTCCACGCCTCATAACCACTTCGAGTCCTCGCCGTCTTCGGCATCTCCCGACCGCTTTGACCTCAGCACCGCCTGTGCCTAGTCCGACCATCCATGCCTCACCACGACTCAGCTTCAAAGTCCTGCAGTCATCATAGACAAGAAAACATCACATAGCACCGCTCGAAATAGTTAAACATACATTATCATCAGAAGAAGGTACTCAAGCATGGAATACCCGAAACAAACTCAAGCTCTCTTAAAACAAGCGTTAATTACTCATCACAAACACGGGGTTACCTCCACATGGTCTCTCATGCCATGGCGCCCAAGGTAGACGAAGATAGGTCGAGTCAGGACAAGGCCTAGCAAACCAAATCCTTGGGATAGGCCAAGTCAGCCCATAGGCAAAAAATCTAATCGAGCCAAGCCCAATACTGTAGGGTCAGTACTGTGTAAACCCGATCTAAACACTGTTCCAAATGTGATCCAAATACTGTTCAAACCTGACCCATTATTGTTCCTAAGTCCAACCCGATATGAATAGGGTCAATCCATCATTGTCCATCCAAAATCTGCTAAGCAAGTTTATACCCATTTCAATCGTCTTGAGTCCATCTAACCCATTTTCAACTTCGTTCAACCAAAACAAGCACCGCTTAAACCCTATTCATACAAAAAAGCCATTTTCTTTTATGTCTGTGTTGTTATTTTATTGTATTTTGTTCCTAACTTGCATTCTACAAAGCAAAAACTTATTTGCATTCATTCCTTTGCATTAGCATCCGAATTCAACTAGTTGGTCAACAGAGAAGCTACAGGAGCAATTAAGATGAATGGTGTCAACCTGAAACCTATAGAGAAATATTCAAATAGTCTGGATAAAGAGGTAAGTCACATGTTTTGATCATGTTGATCCTATATTGTATATTAATTATGAGTACTTTTATTATTGCTATTTGTGCACTATTATTTATTTAAAATAATAATTTAAAATAACATGATAATTACCTATGTTCTACCACTAAAAAGTCATGTTTTACTTAAAGGCCATATTCACCTATTCACCTTGACAGCCTAAATCATAATAAATTACTATAGAAATATTTTACACTACTAAGTTAATTCAGTGTTTTGCTGATAGATTTATAAAAATGTACTAGGATTAATAATGACTCGTTGAAAGCCACTAGATGGTTGCAATCCATGACCTTACCCTAGAGTGGAGACATTGGTATGGTACGGTGGCAGTGCCGTAACGCACTGGGTTTTTGGTTAGTTGCCTCACGTGTGAAAAGTAAGGACTAGAATCTTATGCTAAGTAAATAAGACACAGAAATCGCTCAACAATAAGTATTGAATTGTCAGACCAGGTCTAGTAGTTGCTCAATTCGATTGAATACCTATAGATGATTTGTTGTTCCAGGAGTAGGAACGGCCCACGTACAATGGGGTGGTTTGGAAGCTATCTTGCATACTTAACAATGGTAGGTATACTTAGAGTCGGTTCATGGTTTTCCACTTGGCCCGTAAATTACTAACAATGGGTGTCCCCGAACGTACCATGTGGAAGCTAGAGAGAATAGAGTAATGAAAGACCTTGTTATGTCAATTCAGTCGCTCGCTAACAAGTTACATGTCTATAGCTTGACATTTTGAGTCTGAGATATCTTGTGGGTAAAGCTGAGCAACTATGCAGAGTATAACAAATGGTATTCAAATACGTTGTGCTCTCGTTTATTAGAGTTGTATTTTGTGGGTGATTCTAGTAACAAGGCATAAGTAAAATTTAAATGATTTTGATATGAAAATTACAGACAACAAACCCTTTTATTAATTAAGTACTATTTTACTGTTTTAAATACAAAGTTATTTACTAGCAAACTTGCATATGTTATTATCATATTACAATCTGTGGCTGTCCATTTGAACTCTTTGCATATTAGTTACATAGCTTTTTATGTGATTTGCTGAGTACCTAGTGTAATCAACCTTACTTATTTTCATCAGAATAGACAACAGAAGAATGAAGGTTACTTCAGATATTGTGTTAGGGTTATGGCCGCACTCAAGCATTCCTGTGGAATTTCTTCGGATCTTTTGAATTTAAGTTAAGTTTCGAGCTTGGATGCTCGTAAAGCCATGGTGTTTTGATCGTTAGGTCATATTTTAATCAAGATAATCTTTCTAAATATTCATAAACATGTATGATACTCTTTCTATTTACAATTGAACTACTGAGTTGTTGCTGGAAACTTTTTGGCTATGTTCCAAAAATAAGTGCGTTACATTATATATCTAGCCTTTCACTCTATTTTATGTTCGTATCCGCTTCACAACATAACACTACTACAGAAAGGCTAATAGTAGACGCCAAATCACAGACGGTTTTGTGAAACCGTCTGTAATGTAAACTATTACAGACGGTTTTAATTTGAAGGCCGTCTGTGGTATTTGTGGTGGAAAAAAGGAGTATCACAGACGGTTATTACTGCTGAACCGCTGCGTGATATCGAATATCACGATTTATTTTTATTAAAACCGCTCGTGATAATCTGGATTATCACGACGGTTATTATTAAACACCGTCGTGTTGTGTTGACTATCACGCAGACGGTTGTTGTTAAGAACCGTCGAGAATGTTCACGCATCGCTTTTAACAAGAACCGCTCGTGATGTCCCTTTGTCTGTCATATTCTAGATCGAGGTTAATATATAAGTACACATTGCTTCTAATAACTTAACTACGTAACTACTGAGACAAGAGATCACAAATTAAAGGCAAATTTATTAATTTCAATTAGAGGCAAATTTATTACAAAAGTCGCATTGTAAAGAGTTTCCCAGTTGTATTCTTTTGGGCTTCGACGCTTCTTCTTCGACTTGGGGACTTGGAGGATCAGCCGCTAAATTCTCGAACGCCGTTAAGATTGCCCTTGTCCTCAGCACTTCCTCCTCCAGCCTGGGCAAATGATCAGCAGCATCCATAATGTCGTAGAGAATAGCATGATAAGATTCCTCAGAATCTGCCGTATTTGCTTGATCGGCAAGGCTATCCATCAGTCTCTGTAATGCGTGCAGAGGTTCTTCCGCTTTGCGCACATTGTGGAGAAGAACCAGGGTGAGGGTTGTTTCCCTTTCTTGAGCGGCAGCGAGACGCCTCCGTCGACGGCGGAGGATCAGGTCAAGCTGACGGATGCAAGAAAGTCGGGAAGGAGAGCGGGCGGTGCGGGAAGTCGCTCGGATGCAAATTGTTGGCCGCTGTGTAAGGTTCGGCGAACAATTCTTGATGAACAGATGAGAGGAAGGAGATGATCACAAGAACAGTAGAAGCCATGTTGTATTGTATATTGTATTGTACGTACGTAGAAGAGACCTGGATTAGGAGCGCATATTTAACCTTTAGCACAGACGGTTCGTATACCCAAACATTAATGATATAGACGCTTCGTATAACGATCGAGAGACGTTAATTAGACGATCGAAACACGGCGCTCGCATCGAAACACGCGCGGCGCTCGGTGTGAAGCTTATGATGACGGTTTTTATAAAAACCGTCAGGATAATATTTATCACGACGGTTTTAATAAAAACCGCTCGTGATAAGCTGGTTTTGTCAAACCATCTCGATGAGCACTATTACGCACGGTTGTAATTTGGAGGCCGTCTGTGGTATTTGTGGCGGAAAATGGATTATCACGAGCGGTTATTATTGATGAACCGTCAGCGATACTTTATATCACTGACGCAGTGCGTATAAAAACCGCTCGTGATAATGGCTAAGGCATTTATTGCGCTGTTCAGACCGCATCTGTCTTCATTTCGATCCAGATCTAGCCACTGTTGCGCACTTTTTCACTCGGGACTCTAGCCACTGATGCGCACTTTTTCACTCGGGAGGAAGCTAGGCGATTTCAGGCCAGTTAATTTGGTGGGAAGAGGCAGAGATTGAGCTTTGAAAGATTCAGACTTTCCTGGTTGCTCTAGATATGGTTAGTAATGAAATTTATTTTTTCTTTAATTGCATTACAATTTAGGTCTAAGTAATCCATGAGTGGTTATTGAAGATGGTTAATTTGCAAAATTGTTGGTTATATAATAGCTGTTGTGTTTGTAATATGAATTGAGCTAGCAAATTAAGTCTCAATATAATAAATGTGGCCGGTACATATATAGTTATAATTAGTTAATCTAGATTTTGATACTAAGTTGTTATATATGTACGACCGTAGGACCGAAGCTGGATGTATGCCGCGAGCCGTGTGAGTGAAGAGTACATTAATGGCGTTTCTGCTTTTATAAGAGCTGCTGAGGAGGATATGTTGAATAAGAGGGTGGAATATATGTGTTGTCCATGCACCGATCGCGAATTTGAAGATGTTTAAGAACCGAGGCAAATTGAATCGCACTTGATTCGGAGGGGTTTCAAAAGGATTATACGTGTTGGACCAGTCATGGCGAAGTGAATGATCATATGCCGCCGGATGACATCGCGGTGAAGTGAATGATATGCCCCTGGATGACATCGCTGGTGAATTGAATGACATGCCGCCGGCTGATGTCGATTGTGGCTCAGATTCGGATAGGTTGCACGATGATAATCTGGAGCAGATGCTTCGCGATGTAGAAGAGAAGTATGATGAGAGAGAGTATGTTAAATTCCATGGCTTGATGGAGGACTCAGAGAAACCTTTGTACACGGGCTGCAAGTACACGAGGTTGTCGGCCGTGCTTGAACTGTTGAAATTGAAGGCAAGCAACGGTTGGTCTGACAAGAGTTTCACGACGCTGCTAGGTCTTTTCGCGGACATGCTTCCGGAGGGAAATGAGTTGCCTAAAACCACGTATAAACCCAAGAAGGTTCTTTGTCCGTTGGGAATGGAAGTAGAAAGAATACATGCATGCCCGAACGACTGTATCCTCTACCGTAAAGAGTATGCAAACATGCATGTATGTCCGGTGTGCAACGCATCCCGATACAAACGTAACAATCAATCAGATGATGGCGAGGGAATAGAGGCGAAGAAAGGACCTCCTGCTAAGGTGACATGGTATTTTTCCTATAATTCCCCGTTTGAAAAGGTTTTTTGCAAATCCAAAGGAGGCAAAACTGCTGCGTTGGCACTCGGAGGAGCGCAAGAAGGATGGAATGATAAGACACCTTGCTGATTCCGCGCAGTGGAGAAACATCGATAGGAGTTTTGCAGAGTTCGGTCAGAACCAAGGAATATAAGGTTTGGGCTGAGTACAGATCGAATGAATCCTTTCAGTAGCATGAGCAGCCGACATAGCACATGGCCCATGACTCTCTGCATCTATAACCTTCCTCCTTGGTTGTGTATAAAGTGAAAGTACATTTTGCTGTCGATACTTATCCAAGGGCCAAAATAACCTAGGAATGATATCAATGTGTTCCTAGCACCGTTGGTGGAAGATCTAAAAGTACTATGGAACGAAGGGGTACAGGTATGGGATGCATACAAACGAGAGAATTTCACTCTGCGCTCCTTATTGTTCTGCACCATAAATGATTATCCTGCCCTTGGTAACCTATCGGGCCATAGTACAAAAGGTGCCAAAGCTTGTACTCACTGTTTAGATGGTACCGAGAGTGTGTGGCTGAGACACTCATGCAAAACCGTCTACATGCGTCACCGCCGGTTCCTTCGGAGGGCTCACCCATACCGCAAGATGAAGAAACAATTTGACGGAGAGAAAGAAGACGGTTCAGCTCCAAGGCATTTAAGGGGGCACAAGGTTTATGATATGGTTAAGGATTTAGATGTTGTCCTCGGAAAGGAACGTAAATTGAGGGCTCATGAGAAGAACACCTGGAAGAAAAGATCAATATTTTGGGACTTACCTCATTGGGAGTACCTAGATGTTCGGCATTGCATCGACGTCATGCACGTAGAAAAGAATGTGTGCGACAGCTTGATTGGTCTCTTACTGAACATCCGTGATAAAACAAAGGACGGTGTCAACGCATGGCTTGACTTGGCTGACATGGACATCAGGCCGGAGTTAGCACCGACAAGCACTGATAATGGACGAACGTACCTTCCCCCTGCGTGTTACACTCTGTCCAAGGCTGAGAAAACAGAACTGTGCCAGTGCTTGCATGGTGTCAAAGTTCCGTCTGGTTACTCCGGCAACGTGAAGAAACTTGTTTCGATGCAAGATTTGAAGTTAAATGGCATGAAGTCTCATGATTGTCATGTGCTGATGACACAGATGCTCCATATTGCAATTAGAAATATTTTGCCGATCAAAGTCCGAGAGACAATCATGAGGCTATGTTATTTCTTTAACACAATTGCTCAAAAGGTCATCGATCCCGAAGGACTAGATGCTCTGCAGGACAAGGTGGTGATGACTCTATGTCACCTTGAAATGAATTTTCCTCCTTTGTTTTTCGATATCATGGCCCATCTCATTGTTCACGTTGTGTGGGAGATAAAAATGTGCGGGCCCGTATTCCTACGTAGCATGTACCCATTTGAGAGGTTCATGGGAATTCTCAAGTCCTACGTGACGGAATCGTTCTCGGCGGAGGGCGACATCGCCAAAGGTTATGCAAGCGAAAGAGGTCATTGAGTTTTGTGTCGATTATATGGCTCAGATTCAACCGATAGGTGTCCCTCAATCTCGTCATGAGGGGAGGTTGAAGGGTCTCGGAACTATCGGAAGGAAAGCAATCACTCCAGATATGGACACGTATACTCAAGCCCATTTCACGGTGTTGCAACACATGACCAAGTGGCGCCTTATGTGGACCAGCACAAGGGTGTGCTTCGCAATGTAATCCGAGCGGTCGGATGTTTGGATCATGAAGCAACACAACCGTCGGTTCAACCAATGGTTGAAGGAGCAAATCGCTAGGAGCTCACCGAGTGAGACGCTCACATGGTTGGCAAAAGGGCCGACATTTACAGTTGTGACATAGCAAGGATATGACATAAATGGGTACACATTCTATACGCATCTCGGGATGTCAAGAGCACTAACGAAACAGCGGTGTCCGCATAAATGCATTCGAGATCGATGGGTCGAGAAACTCGTACTATGGCTTCATAGAAGAGATTTGGGAGCTCGACTATGTGGTTTTCAAGATCCCTTATTTCACGCCGTTGGGTGCATCTCCCACGGTGAAGGTTGACAAATGCACGGTGTCACGACCGTGGACCTCCAACGTGTCGGGTACAAAGACGAACCATTCGTACTCGCCAATCAAGTTGTTCAAGTTTTCTATGTAACCGACCCGGCAAATAAGAAACGCCATGTAGTTCTTCATGGAAAAAGGAGAATTGTCGGAGTGGAGAATATAGTGGACGAGGAGGAATACAATCAATTTGACGAGTTACCTCCTTTTGGAAATGGCATAAGGGTCGACGATGAACAACGTGACGAAACTAGTTACGTACACATTGATTATGATGAAGGGCTAATTTTTAAAGGAAATAAGCAAGTACAATAAGAATGTATATGTGAAAATGTGTGACAATTTTGAGATGTATATGTGAAAATGTGTGATGTAGTCAATTTTGAGATGTATGTGTGAAAATGTGTGACAATTTTGAGATGTATATGTGAAAATGTGTGATGTAGTCAATTTTTAGCTGTATATGTGAAAATGTGTGATGTAGTCAATTTTGAGATGTATATGTTCCAATGTATATGTGTGATGTATTTGAGAATGACAAAATGTATTGGCATTTATGTATATGTGATGTATATGTGTGATGTATATGTGTGATGTATTTGAGAATGACAAAATGTATCAAGAAATACACTGTGTGAATGCAGCTGGTTGGTGTTGTATATGAATGCAGCTGTTTGGTGGTTGATATGAATGCAGCTGTGTAGTTATTGGTGTTGTCTTAATTGCAACAGCCGGCAAAGGCTTATCAAAGATGGTTCTAAGTTTAGAACCGGCTGTGATAAGCCTCTATCACAGACGGTTCTAAGTTTAGAACCGTCTGTGATAAGTTATCACAGACGGTTGTAAGTTTAGAACCGACTGTGATAATCTCCCTACATATACCCTCTCGCTAGGGTTTTCCGTGTGCGCTGCAGTTATTCGATTAGATCTAAATCCCGAGCCCGTCGTCGCCGCCGCCTCCCTGAGCCCGTCGCCTCCTCCTGCGTCGCCGCCTCCTCCTCCTCCGTCGCCGCCTCCTCCTCCTCCGTCGTCGCTGCCTCCTCCTCCTCCGTCGCCGCCGCCTCCTCCTCCTCCGCCGTCCCTAAGGTCACCAAAACCCTAAGGTCATCAAATCCCTCCCCGAGCTTCATGCTTACTATTAGTGTTTAGGGTTGATGCTTGATGCTTCATACTGTTATGGTTAGTTGCTTAGTACATATTTAGGTTGATGCTTCATGCTTCTCGTTAGTGTTTAGGTTGATGCTTGATGCTTCATCTTGTTATGGTTAGTTGCTTAGTACATATTTAGGGTTGATGCTTCATGCTTCTTGTTAGTGTTTAGGGTTGATGCTTGATGCTTCATCTTGTTATGGTTAGTTGCTTAGTACATATTTAGGTTGATGCTTCATGCTTCTTGTTAGTGTTTAGGGTTGATGCTTGATGCTTCATCTTTATGGTTAGTTAGCTTAGTACATATTTAGGTTGATGCTTCATACTTACTGTTAGTGTTTAGGGTTGATACTTGATGCTTGGTACATATTACATTGGTACATTGTTTACTGTAGTAGCTTAGTTTAATTTGCTATTTGGTACATACTACATTGGTACATTGTTTACTGCAGTTACTTAGTTTACATTGGTACATATTACATTGCTTGTTGTGTTAGTATATAGTATATAGTATAGGCACATAACCCCTCTCTGTCTACATCACCCCCTCCCTTCTCCCCCTTCCCTCTACTCCTCCTCTCTCTTCCTAACATTGAGCATCATGTTTCACTTTTCTTGCTTCCTCATCTTATCTTCCTAACACATTCTAGTGTATCCGGATAAAGAAATCTTGCGATTATTGCAAAACGATACATTGACCATTTGGGTGGAAAGAAATACATTGTGTCGTCAGGCTCATGACTGCCAATTCGAAGCATAGCATAGCATCCGAGGCACATCCGAGGCCTGCAACTGTGTCTTGAAGAATGCCAAGAGCTGGTCTTCAGATGTGGCATTCCTCAAACTACAAATACGTGGAAGAACTTCAAGAGCACGCTTGTCAGGAAATACGTGGAGACGGACGAAATGCCTGTTCATAAATACCCATTCCTGGAACCACAATGGGAAGAGTTCAAGGCGATGAAAACGACCAAGATTTCAAAAGTACAAGTGTGGCGCACAAGGCCCTCCGTGCAAAAATACACACCCTCACGCACTTGGCATACCGGGTATGCGGGTAAAATCCCGCATGGAGGAAGGAGGATGAGTGGCAGCTGCACAGACATCACCCGCCGTTTTCAATATCCGGATGACCGCGCTCGAAATTGGATTAGAGCAAGGTCATCTACAACGACATCGAGGGCGCCACATTTCAAACCCCGCAGACCAGCAAGTGACCGAGCGCGGGTAAGATATCGATCGAACTACGTAGCTTGTAATTACTCCACAACTTCGCATTTAATTGAAATGACATGTCGTGCTCTTGCGGAAGAGCCGAGTTTTCAATCTACCCCGAATCATTCCAGGAACAAGGAGAATGATATGCTCTCCGTGGCCCAGGAAACAAGGAGCACCGGCCGTCTGAGAGGCCTTAGGCTTTACGTTCCTTGGAAACATGGTTTTCAAGATGACTCCGACATGTATCGGCGCAGGAAGAGAAACAAAGCCGAGCGTGACGCACAGCTACGAGAAGAGATCAAGGCATCTCTTAGAGAGGAGATACTGGATTCGCTGGCTGATGTAATCAGAGATGAGGTGCGGAAACAGACAGAAAGTCAGCAGGCCGCCGCCGCCTCGTGCTAGCCACCCGCCAACCGTCCGAGTAGTTGCGCGTCGAATCCGACGCAATCCCAGGCCAAATTTCCTGTGGACGACATCCTGGTAATAATTATTACCTCTCGAATGCTTGCTCCATTGGTAGGCCTATTCGAGTAGCTAATTTTGTATCGTTATGTAGGAGCCTACGAAGTGCAAGCTCCAAGTGAGATATGGCTCCATTCCCTTGTACGCTGCTTGGGGCCAGGCATATTCGTCTGGTATCGGGGCCATGGTGCACGGTCAAACTTTAGCGCCAGGCTTCGCAAAAGTTAATGTGGATGGTGTGTATGTCAATTTTGAGGTGGTCCCGCCATCAAGCCCCCAACGACGAGATCGTGACTCTAGGACAGCCATTGGAACATTCATCCAAAGGCCCAAAAGTGACATCTCCTCGAGGCTTCTTCACGGTGGCGGGACCGAGCAACTTGCACCGTGCCATCTCCATTACAAGACCAGTCGGTTCCACCACCGGATACTACACCGGTGATATCTCCACGGGTCCTATTCTCGCTAGAGCAACTTGCACCGCTGCTACCTTCAAAGTCGACTTCCGTGAAGTCGACCTATAGCCGAGGCAGCAAGGCCAGCAAGGGCAAAGCAAAGAAGACCAATGATGATATTCCGTACCACCCTTTGGCCCGCAAATTCGTGCTTGGCGAGCTGTTGCTCGAGCAAAAAGACATCCAAAAGCTACCACATAGTTGTGTGCAATTGCACACGTGGTATATGCAGCAGTCCAATAAGCTAGAGGGAGAACGGACTTCAAGTATCACTGTCAAATTCACCGACGAAGATTTACACCACAATCTTCAAGAGTGTATGTTCGTGGTCACCTTTGAGGATTTATTCGATCTGTTCACGCCAACGCTCTTGACGCCTCAATCATTCGATGCTGACGCCGTAAGTGTGTACAATCACGATCTCTGTAATGTCATACCGATAGATGCCATATCTAATTTTTTGCTTTCGTGTGTATATATATAGACACATGCTGATTAAAGCTAGATTATCCAACTCATCAGCTGGTTTCTTGGGCCCACAATTGGTCGCCAAGGATACCATCGACTAGGAGACACCCCTCGTCGAGAGGTACATTGCATCAGGACTGCTAAGTTGCCGCAATAAGGACTATGTACTTATGCCCTTCAATCAGAACTTTCATTGGATTTTAATAGTAATTGTACCAAAATGGAACAAGATATATTACCTTGATTCCCTAAGTAAGAATAAAATGGACTTCACAGTTGTCAGCCAAGTAATCGATAGGTAAGCACATATCCCCATACATATCTACATTGTACTCTTTCTTTCCTTCCGAATGACTAAGGTTAACTTTTTTGAATTACGTAGGGCGTTCGCGATGTACATTGAAAAGGGAGGTGACTCGAAGCGCGGGGCCAAAGGCCTGCTGACACATGTTCGAGATTTTAAGGTATTCGGTATTTCACATTAATTAATCCTATGCAACAGTTGGTACTAATGCCTCTTGAACTAACACATTTCATTTTTTGCAGTGCCACCAACAGCAGCCGGGCAACACATGTGGATACTACGTTTGCCAACATATGGAACTACTCCTCGATTCCTCGAGGCTCACCAATCGCAAGGTTTGTCACTCTTCCCATAATTACTTCATACTTATCACGTTACATATATATATGCACATTGATATTCCTATCGACAGTCGTGTCCATCCCACAATCGCATTGAAACATCGATTTTGGAGGGATTCAAGGAGAGTTGGCGTACTTTTGCTAACTCAAGTCATAAAGCCGGAGGACGGTTCCACTGCACCATGATTTCTTATTGGTCTTATCACTAAGTGTAAATGCAGTGTAGATCTTTTATAATCTGGCATTTGTTAATGGATATTTCATTTCAATTCAATTAATCGATTTGCGAAATGGATGCATGCTTTATGTTTGTGAAATGAAGTGCGATGTCAATTGGATGTTTTATGTCTGTGAAATGTATCTGAAAGCAAATGAGATGTGTGAATTGTATGTTTTTTTGTCTGTGATTATCTGCTTGTTTCAGAGGGCATGGCTAGCATTCCTGAGGCTAGCCAATAAGAGAAATATATGTAGGGGTCGAAGGGAATATCACAGACGGTTTTTGAGTTGTGATAGCTGATAATCACACACGGTTTTTACTCAAAAACCGTCTGTGATAATCAGTATCACAGACGGTTGTTAACTAAAAATCGTCTGTGATTATCAGCTACCACAGACGGTTTTTTAGTAAAAAACGTCTATGATTATGGGCTATCATAGACGGTTTTTAACTAAAAACCGTATGTGATTATCAGCTATCACAGACGGGTTTTGAGTAAAAATCGTCTGTGATAGCCCATAATCACAGATGGTTCGAAAACCGTCTGTGATGATATTCGATTATCACTGACCCATAAATACAGACGGCTCACAAAACCGTCTGTGATGATGTTTTCGAACCGTCTGTGATACCTTTTCTGTAGTAGTGTAAATATCTTACTACACGTATCTCTAGTTCTAAACCGTCGGATTACGACGGGTGAACGGTCCTCCTAACGTGCAATAAGCACAGTAAAACGTCTCGGAAACATGGTGAGTTGGTGACAAACAAGTGCACCACGGTGGCGAGATGCCGTGAAACCACAAAATTGACAAACAAGCGAACAAAACGAGCGTTAGAGCGAGCCAACCACTCCCCGAGAAGCGGCGAGCGGGCAGACAAATAGCGGCTCAAATCACCCGCCAACCACACCACCTGACCACCAAGAAGAGCGGGGCGGGAGCGTCTCTCCACTCCGGTGCCCGATCGGGGGTAGTCACATTCTTGTAGCGAGCAGTTTATGCCAAGTTTCGATCAGCATATGGTTTCTGATTGCTCGCATATGAATTATATGATGCATTGTACATTTGTATTCGTATGTATCTCTTTTTTTTCTCTCTTTGAGAGAGAATGTAGCTGTATGTATCCCGCAGTAATTTGCTGTGTGGGATCTTTCATCTTATTGAGCAATTGTAATGCATTCAAATGATTGCGCTCATATGAAATATTCTGAAAAATTATGCTGGCGTTTTAGAGGTTAATTGAAGCCCTATCTATCATGTTCTAGTGTAGCAGTTCGAGCTATTGCCGACCTAAATCCAGCGGTCCAGTTGCCGTTAACCGCTGAAAATGTCGAGCATGTTCTAAATGAAGTGCGCCGTACCTTTTGGCAGATGGAGGCGATGTTGCCTTGCATGAGATTGACGGGAATGCGGTGAGGCTGGAGCTGCAGGGTGCATGTGGATCGTGCCCAAGCCCTGTAACCACAATGAAGATGGGCATTGAGCGGCGCTTGATGGAGAAAATACCAGCGATTGATGTGGTTGAACCTATTACGGATAGGGAGACTGGGCTTGAGCTGAATGAAGAGAACGTTGAAAATGCATTTGTTTCGCATGTGGAATAGTTGAAGTGTCATGGTGTAAACAGATTAGGTTTATTTCTTTTTATTGATGTAAACTGATTACTTATTTGATCATTTGCGAATTAGGCTGATTAAGGAGATCGATTAGATCCACAGGTCTTGTATTGATATGTGGCTGATTAGCCTTTCTTGCACATGTCGAAACAAAAAAAAAACATGCTCCAATTAGGGTTAAGTGTACCTTTCTGTGGTTGTTACAAGTTCTTGCAGCATCAGTTTGTGCCAGTCGGGAATAGTTTTGGAACATTTGTTAAATCATCCTACCGGTATTGGTATTGATATAGTTCTTTCCTTTTGATACAACTACATTGTCTGTGTTATCCTCAAAGACAAATGCATATTAACTATCGAGTATTGTGCATACCATATTCTGTTGGTTTGGAGACTGTATACCTGTAGCAACACCCTTCCTGCCATTGACAGTATTCCAGATCTAGCTTTTGTTGATAAGAGGATATGCGATTTGTCAGTTACAGAAATTGCTGTTTCGTCTCCCACGTCATTGGTTGCCATTCATGCCCTTGACAGTTTCCTTAAAACGACATTCCAATTAGATTCCGATAGAGAACGTCAAAAAGTTTCATAAATAATAAAATCACTACTTTTCCTTTATGATTTACTAAGTGAAGTCTTCTCTACCATAGTGCCAGTAAAGTTTGAACATTATAACTTGTCTCCCTGTGGCATATCTTTCTGCACTCATTACACCTTCAGATGATTTACCTTTTGAGTTGCCCTTTTCCCTATTATGGGTAACATTGTCAAGTGGAGTAAATAAAAGCATTGACAGCTCCATTTTTCACCAAATATCAGGCACTCGATGAGATCAGCCATACCTTGCTGGCACAGGAGGTGGTGATCTGGGGTTCGTCGCGACCGAGGACCACATTGTGAAAGTCCGGCTCAGAGGCCCCGCCACAGGTGTGATGGCTGTTCGAGTAGCACTAACTCGGAAGCTCAGAGAGAAGATACCATGCATTGCTGCCGTACCAGCTATTGTCGTAAACTGTAAATATTTGTATGTCAGGTCCTGATGAGCAGAGCTACAGCAATTGGCCATGAAAAGGATGTAAATGTGTGAATGTATTGATCACCTCGTACGTACCTCCAGCCTCATGAAGAGCTGCTCAGTTGTAGTCTACAGTGAGATATGTGACTGTTGATACGAAAGGTTGTATGTACGGAAACGAATCCTCTGACGTTGCGTAAGGCAACATCAGAGTGCAGTTGCATCTGAACCGCCCGATGAGAAATGGACGGCTCAGATCTGGTTTGCTACAGTAAAAATTACTGTAGCTACAGTAATTTTTATGTAGCAAACCAGATCCGAGCCGCCCATTTCTCATCCAAGCGTTCAGATTTGTTAATCGCACTGACGCTAAGCGTCGCAACGCCGAGGACCCCGTTTCTGTATGTACGGGTGTTCATCCTAGTTATGTAACAGGTTTTGGTCTCTTCCTCTTGGAAAGAAAAAAGGTATTTGTTTGGTCAAATTTTCGGTGGGAAAAGTTCTCATAAACAGAGGTGCACACGTATAAACCTGACTCGACCACGTTGTGTATGGTCGTAAACGACCAGGTTGTGTGTGGTCGGTCACAACCACGTTGTCTGTGGTCAGTTACGACCACATTGTGTGTGATCGCTACGACCAGGTGTGGTCATAGACTACTAGTCTGTGTAGTCGTAGACGACCAGTGTGGTCGACTACGATCAACTTTTGCAATAGTCGGTGGCACTGTAGCATACAGCGGTCACTGTAGCAGTCATTAGCGCTCTGTTCGGTATGGGTAGCAATTGTAGTTGGTAGGCACTGTAGTAGTCGTTAGTGCTGGAATGGAGCATGGGCAGAGCGGCGGAGCAGTTGAAGCCGATTAGTCATAAGTCAAAGTGTCTGTATAAAAGTCGTAATGTAATTCGGAAGCATTGTGAGAGATAGTGGAAAAGGAAAAGAAACATTTCACTGTGTGAGATCTCTCTCTCCCACTTATACTCGGAAGACTCTGTTCTTCCTGTCCTCAGATTTCACCATAGTCGTAGGAACTGCAAAGCGTTCGTATTGAGTTTGGGTGTGTAGATCTAGTCTCGTTTTTTCCAACACTTGGTATCATAGCATGGTGTATGACCAAATACTTATGGCGACCAGCGTGTAGCAGGCGGCGAAGGAGAGTAGCGGCATGCCCTTCCACTACCCGATGCTGACTTCCTCCAACTACACCACGTAGGCGATCAAGATGGAGGCGCTCAGGGGATCTGGGAGGCCATCGCTCCACCGACCAGAGTGGTCGTGGAGGTGAAGAAGGACAAGTCGGCACGGGTCTTCATCTTCCAAGCCATACCTAAAGATATCCTTCTGCAGGTGGTGAAGAAGAAGATAGCCAGCCAAGGAGGTCTGGGAGTCTCTCAAGACCAGATACCTGGGCACCGACCGGGTCCAAAAGGCACACCCACAAACTCTGCAAAATGAGTTTGTGGCGCTGCGCATGCAGGATGGAGATTCGATCAACAACTTTGCCAGAAAGCTGAGCGGGATGGTGAGCAAGTACAGTGCACTTAGCTCAACCCTGTGAGGACCTTGTGCTCGTAAAGAAGCCCCTGGACTCGACACTCGACAAATTTCTCCAGATGGTCGCCTCAATCAAGTAGTACTCCGATTTGGAGTCAATGTCATTCGAGGAGGCCATTGGGCACCTAAAGGCACCGATGGGCAGCGCCTCCTCACTCACATTGAGTGGTTGGCACGGTAGAAGAGCGACGGCAGGGAGTCGTCAGCAAGTAACAAGGGTCGAGGCACAGGAAACCCACAAAGTCACGGCCAGGGCAGAGGTCGTGGCCGTGGTCGTGGTCATGGCCATGGTAGAGGTCATTTCGCTAGTCCTGGCAGGACACAGAAGGAAGGCGCTGGAGGCGGCAAAGCCAAGAGTCGCATCTGGTGCTTTAACTGCAACAACAAGGGGCACTACGCCTCTGAATGTCATAGCAAGCGCAGAGAGGAGGTGAACCTGACGGAAGGCAAAGAAGATGAGCCAGCTTTGATGCTGGCCGTATGTGCGAAGGAGCCATGCAATCTAGTACTCTTGAACAAGCAACAAGTCATGCCGGACTTGCGAGAAGATGGCAACGAGCAAGTTGCAACTTGGGAATGGCAAATGACCATAATGTGGTATCTGAACAATGGAGCCATTAACCACATGACCAGACAATGCTTGTTCTTCACCAAACTCGATGAAAGTGTCATCGGGAGAGTGAGCTTCAGAGATGGATTGACCGTGCAGATCAAGGGAAAAGGCTAAGTCTTGTTCGAGTGCAAGAATGGCGAGAAACGGCTGTTGACCGAGGTATATTACATACCGAGTCTCTACAAAAATATCATGAGTTTGGGGCAATTGACAGAGGCTGGCACCAAGGTTGTACTCGAAGACAACCTGCTCTGAATGTACGACCGGACAGGAAGGCTCATGATGAAGGTGGAGCGCTTGACGAGTAGACTGTACAAGGTGCTATTGCATACTGTTGTACCAGTCTGTCTTGCTGTGAGTTTAGCCAAACCGGAGTAGTTATGGTATGCTTGGCTGGGACACCTCAACTTCCAGGTGATGAAGCTGATGGTTGACAAGGAGATGGTACAGAGAGTACCCAGGATCGAGTATCCTACTTAGATCTGTGAAGGTTGTCTGCTAGCCAAGCAAACCCGACGACCGTTTTCAAGTCAGACGGTGTAGCAGGTAGTTCAGCCTTTGCAACTCGTACATGCAGACTTGTGTGGTCCAATCACTCCTCAGACACCAGCCGGGAGCAAGTACTTCTTACTACTCATCGACAACTATAGTCGGATGATGTGGTTGTACACGCTGAGGTCGAAGAGTGAAGCAGTAGGATCCTTTAAGAAGTTCAAGAAGCTAGTCGAAAATGAGTCTGGGCATAAACTGAAGACTCTTAGAACTGACCGGGGGGAGAGTTCCTCTTGAATCAGTTTGCACAGTTGTGTGATGAAGAAGGAATCTACCGGTACCTCACCGCACCCTATTCACCACAGTAGAACGGGGTGGTGGAGCAGTAGAACTAAACGGTGCTAGCGACCACAAGAAGTCTTTTGAAGACCATGGCAGTGCCCAGTGTATTGTGGGGAGAAGTAGTCCGCCACGCCATCTACCTCCTGAACAGGATTCTAACCAAGACACTGGTCGGAGTCACTCCATATGAAGCCTGGACTGGGAAAAAGCCAAATCTGACACATGTGAGGATCTTTGGGTGTACCGCACATGCAAAAATACCAGGAGTCCACTTAAGGAAACTGGACAACAAAAGCACGTCGTTGGTTCATCTCGATGTCAAAGAAGGAAGCAAAGCGAATCAACCATATGATCCTCAAAACAAGAAGACTATTATGAGTTGAGATATATTATTTGAGGAAGAAAGGAAGTGGAACTGGGAGACTGCAAGCTGCAACGAGATCAGAGAGACCGCAGAGTTCACTGTAGCAGAACCGACAACAAGAACAGACTGGCAGTCGAATCAGCAAGCCTCAACAGGGGTAGACACTTTAGTACTCAGGCTAGAGGACTAGAACACCATCTCGCCTGCAATGTTTGATGGCCAGTCATACTCAGGAGAAGATCAAGGCCCCTCAAGTCCCTCCTCTCCAGAAATGGAGGAAGGAATCACTAGATACCAAGCACTCTCTGAAGTATACACAGAAGCACAGCCGATCGAACTCGATTCGGAGATGCTACTGCTAATAACTGAGGAGCCATAGAGCTATCAAGAGGTGACAACTTCATCCAATTGGCAGGATGCAATGAGGATGGAGATAGAAGCGATCGAGAAGAACAAGATGTGGTCACTTACTGAGCTACCGACTGGTCACAAAGCAATCTGTCTTAAGTGGGTATTCAAATTGAAAAAGATTCAAATGGGAACCCTGTCCAGCACAAAGCACATCTTGTTGAAAAAGGATACGTGCAGAGACAAGAAATAGATGTTAAAGAAGCGTATGCACCGGTGGCGAGAATGGATATAGTGAGGCTACTGCTAGCACTGGCAGCTCAGAAGAGTTGAGAGGTTCACCACCTTGACGTCAAGTCTACATTTCTGAACGGGAGGCTTCAAGAAGAAGTTTATGTGAAGCAACCTGAAGGCTTTGTTGTAGAGAATCAAGAGCACCTTGTGTACAAACTGTCCGAGGCGCTCTACGGCCTGCGACAAGCTCCAAGGGCGTGGAACATCCAGTTGGACAACACACTGAGGGAGCTCGGTTTTCAGAAATGTCCCCAAGACCAGGCTCTCTACAAAAGAAGCTTCGAGACTGATCTGTTGATGGTCGGAGTATATGTAGATGATATGATCGTCACCGATACAAACAAAGACCACATACACTTGTTCAAGCAACAGATGATGAAAGCATAAGAGATGAGCGACCTTGGACTCCTCACATACTACCTGGGGATTGAAGTAGAGCAGAAGGTGGGAGAAATTACCCTGAAGCAATCGGCATATGCCAAGAAGGTATTGCAGGTGGCTGGATTGTGGGAATGTAATCCGACAAAAGTTCCTATGGAACCCAAATTGCGGCTGGGCAGGGATGAGAAGGGAGTACCTATAGATGCCACTAACTTCTGCTGCATAATCGGAAGTCTGAGGTATCTAACGCATACTCGGTGGGGATGCTAAGCAGGTTCATGGAAGCACCCAAGGAATCCTATCTTCAGGCGATCAAGCAAGTCCTGAGATATGTGAAGGGAACCATCAACACAGGCTTGAAGTACTCAAAAGGAGGTGAAGGGCTCCTAGCAGGCTACAGTGACCTCGTTGGGGATGTGGAAGACAAGAGAAGTACGAGTGGCTACGCCTTCTACCACGCGGGGAGCCTGATCGCATGGAGCTCTCTAAAACAAAGGACGGTCGCACTCTCCTCATGCAAGGGCAGAGTTTATGGCGACGACCGATGCAGCCTGCCAGGCGATCTAGCTCAGAAGTCTGTGTAGTGAGATCACTGGGAAAAAGATCGAGCCCGTAATTCTGTTCATAGACAATAAGTCGGCGATTACACTCATGAAGAACCCAGTGTTCCATGGTAGAAGTAAGCACATTGACACACGTTTTCACTTCATTAGAGAATGTGTGGAATAAGGGCAAATAATCGTGGAGCACATCAGCACATAGGAACACGTGTAGACATCCTCACGAAGGCACTTCCCAGAGTCAAGTTCGGTGAAATACGGGAGCTGATCAGAGTCAAAGACTTCATGACTTGAGTCAGGTGTAGAGGGGTGAGTGTGGTTGTATAAACCTAACTTGCCACGTTGTGTGTGGTCGTAGATGACTAAGTTGTGTGTAGTCGGTCACGACCAATTGTTTGTGGTCAGTTACGACCACATTATGTGTGATCTCTACGACTAGGTGTGGTCGTAGATGACTAGTTTGTGTAGTCGTAGACGACCAGTTTGTGCGTGGTTGTAGTCGACCAGCGTGTGTGTGATCGACTACGACCAACTTTTGCAATAGTCGGTGGCCACTGTAGCATATAGCGGTCATTGTAGCAGTCATCAACACTCTGCTCGGTATGGGCAGCGCAGTTGCGGTTGGTAGGCACTGTAGCAGTCGTCAGCGCCGTAACAGAGCATGGGCAGAGCGGCGAAGCAGTTGAAGCTTAGTAGTCGTAAGTCAAAGTGTCTATATAAAAGTCGTAATGTAACTTGAAAGCATTGTGAGAGACAATGAAAAAGGAAAAGAAACATTCCACTGCGTAAGATCTCTCTCCCACTCGTACTCGGAAGACTCTATTCTTCCTATCCTCGGATTTCACCGTAGTCGTAGGAACTGCGGAGCGGTCGTATTGAGTTTAGGCGTGCAGATCCGGGTGTCGGTTTCCCAACACACTTGTCTGAAATTTAAGCAATCTTTCTGTTTTTCTCTCAATTGTGTAATTTTGAAAGGAAAAGAGAAATTGTGCACTTCTGTAGATGTGAATAACATCATACTATTCCTTCGTTTTTCTCGTGTCATTTGAGGATCAAAAGTATATGTTCTGACTACCACAGCTAATAGCTGCAGTGACTGAAAATGCTGAGAGAGAATGGTAGAGGATACGAATCCATCCAAATGCGATCGTAAGATACTTGAAAACAAATGCGCAATCTAAGCATGAACGAGAAATTTACATCTTTCTGCCGTGAGAATCACCTTTGACACTCTCGTTAGGTGGATCAAGGACAAAAAAAAAAGAAAAAGAAAAATCTGATGTAATGGCATCAGTCGCACGAACCGGATCGAAGCCCCAACCAGCCAGGAAGGACATGAACAAAGAAACAAGCAAACATTAAATTCTCACATCACCATGCCAAATTCCAAGAAACAAACAGTGCTAGTTCCCATCTCATTACATGGAATTACATTGCGAAAAAAAACGAGACGAGAACAACCATCCGGTGGAAGATCTCGCGGCCTGGCATCTGGATCGGATCCAGAAAGAGAGACCGAGAGGGAGGAAGGGGAAAACTCGAGAACCCAAGAACGGGAGTTGTTAATCTAGGCAGAGGAGGAGGCGACGGTTGGGAGGAGCTGGGAGACGACGAGGTAGGAGAGGAGCCCGGCGAAGGCGAGCAGGAAGGCGTAGTCCACCGCCACGAACAGCGCGGTGGATCTGTGGCCCCTCTTGCTCCTCTTCTCCGAGTCCGCCGCCGCCGTGTCCGCGCTGGTGATGCGCTTCTTGGCCGCCTCCATCCTCCTCCCTCTCTCCTCCGGCGATGTGGTGCGAGGGGAGATGGCAAGAGATAGAAGGGAGTCAGGGAATCTTGATGTGGTGGCGTCTCACGTGGCGTGGGACGAACGGCAAGGGTGGCGAGGTTTGCGGCGTGATGGCTATTTCTAGTTTGGTTAAAAACTACGCGATAAAAAAAAAACCAAAGTAAAAAAGTACAGCGGAAGGCGCCTGTGGCCTAATGGATAAGGCGTCTGACTTCTAATCAGACGATTGTGGGTTCGAGTCCCACCAGGCGTGAGCGTATTTTTTATTCTCGCTCATTATTTACGTATTTTTATTTTCTCAGTATTAGTATCTTCTTTTTCTCTTTTTTTTGCTCTGTACATTATTCCAGCGCGAACAAGATGTTGCTACGTATGACCACAAGTCTCACACTCTCGGGGCGGAGCCACCGGGGGTTTCATCAAGCCCTATCCTACCCTTTGGTGGTAGGAGCCCCTCAACCACTCCGTGCGCCCGACCGTGTCGTTGTCGTGCTCCATCACTGTGACCTCCATCTCCAATGAGTTTTTGACAAAACCATTCGCGTCATCTACTATTCTAGCATCCAATCAACACATCCTCCAAGTTAATTTAATTTCATGTAGCCAATCACCGGGAATCGAGTTTTCCCCAAAACCGGCCAAATTTGCTCCTCATCATTGATTCATCGTCTCTGATGTGCCATTTTCCTATTCCTCGCACTCACACCATCTCCACCACTTCCTCTACTTGTTCTATACCTCAATTCAACTAGTGCCTCGCCATGGAGAGCTGTCACTGGTGCCACCTCCATTTCTGCCGCCAGCCAACGTCGTCCCACCTCTCCAGCGATCCCCCGACCCCACCAGTTGCACCCAGAGCACCCCACGAGCCAATGTCGTGCCTATGCTCACGTCGCCCTTCACCGGGCGTGGCCTGAGCACCGTCACCGTCGTCCACCCGCGCCATGCCGCTGCCCCAACCATCGCCCTCACCGCCGCCTCCCACCACCTCCCCGAGACCCCTCCACCCTTTTTGACGCTCGCCCCTACCTCCCACTCTGCCCTTAGAGAGCGACGCCGCCCCCTGCTCTATTTCCCCTTCGCTTCCCTCTCATTTCCTCTCTCTGTCACTTACATGGATGACCCACTTGTCAAGTTCACTGGACTGGTATATATTCTTGAATCTTGATTTCTTATTTTCCTTCATTCTTTCTCGTTTTACTATTTGGCATATAACAACCATATACTCTTGGTAATTTAGTTATATACTTAATACTTCAATACTTATATAATTATTTTTGTACATAGATTTATGATAATAGTGAAATAAATTTTACGTAACTATTTCACAAGCAATTTAAGTAGTATTCCCCTAATTGATAAAGGCACAACTCAACCAAAGTGTAAAAATTTATATTTATGTCAATTTAGCTTAATCATTTGAGCCTACCCTCCATTCCATCCTAGCTTCGCCACACTCACTCCCAAAAAATCAAATCAACATGCAATTTACGATAATGATGAAACAAACTTTACGTAACTATTTCACATGCAATTTAAATA